>CM034361.1:70910192-71267881 GCA_019925275.1 Mytilus edulis | reverse complement strand
AACAATTTGATAGCATTCTAGCTGTCAGAATATGCAATATTTATTTTTTTAATATGTATTTATAAGTTGATGAACGTATGTCTAATCCATTTGTGCTTTTTTAATAATTTGTTTTGTTTATTCAATTATATATGCAAAAGAAAACCAGAAGTCTGCAAGGCTTATATGTTTGCAATGACTCAATTCAACGTACATTATGTGTGTTAAACATACTATAGTGTCATCTTGATATTTGTATTACATTTTTTTTCAAAAACTTAGTACGTATTAGCAAAATAGTTTGCAATGCTCTTCAAACTTCGTACTTTCTTTGGCTTTCTTTTTATTGTTTTTATTCGAGCGTCACTTATGAGTTTTTTTTTGTAGACGAAACGTGCGTCTGGCACAATCCTGGTATCTATTATAATGTATAAATATACATGCATTCTTACAATAGTCCTCAACATTAATCAGTTTCAAATCAGTTCCATATCTTGATTGTTTTCCCTTTTCAATACACCCATTCTGTATTTGATCTCATGTTGTGATTATGCTATTAAATTTATTGATATAAAAGAGATCAATTTCTCACAAGCTGGAATATTAACTATCTATTCTTCATGACTGCAGTACTTGTATTTGTTTTGTTTACAGATCTCCTACTAAGTTTTGCTGTGATTTCTACGAGAAAACAAGTATTGGATGTAAAGGTATGCTTGATCAAATTAAAGACGAACGAAAGGTTTTTTATCAACTTATGTCGCCCTCAAACAATACATATATCAAGATATAAACATTCATTCAATTATTTAAGTTGTGAGTTAGATAAATTCCCTTTTTGTCTCAAAATGTAACGTAAACTGTGATGATGACTTGGTTTACTAGTACCATCACATTTAAGTGTCATTTACATTTCCGATTTAAATATAGTAGATGTGGTATATCTGTTATGGCAACAGACGATGATGGAAACATCTATAATCATCGGGTTTGTGTTAAAGGGAACTGGCTTAACATTTGAATGCTTTTTCTTTTTAGTATAATAATAAGCCATTTGTAAAAGTCTTATAGAATTGTAATTACTTTTTAATAATTTTTGAGAACTTACACACTTCAATGATAAAGCTATGAAAAGTCAAGAGAGAAATTTCAATGGCTAATATCTCCAAAACAGGCACGGTGACCTATATATACTTTTGGCTCTTTGGATTCCTTCATTAATCCCCTATTAATATAAACTAGTGTTTTGAAAAGTTAAAAATATGCGTGGGCATGTTTGAAGGGACCAAATTTTATATTCTATATATTATTACTTTCTAATAGCATGTACAGTTGGATTGAATCCTTTAATGGAACTCCTTGTGTACCATGTAAAAAAGACACCTTTGGCAAGAAGTGTTGGAATTGGTGTAGGTGTCTGACTAGTCAGAGGTAAAGTTTGACTATGTTTTTTAGCTAATATTTATATTAAGATTTGATAATATAGTTAGTGACAACTATATCGTATTTTTAGCTCACCTGGCCCGAAAGGCCAAGTGAGCTTTTCCCATCACTTTGCGTCCGGCGTCCGGCGTCCGTCGTCCGTCGTCGTCGTCGTCCGTCGTCGTTAACTTTTACAAAAATATTCTCCTCTGAAACTACTGGGCCAAATTAAACCAAACTTGGCCACAATCATCCTTGGGGTTTCTAGTTTAAAAAATGTGTCCGGTGACTCGGCCAACCAATCAAGATGGCCGCCATGGCTAAAAATAGAACATAGGGGTAAAATGCAGTTTTTGGCTTATAACTCAAAAAACAAAGCATTTAGAGCAAATCTGACAATGGGTAAAATTGTTTATCAGGTCAAGATCTATCTGTTCTAATATTTTCAGATGAATTGGGCAACCCGTTGTTGGGTTGCTGCCCCTGAATTGGTAATTTTAAGGAAATTTTGCTGTTTTTTGTTATTATCTTGAATATTATTATAGATAGAGATAAACTGTAAACAGCAATAATGTTCAGCAAAGTAGGTTTTACATATAAGTCAACGTGACCGAAATGGTCAGTTGACCCCTTTAGGAGATATTGCCCTTTATAGTCAATTTTTAACCATTTTTCGTAAATCTTAGTTATCTTTCACTAAAATCTTCTCCTCTGAAACTACTGGGCCAAATTAATCCAAACTTGGCCACAATCATCTTTGGGGTAACTTGTTTAAAAAATGTGTCCTGTGACCTGGCCGTCAAATCAAGATGGCCGCCACGGCTAAAAATAGAACATAGGGGTAAAATGCAGTTTGGCTTATAAATCAAAAACCAAAGCTTTAAGAGCAAATCTGACAATGGGTAAAATTGTTTATCAGGTCAAGATCTATCTGCCCTAAAATTTTCAGATGAATCGGACAACTCGTTGTTGGGTTGCTGCCCCTGAATCGGTAATTTTAAGGAAATTTTTCTGTTTTTGGTTATTATCTTGAATATTATCATAGATAGAGATAAACTGTAAACTGCAATAATGTTCAGCAAAGTAAGATTTACAAATAAGTCAACATGACCGAAATGGTCAATTGACCCCCTAAGGAATTATTGTCCTTTATAGTCAATTTGTAACAATTTTCATAAAATTTGTAAATTTTTATTAACATTTTCCACTGAAACTACTGGGCCAAGTTCATTATAGATAGAGATAATTGTAAGTAGCAAGACTGTTTAGTAAAGTAAGATGTACAAACACATCACCATCACCAAAACACAATTTTGTCATGAATCCATAAGCTTCCTTTGTTTAATATTCACATAGACCAAGGTGAGCGACACAGGCTCTTCAGAGCCTCTAGTTAACTATTGCACCTCGGGGAAAAAATATGGTTATCAACGCAATAAGTAGTAAAAGTTAAAAACATTTTACCCAAGTCGAGCTGTAGATATCAGGTCTCAAAGTTATTACATTTATCAAGCATGTTGTGTTAAGATATACATTGACTGTTGCACGTGTCTTCAAATTTAAAAAACAAACGCACAAAAGACAAATGGATGCTACACAAAAAAACATATTCTAAATTATTCACGGTACTCAATACTTGTATACCATGATTCATTTTTTTAAACGATATCATTCTGTAAAACTTACAGAGAGAGAGAGAGAGAGAATTTGAAAATGCATTTGATAATAATAACTTCATAACATGTATAATATTTATTTTTCCAAATACAGGTGTGATCACATAAATGGATGTGTTGATGTTTTAACAACAATTGAACTGTATCAAGGTATATACTTTTATTTCATCGTGTTCGGACTAAACGGTACCTGCAAATATATTTCACCTAATCATAATCATTGTTACAGTTAGTCTAACCCTCTTACCAACAAACATTTAAACAGAGAGCAACATATGATATTAAACAAAAGACACATATTTATATAATTTCTGTAATATACGAATCGTTCATTCTTTCAGAAAAGTAATAAAAAAAAAAAAGGACAATTTTGATCAATGGAAATTTCCTTGTAACATATTTTACCATGAGAAAAAGGGTAAATGCCGTCGATGCGTATACACTCATGATCATTAAATGAATTAAGATTAAATACCACATGTTCACCCATAACCAATGTAAAACACACATGTAACAAGGACATTATCAACGGTTCTCGACTATCGCATGATATTCTTTATAGCAGAATTAAACCTAAGTACTACATATTTATATGAATCAAAAGATCATGGAGATTATTCGTATCATTTCAAATTAAATAAATGCAAACCAGACACCGAATGACTCTGATGTTCATCTCTACAGATCAACGGACCGGTTCATCAACGAACAAATACAAAACCATATAGTCAATTGTAAAGGTCCCTTTATATATATAGCATGAACGCAAGTAAAATATGTAAAAGGAGAAACGCTAAGAACGAAAAATAACATGACAGACTTAAACTTATTATAGACATACAGGCTCCTTACTTGGTACATACAAACTGCTGCTACGTGTATACTAAACATGTTTGTTGTTAAATTTGTTTCTGTTATCAAAATGTTTATCAATATCCACAGGTTACTCCACGTTTCTGAAGTCTGTTACAGAAATTAAAAGTTCAGATGATACACCTAGTAGCGGTTGGTTTTCTTAAATATTTTTACATCTTAAAATATTTGATACTAGCACACACCTGCAAGATTCGTGACTGAATTTAAGAACATACGCCTTATTTTAACACTGGATTTTTTAAATTCCTATTGCCATCTCATAAAGTCATTCTGATTATGAGACGTGTGAGGTGCACAATTTTGCCTGCTTTCAAAATCTCTCTGTTTCAACTCGTCCTGGTATTCTTGCTACAATGTTACCTTACCGGTTTCAATTCGTTGCCATAAAATTTAACCTTATCCCTGATTTTAAATTATATTTTGAATTTAGTTTATATTTTGAGGATGAGCAAATTAGGTTAGTATATATTGGTATCATGCATTGCATTGAAGTGATTGTTTTGGCGAAGATTAACTTTCTAGTATAATGAACCGAACCGTCAAGGCCTGACGGAGAAACTGTTTAGGAAATACTCGCATTAAATCTGTACTGATACAGTGAGCAAATCATGTAAAATTATCTGTGTTACATCATAACCGATATTTGAGCTCCTGATAAAAAAGGAAAGTATAAGTGAGAGGTTTAGCTAGTTCTACATATGTTTAATTCACCATTTTCCGCAAAAGAAAATGTCTGTACCAAGTCAGGAATATGACAGTTGTTGAACATTCATTTTGTGAGTTTTGGCTTTTTATTTTGACATTTCATTAAGGATTTTTCGTTTTAAATTTTCCACGGAGTTCAGTGCTTTTGTGATTTTACTTTTTACAGAGCATATATCATGTATATTATACAATTAACCAGAAACTTCATGTGACATGTACTGTTGGTATCGATATCGGATTTGATTCGGATCTTTTAACTAATTTGTAATATTGATAATGTGGGAAACAAAAGGGCTTGCAGTGATTAAATTTTAAAATCAACACCATTGTCATATATTGGGTATTAACTACACACTCGTGCCACTTATAAAAAGCAAACATAACCTTTGTTAGTCAACAGCCCGTCATGGTCGGTGGTCGTCATATTGTATTATAAATATTATCAAATATTATCATTAGCATTATTCATGTTATTGCAATGCATATGTTACAGAACGTATGAGTAGTTGGACCGTACGCGTCAAGTTTATTAAGGTAGCACAATACAAAGATTTTTTTACTTCCAATCACTAACAATAAAATTGCTGTAACTTTCTTATGAATGCATAAAAAATAATAAAAGAGGTATATATATATAGATAGATAAAAGATTAATCTTTTAAATGAATGCACTGTTTGTATTATGCAATCATTATGTAATCAATTATTATGTAATTAGTGGCAAAATCTCGGTCAGTTCACTTGAATGAATTTAGCTCTATCACCTCCTTTACTATACGAAATCTTCATTAACACATCATTGGCTTCAAAAGGGTGTCTCAAATTGTCCCTATGTTATTCCATTCTCTCATAAATCTCTAATTAGTGTAAACTTCCTAACCACACAAAAGAAGATAAAGTTTAATTAGGTGTAAAATTTGATCTATATATTCTATCTGAAATCTGAGACACTCTTTTTTAGATAATGGCCATAGGAACAACATGTAATAAAATCAACACTCTAGGGATACCTATGCAGAAGCTAATATCATTTGAAAGTGAAAATTTGGTGAAAAATATTTTAGACACAGTTAACATTATAATTGGTTACATAATCGTTGAATAATACTAACATTGCATTAGTTTGAAAGTATAATCTGTTAGCTATTCAAAACTACCACTTTTATAAATTTTTAAGCATTATTAAGAAAGTCACAGCATTTTAAAACTTGAGAGTTGGAGTTATAAAATCTTTGTATTGTGCTACCTTAAATACAAATGTATTTAACTGATCAATATATTTTTTATTTCAAAAAAATATAAGGAGTTCAATTGTTATTGAAATAAAAACTTAGTATTTAAAAAAAAAATTTAAATGGAAGATATCGGAATTAAACATAATGGGGGAGGACACCTGTTTTGGGAATATTTAACACCTTAAACATGTATTGGCAAATCAAAATGTAATTTGTAAAAAAAATATCAACGTACATAAAAAAAATATAAGTTGATTGTTCACTCGTTGCAAGTGACCATATTCCTTATTACCAGAAGGAATACTCGTTGCTAACTGTAAAGGACCCTATTTTATCATACGACCCGTTTTGTAAATACAATATTTTCCCGTTATACTTTAACGAAACGAGGGAAAACAAATTTATATACAAAGATGAATTATGTTATTCGTCATTGTATCATCATGCAGGCTAACACCACGTTATTTTAGAATTGTTATTATGTTATTAGGAAATACAACCACAACTAAATGTTTGGATTAATCTATAATTTTAAAGAAAAGTATTCAAACATGAACAGAAAAAAAACAGGGAAAAAAATTTGCTCTCGAAGTGCTATCTGTTATTTCTTAAAAGTAAATGTAGAGTAAAAGAAATGTTGCATAAAAAACAACAGTCCAAACGTCTAACCGTCACTACATCAAGTACGGTTTTCGACCTGATCAAGGCAAATTAGATACAGTATGTTGTCAAAGGTCCTCAAAAAATTTCTATGAGCTAACTTACATAAAAATAATCAACCCATGTTGTTTTTCCAATTTTTTAACAATACTTTTAGAGCTTGATTACACATTAGTATTAAATATGATTATCAGGCTGAGTTCATTTATTGTAAAAACAATTTCTAAAAAGCTTTACACAGAACTACAATTATAAATTTATTGGAAAAAAATACTCATAAACACTCTACGCGTTTGGAATTTCAGTCTTTAAGAAACATACATGTATTTTAGTTAAGGAGCTAGTTTTCACGTTTGAATTATTTACCATTTGTGATTTTGGGGTCTTTTATAGCTGAATATGTGGTATGGGCTTTGCTCATCGTAGCAGGCCGTACTGTGACCTATAGTTGTTAATATCTGTGTCATTTGGTTTCTTATGAAGAGGTGTGTCATCGGCAATCAAAGCATATCGTGTTTATAAATACATCTTTGCATTGCCCTACTCAAAACAGTATTGTACAAGATAAGTTTATCCACATGAAACATACATGTTATTCAACTGAAATTATAAAAATCAAATTCTTGCTTCGTGTGTGATTTTTAAGAACGTCCATTCTATAACACATTGCGTTTATTGCTTTCAGAGTACAAGCCAATTCTTATTTATATTGTTGCGGCAGGGTCACTTACATTTGTATTAACGACAGTTATTCTGATAAGACGAAAACGCAAACTGTACATAGAGAGTATCAGAGTACATAGAGCACCCCGAGTCGCAGATCTTCAGAGTGAGAACCAGGAAAATGTACAATATTCAACAATTTTATAATTTAGTACTTTCTTTGTATACATTTCTTCATACATTACATTCGCACATTATACATGTTATATTATTGTTTATTTGCTTTCCTTTTTTCAGTCTTGTTATTAAAATATTCCTTTTCATTTGCTACTAATTCAATGAGTTGATATAAATGATTTATAATGTTTATCTGGTTTATTCTAAGAAATGAAAAAAGAAATATTGTAAACGTTCTTCAAAAATACTTTTTATTTGAAGTTGAAATTGTATATAAAACCATTTTAATCACCACTCTGCATGCAAATAAGTTATTGCATTTTGTCAAAAGACCGCATATATGTATTTCCTTTTTTTATGTTTATTATATTGCAAGAAAAAGTAAATGTTGTCTTTGACTATGTTTTTGATTAATTGATCTCATCACTCAATCTATATTTTTCATGGTTTAATGTTGAAAATGTGATTAACAGAGATACGAATACTGTTATGAGGTTAACAGAAAATATCGTTTTACTGGAATTGTGTTGTTTCATAATATAAATCAGACGTTTTTGACATCTTTCTGTCCAAACATAAATTATAAAACAAAATAACAGCCAATTATAATATATGTACTATTGCGTATTGGCCAATGAAGTAATGAGCACATTCGAAAACAAACATTTTGGTCGAACGAACATAAAAGAGGGACAAAAGATACCAAAGGGACAGTCAAACTCATAAATCTAAAACCAACTGACAACGCCATGGCTAAAAATGAAAAAGACAAACAGAAAAACAGAAAAACAATAGTACACTTGACACAACATAGAAAACTAAAGAATAAACAACACGAACCCCACCAAAAACTAGGGGTGATCTCAGGTGCTCCGGAAGGGTAAGCAGATCCTGCTCCACATGTGGCACCCGTCATGTTGCTTATGTAATTACAAATCCGGTAAATAGTCTAATTCGGTAGGTCACATTCATGAAAGGGCATACTCTCCCAGTTCCATAATATCAAGAACATAAGATATGTATGCACCTTTTTGACTTGGTTAGAGTGCATACGTGTCAGAAAAGGGTAGGGTGTACTCTGATCGTAGATTTTATATGTTGTATGCGTTTCCAATGTCCGTATTATGTAAAATACCAATAACCATAATGACGTGGCATTCTTTTGAAGGACAATGCACAAACAAACGAAAGACCGGTAATTAAAGTAATTCTAATTATTTCTTATCTCCACTGTTAAAGCGTCACGTTGTCGTTTTTGAATTATGAGTTTAATATATCACTTCCAAGTTTATATTTCATGATTAAGCTAGCTTACAATTGACATTTAAATGCTCAGTTATAACTTGGAAGTCGAAAAAACGTCAAGTCGAGACTGAAAAATGTCACCTTTGGGGAATAATTGTCCTAGTTGGAACTAACATATTACAAGTTCGAAAAGAGAAATGTTTAGTTGGAACCAAGAAATATTCGTTCGAAAATTAAATTAAAACCTGTGATCTGAGGAATGTAAATTTGAAAGGGAGAAGAGTCAATTTGGAAGTGAAAAATGTCAAACTTGAAACGAGAAATTAAACAACTTAATGTTTTTACCGGTGTATTTACAAACATGACGTGTATTTGAAATGTATATTCTGTAAACACAGTTTTAATATCATTTCAACACGAAATCATAAACAAAAATGTGTTTACGTTCATTACAAGACTTAAGACCGAGATCTGAGTACGTACACGTCATATTTTATAATTAAGAAGGATTTCATACCTAGTATGTTCTCATTCTACTTTGATCAGATACGATTTAAATACATTTTATCAGATCGTATGCACAACATTGCATGCAAGGTATTATTATCTATTTTTTAATTCATAAAAATCAATACGATATTTAAATTTGTATAATTTGGAACTATATTTGTATTGTCTTTGACAAATATAACCACAAACAAAGATTTGGTGATATTGATCTTTTTGATTAAATGTTGTAAGAATTTCATGTCACTTTAAATGTACAATGAACCAAATTGACATGGATGTGGTAGATAAAAAATGTGCCTGATAATTTAACATGTTTAGATTAATTTTGCATACGTTTATTAATGGAAAAATTAAATTCATTGCACTTCTTCAACATATCTCGGTGCTTGCTTGTTGCATGTATTAAGAGTAGCATCGAACAAACTCCCAGCTGATGTGTGTTACACATGTTCAAATTTCAGAAGAAAAATTTATCAACAAACAAACACAACATGTGTATGATGTATCATAAAGAAACTGGAAGTTAATACGCACATCTTCATAAGTATTCATATAGTCGACAATGGTATAAAAACAAAAGAAAACATAACCAAAACGTTGGGGTTTGTCAAAATATTTTGATATAATTTCAAGTGTATACATAGAGTTCCAAAATCTGTTTAAAAATTGGGTCTGTCAGGCGAGCATTTTGGTGACACAAGACTCATTGGTGATACTCGAATAAAACTAGTTAAAACGCATATACATTACACATTAATCATATAAACAGCATTAACATGATTAAGGAACCACATCTCGTAAAAGAATGCCAAAATACAGCTGTCTTAATATCTATTAATGTGGAAGAAATCCTTCGTATTTCAAACAAGTGTTGAATAAAGTTAATTGATAAACATTACTTTATCAATAAAATGTATGTCATCATTGATATTAACGATACTAGGCTTCTAATTTTAATTTCAAGACGGGCGTTTGCGTCTTCAAGTAAGAAGTGTACTAATCTGATTTTAGAATTTACTATTTGAAAGCAGCACCTTCAAATTTAAAATGTGAAAACATTAAATATTAACTAATCGACAATACATTTCAACATAAACGCATGCGTTTCTTCGCTAAAAGTAAGATGCTTCATTCTACATTGTGTTTTATTCTTTTTGTGTGGTTATTAATTCCAGGGCATATATGCTTATGAACAACATTCAGTTTCAAATACATGAGTTGATAGTACTACAGTATAAACACCTGTCAACATGACTGTTTAGTGTTGATAATGATTCAAACAGAAAGAAAACCATACCAATGAATTGCATTTCTTTTTTATTCTTTAACTCGTTCCAGAATATATATTTTTAACAGTCACAATTACTATGAATATAACATCTTGTCAGAAGAACATTTTGTTTCAGATGTTTTCTAGACATTCTAGCATTTTTAATAAAGTCACTTTTATTTAGTTCCAAGGATGACCAGTACATGTATGTGCAGTATGAAAATGATTTTTTGGTTGTTGGGTGTGTTGGGGTTCCATATAATGAATATATATATTTTGAAATTTGCTAATAAATATGTAAATTTACTCAACAATATTTAAAACAAAAACGAAACAACTAAAAGTACAATCCATCCATGAGGAGGGATATTAACTGTTAAAAGATAGCATGTTCCCTGTTGCATTGATTTTTTTTTAAATAAATATAAAAACCAAATAAAAATAATTAAATTACCTTGATGTTATGTACCATTCAACAGTTTAAATCTATCAGTTAATCTTGAAGTTTAATCAATAAGCACTTCGGAAATAAGTATTGACACGTACTTTATTTGTATAATTAACTAGTCATCAAACTATTTGTATTACAATTTACCTATTGTTATCTAGTCACAAATAGAATCAAATCCTTTATATCACATTTTGTAGATACAAATGATCAGGTCTTTGTTATATTATTCTTTTACTAATTTTAGCAGACAGGTTATCTAGTTTGTTATATCGCACAATTGGTTACAGTTTTGAAGGCAACATTCCTTTGACTGACAACGAATAATCATAGCGTATTAGACAAAGATCAGAATTTTAGATATACAAAAAATAACGTTCGAACATATGCGATATAAATCTAAAAATAAGTTGTATACCTGTCAATGACACAGCTACCCATCAGAGACAACATAAACAAACATAAATCACAGATATGCACGATCATATTCTAATTAATGTGACAGTATCACTAACCTGTCAACTCCGAGGTTGTGAGTTCGAATCCCCGAAAGCGGCAGGTGCACTCGACTCAAATTTTAATTGACACAAAAATACTGTCCGCCATTAAATAGTACAATAGTGATAATAGTGACGTTAAACAACAATCATCGATTAGTCAAGCAATATTCGTCACTACTGTGAAGAAATTATAAAAGATCACAGTATGATAAAACGAGGAACAAATAAAGAAGATAAGTTTACGCATTTCTTTGTGCCGAGTGTTTTTGCATATGTTTGTAGGATTTCTGTCACGAATGGTTGTCATTTTAACGGTATTGTTTACACACCTATAAACATTGTAAGTGGGAGGTTTTGCTAGCCATGAAACTAGGTTTAACCCACCTTTTTTCATTAAATTTGTCCTCTACTAAGTCATTCAAGACATTAACTATATATACAGTCCGCCAAAAGTTAAGCACCACCGAAATATAGCTGGCAATATTTTTTTAACTATTGCGAAACAAATATTTATGTTTGGTGTTATGAATTGCCTTTAACATACACTCAGAAAATGCATTACGACAAAAAAGATTGAACTCCGATAAAACAGTCAATCCAATTTTTATTAAAGGGCATCTGCGCGTTTACAAATACACTGTTTCTCCAAGTGGTCGTGTTAGTGTGCGAACATTGGTCACTCGACTTCATTGAGGCAACTGAAGAGCAAGTCGTTTTGTCAAGTAACCCGCCCTAACAGGCAGGCACTGTGCATTCAGGTTTCAAGAGGATAATGATTATCTATGCTTTAACTTGAGAAGCTTGCAAAACACTCATTGGTCAGATGAGAGTCGGTTTATGTTACGATTAATAGACGCCATAATACGAATTTCGCGGGGAAATAAAGAGGCCTGTGTACAAAACAACATTTGCCCAATAACGGCATTTGGTCCTTATGATGTTACAGTACGGGGTTGCTTCTTATACCGTTGTAAGCCGGGTTATCATATTCTGCAGGGTCACAAAAACGGATAGACATACAGAGATGGGGTGCCTAAAAACATTATAGTCCCTTATTTTGATAATCCCCCACTTGCGTCAAAATGGTCACGACCGTTGTACATGCACGACAACGCAAGACCACACAGGTCAAGGATTATAACCGAGTCCAAAGAGCAAAAAACCATTTTCACTATCTTTTGGCTTTCCATAACTCCATACATGAAGTCTATCGAACATATCTGGGATGTCATTGCCAGAAATAATCGCAGAGACCCACCCTTACAAACTTTTGTTGATTTAAAAGTGGCAATTCTTGATGAAGTGCCTAGATTTCCTCAACTGAAGTTTCGAAGGCTTGTAACGAGTATTAGACGTCGTGTTATGGAACTGTACCGGGCTAGATGCTGTTACACATGCTATCGACTCAATTAATGACAATTTCATTATATTTGTCGAACATACGTATACCAAAGATTATTTGTAGAAAATTTAAATGATATTCAGTGATTTATTCTTGTAAAAAAAAAATCACAGTGAAACTTAAATTCCGTTTCTGATTTGTGTAATTTACATTATTTCTATGAACGCAAAACCTAAATGCATAGAACCTTCATAAGTGACCAAAATTGTATTTGTGGTTTGTTTATGGTATATGTTAGCAAAATTGCTACATGAATGTTTTCTTTTTTTCGAGGAATAATTGTTTTTCTTTAAGTGGAAAACATTTCGATGCAATAAAAATAGGTGGTGCTTAACTTTTGTATATAAATACAAAGAAGTTTTTTGTACAGAACATTCATTGGTCAGTTGTAATTGAGGTGTGTTCAGCATGTTCGGGGATTTGATTACCTCATTTATAAAATCGTTATTTTGAAAGATGAAATTCAAACATGTATTTAATATTACATCCCAGCTCCTTTTTTCTAACAGGGGTGATCTGAGCCGGATCACCAGATCACCCTAGTTTGAGTTTCTTTGTTATGCATGCTTTCCTTTGTTCTGTAACATTTTAGCGGGAATGTTAAATCCACTATAAAACTTATACAATGTTATAATTAAATATACATTTATACGGAAAAGACTATCTATCAAATTTCACGTAGAAAAATCCAGTGTATATGCTGGGATTCGAACTCAAGACCTTTAGCATATCAAGGCACGACACAGCCACTACACCAGGACGACTAGATACGAACATTTAGTAATTTAACATACTTAAAGGAAGCAAGATGTTTTTTATAAGTGGGGCGAGTTGGCAGACCTTTATTCAGTGGTGTTTAAACCCTTTTCGTTGATAAGTGAGTTGTCAGTGATTGTTCAGTTTGATTTTACACTTTTTCAAAAGTGGGGCGAGTCGGTAAACAAGAGTGGGGCATTTTTTGTCATAAAGTGGCGATATAGGTTGGGCCGATTGGCCAGTGGGGCGAGTTGACATTGTTTGATATCTACTCAGGGTGTTCTGGGGTCAAAAAGGGTATAAATCATATAGTAATGTATAAAGTATATTCTAATGGTTGTGTGGCATTCTAAACTAGCTTTTATGATTTTCGTCTGATCTAAAACAGTTGGGATGTAAAATAGTTATCCCACTCGGACTTGGTGTGTCAGTGTTAGATCACCCTCTGGCCTTCGGCCATCGGGGTGATCTTACACTGACACACCGCGTCATCGTGGGATAACTATTAAAAACTATCATGTTATAAAAATGTTTAATTTTAACAATTAATTATGTAATAATTATGTCATAATGAAATTATCACAATTTGAAAGATTAATCCTTCTTCTTTCTTTTGGTACCTCATTTATAAAATTTAAAGAAAGATGAGTTGAATTACATCAGTTTAAAGATGTCTGATTGGGGATGAAAAATCTTTGTATTGTGCTACCTTAAATAGTTCTATGCTTTATGAACTCGTTACTACTCGTGTCTGCAATTTGATCAATTTTGAATAAACTTGACGACAAAAATACAAAAAAAAGAGGATGTGGTATGATTGCCAATAATGATACAAGTCTTAACAAGATACCAATTGACAAATACATTGACAAATATAGGTCATCGTACTTAAGCAAATGAACAGTGAAACAATACAATTGAGAATGGAAATGTGCAATGTGTCAAGGAGACAACAACCCGACCATAGAGCAGACAACACCCAAAGGCCGCCGATGGGTCTTCAGTGCAACGAGAAACTCCAGAAACCGACGGCGTCCTTCAGCTTGCCCCTAAACAAGTATGTATACTAGTTCAGTGCTAATGGACGTCATATCAAACTCTGAATATACACAAGAAACTTAAATTTAGAATCATGCAAGACTAACAGAGGGCAGAGGTTTCTTGTTACTACCAGTCTAATTTGAGCTTAAAATTAATAAAATAGTATTTGAACTTAAGCTTTATATGTCTTTCATTGCTTGAAATTGTCCATAAAATGAAACAAAGTAATAATGACGTCAATATAGCAAGCTTAGTTCTGTTATAGGTGTAACACCACTAATTCAGGCCCGGCCAGAAAGCAATACACGAGCGAATCCTAAAAATTGAGATACATAAACACCATAAAATGGTGACAAGGGAACGTCATCTTCTAAAAATGGATAATTAACGATAGTAAATGAAAAATCATCTCTTTTGTCATATTTTTTTGTATTAAGCTTCCCGTTAATGATAGAGATATCAAGATCGAGGAAAGGGAAGTGGTCATTGTTAGAATTAGCTTTATTTAAAGTTAGTTCAACAGGATAAATTTCTTTAGTATACATACGGAAGTAGTCAGTATTGAGAGCCAATATATCATCCAAATATCTAAAAGTATTGTTAAATTTTTGTATCAAATGTTGTTTCGATGGTCTTCGCTGATTTCAGTCATAAATTCATAAAGAATCATTGGAATATGTGTTCTTTGATTTGTTTGCACTTCTCATTATTGCAAATTGGAACCATACTTTTTATTTGTTTGCATTTGAAATGCACGCAGTGAAGGCAAAGAACATAATCAAAAGCATAATGAACATGTATCTGAAAATTTGAAATCACCTTATACACCTAGGCATAATACGGGTTATGTTCTTCTCATATATTTTATGATGGTGTAATACTAATTATCTTACCTCCTATACATTTGTAGGTCTATGATTGGTTAAAAAAAACTTCCGCAGGGAGACAGTGTATATTTGATATAAGGTTAGTAGGGAGGCGTGGCTTATTTCATACACGGTTAGTAGTGGAGTAACGTCCCTTTATATTCCATAATTACTAGGTAAGAAGGGAGGCGGGGCTTATTTCATACACGGTTAGTAGAGGTGTTGCGTCCCTTTATATTCCATATTAGGTAATAAGGGAGGCGGGCCTTATTTCATACACGGTTAGTAGTGGAGTAACGTCCCTTTATATTCCATAATAACTAGGTAAGAAGGTTGGCGGGGCTTATTTCATACACGGTTAGTAGTGGAGTAACGTCCCTTTATATTCCATAATTACTAGGTAAGAAGGGATGCGGGGCTTATTTCATACACGGTTAGTAGTGGTGTTGCGTCCCTTTATAAAAACAAAACGATACTGAGAAAAATCTTAAAGGTTTCAACAGACGAAGAAATTGATGATTAAGATTGAAATAAATTCATAAAAACACATTTTAACCTATTAAGTTGTTATTGCTGGCATCTGTTTTTGTAGAATCAATGAAAGTAGTTTCTTAATGCTAACAGTATTGAAGATTTGCTCATTTTGATAGGTCACTAGCTTAAATTTCACACTAAAGATAGTCGGTAAGATAAATTTGTTACATAGTGTGCTAGTGACCAAATACGGTATATATGGGGTCAGTAAATTCCATATGGGGTGAGAGCGAACCCCATATGGAATTTACTGACCCCATATATACCGTATTAGGTCACTAGCACACTATGTAACTAATTATCCCTAACAGGGAGAAATTGTAATTGATATGCAGATGATGAAGATATAATCTTTCAATTAGTTTAATTCAGGCCTGGAGCTGGCATTTCAGTAACTGCTAGTAGCCTTTGTTAATAAATGCAGCATTGTCATTTTGTTTAGTTTCTTTTGTTGCCCATTCTGACATCGGACTTGGACTTCTTTTGAACTAAGTTTTACTGTGCGTATTTTTGCGTGCTGGTTTTTTTAACATTGGCTAGAGGTACAGGGGAGGACTTAGATCTCAAAAACATGTTTAACCCCGACGCATTTTTTCGCCTGTCCTAATCAGGAACCTCTGGTCTTTGTTAATCTTGTATGAGTTTTTATTTTTAATTTCTTGTGTATATTTCGGAGTTAAAAGTAGGGCCGGCAGAAGAACGCCTCCGAGTGCGGGAGTATCTCGCTGCATTGAAAACCCATTTGTTGCCTACGGCTGTTGTCGGTCTTTGGTCGGTATGTTGTCCCTTTGACACATTCCCCATTTCCCTTCTCGATTTTTATTATTTGATAAGAACTTGTGTTACAATCTGATTAGATATTCAATTGTTGGAGGAGATTTACTTAATGGCATGTGTTCGTATGGTTTGGTTTAAATAAGAATTCGAGGTCGTCAATTACATTCGTGAAATATTTGTCACTTAACGTTCAGCAACTAACATACACAAAACCGAATTCCGAAAGTGAAATGAAAATGGACGAAAATAGCCATTGAATAAATTGTATAAACGACTACTTTATATGATATTGAAATGTCATTCATTTTGGTTAGTACGATTCATAAATTATAATGTAAATTATGTCGGAATCGCTATGATATAATTGAGACTTCAATCTAACAATACCAGCTAAACAATAGTAATTGTCTTAATATCTTTCCTATCAATTTGTGGTGTTCGATAGTTTGAACCACAAATTTAAAGCTATTTGCATTGACAATTATAACAGTATTGTAAACGTTTGTAAACAAATAATTTATGGGAGAAAATAATATCCTATAGGATTTTACCACTGTTTTCACTCCAGTTGCCTAACCAGGCGAGCTACAGTCAAATGTCTTTCGTATTGTTTACATGTTATCCTTGCACTTCTCTCATCTCTGTTAGACGTTTGCCTGAATGTACGTGGTGTACAAATACACAGACACGTCTGGTCAGCATGATGACGTTTAATTCCAAAGCCGTATATGTGCCAAGTGCGAGGCTTTGAAATTTTGAACCTCACTGTGGAATTCGATTGTCGCTTTTCCCAAGAAAAAAATGACCCCTTTCCACAATTTTAGTCACTATAATTGTATTAATTAATCTTGCTCATTTGTATTTTCGTAAACTTGCACGAATTATGTTCCAGTGTTTGTAATGCAAACAATATCCTAACAATTAATTAAATCACAAGTCAACTTTAGGCTACTTTATAAATGGAACGGAGTCGGTGTTTTGTTATAATGTGATGACGAATAAGAAAGTGTATAAACACTATAGTCCCAGACACCAATATCTGTGCCTTCTTTATCTAAAGATTATGTGGATGTGTTTTGAATTCATTATTAACTCGCAGAGTATAAAATCCTTATCCCACTACTGTTTTCTCTTCTTTTTTTTTTTAAAGCTGTACAGTTACTATAAAAAGGTTAATGCATATTTCTCTAAAATTTCTCATTAGAAAATATTGTATTTACTAAAAAAAAGTCATAACTAAGTTAATAATCTTGTGTCTTATCCAATTGTTGTACATCGCAGCTTATAGACTATATTACGTAATATGGTTTTAATTGCTATTTTGGAAAGCATTTTAATTAATTTTTTTGTCATGGTAAACGGGGATAATCTTTTTTTTATTATTAATTGTCAGCGACAAATGTATCATGCGAGCTATACTGGTGTATAGTATACATTATGGCATAATTAGTCGTCAAGCCGTCTTTAATTAACATTAGGAAGAAAGTTATTCATAACATCTAGTATACTTTATTTACCTGTTCAGAAGGACAGATATTCCATCGACATAATAGATAATGTATTTTATAAAACAAATAAATCCGTGTATAACACGAATTATGCGTATATTTATGATTTATGTAAATCAAATTTGTATTTGCGTATGTACAGAATTGTTACGTGATAAGTTATGTTTTACGTTCATTGAGCTTAATGAAGGTGCATAAACTTGCATGCAATTCAATTCTTTCAATTTATTACTAAGAATGTCTTTGCACATTTATATGGTTTATGCTATATTTATGATGATCATGTATTTATGTTCAGTGTCCTGTGGCAAATATTACAAGCAGATGACGATTATTTTAATGCGTTATGAATATGAACTCTAAGCTTGTTTTCACTAGACCACAATCCCCGCTTGATTGTTTACTCTTACGTTCACATGCTTATGGCCAGAACACACCCTATCTAGACACTTTAAATGGAAAAATGCTAGCCCTGTATATTTTGTTTCTATATCTTCTGCATGTACAGATGACAAGCAACAAATATAAATGTTTACGTAGCAGTTGGTTTCACACATTAGCAGATCTAAGAACCAACTTAACGTATTCGAGGCCAGAACAATACCACTAGATCACAGCTGTGTGGCTTCACTTTTTTTTTTTATCGTGAGACAGACAATTTGAGATGAGTCAATGTGGCTCGTCGAAGTTAAAACACAATATAGCGGCTTTAGAGTAGATTGATGAATAGTGATACTGACTTCGACTGATTTGTTGCTGTTTTTTTAACGCCCAGTAACAGTTATTTCATGCATATTCAGGACGAAAACATGTTGATAAATATTCAAAAAGGATACAACACAATGGATTTACCAGGATGCATCTAACTTCTAAGTATTAAGTAGGTAAAATTTATACAGGTTACATATATAACATAGCGAACGTGAGCCCTGTAAAGGTCTGAACAAACTTGATATTTAACAAAATTGAACAAACTATAATAGAAAGTATTATAAAAACAAAAGGATGTGGCAAGATTGCCAATGAGACAACTATCTACCAAAGTTCAAATGAAGTGGAAGTAATCAATTTTAGTAACCGTATGGTCTTTAAAAATTGGAAAACCAATATCGTGTAGTCGGATATAAAAGGACAAAACAACACAATTGAGAAAACAAATAGTTGTTTGCGCTGGTCTTTAGCTGTTGATCAGTGGTTGTCGTTTGTTGGTGTGGTTAATACATGTTTTTCGAAAATGTTTCTTTCTTTTACATGCTTTATATATATATTGATAACACCGTTGTTGTTTTTTTCTGTTTGAATTACTTAACATTAACTCTTTGGGTCCCTTTGTAGCTTGCTGTTTCAAGTTAATCAATGGTTTGTGTTGATGGCCGTACCTATATTTGTTAACTTTTTACGCATGGTGACTTGGATGGAGAGATAGTTATTGACAGCCATACCACATATTCTTATATCTTTATAAGGGTATAATTTATACCTACAATTTACCCAAAAAATACGGCAGACGCGAACCAAAGTTTCTTGGCTATTAACAGGCAATATACAGTGTGGAGGGGTTAAACTAGTTTGTTGTTGCCAAATCCTTCCCTTCTTTGGACAATGGCGTAACAAAAAAACATTACTTTTTTTGATAAAAGGCAGTTGCATAGAGCTCAACTCATCAGATCGATATAGCGCAAAAAGCATCCAACGAAAACACTGACCTGACGTTAAGCGTGGTAGCGTATCTATACAGTGGAGATCACTTTTAACCTCTCATTAAATCTGTCAGAATCTGTCAGAACTGTTCTAGGACAGTACGTAAAACTGTCAGCCTGACACCTTTTAGTCAGTTCTAGCTAGAACAGTTCTAACCTAAAACTCATTTGGTCAGTTCTACCAAGAACTGATCATGACAGTTCTATCCTAGAACAGTTTTAGACAGTTCTAGCAAGAACTGCCCAAATCTATACGGTTAGAATTGATTTCAAATTCTACGGCTATAATTGATTTATAAATTCTACGGCCAGAAATTGGCAGAATTGATTTATAAATTCTACGGCTAAATATAAAGGCTTCGGAAAAATAGCGATTAATGTTATATAGAGTTTTGCGGTAGGTACTGAAACCCGGACCGGACCGGACTCCAGACCCGGACTTTGGTATGAAACCCGGACCCGGACTGAATGCCGGACCCGGACTGGGTAAAAATTATGATTTTTTTGTTAGAACTACCTTTTCTTTTTTTATTCAGGAGAAGGAAAATATTTTTTGGTAAACTGTAACACAATACATTATAATACTGATTAGATAATCAAATTTTGCTCTTACTCTTCGACTTGTATAATCTAGAAGAGAAGACAAGCATGTTAGCCTTGCAATGATTCTGTATCTTCAATTTACAGTTGTGCAATTACTTTTTAGAAAAAATCATACATACAGTATGAATCTTAACATATGACTTCAAAAAACCTGGAAATATTTTTTTTATAAATTATAGGGAGAAACCGGACTTTCTTAGAATTATTTGTTCCTTTTTTTATTAAAACTATGGCAGAAATATACACGATGCATTATATGTATAATAACTATGAAAATGAATCAGAGGCTGTATAACCGGACCCATAAACTAATATATACCGTGACAGTAGTTTATATGGGCAGCAGAGACGCGATGCACGAACCTGCATTACGTAATTGTGTAATAAGTGTTTTTTAAAGTCCGATAGGATATCACATAATTTGTGACTTTATGTCCTGTGACTTTTTGTCCTGTGACTTTCTGTCCGTTTATCTCACCAGAATACCTGGTCATGTGATTGTCATCCCACAATAACTCGGGCAATAATTCCGTTAGTCAAGCTGATAATCAAATTAGGGAAGGACCGAATTAAACAAATGTATTACATAAAAGTGTTATGACCTAAATGATATTTTTTTGAAAACTGTTTTTACACGGAACACCGCTAGTTTGACTTTGAACTATGAAATGATTTTAAAAAATAATCTTATTTATAATCCAATACATTTATTTGTTTCATAAACTTAGGGAAAACAGTTTAAAAACGACTGACTACAGTTGGCAGGAGTCTTTTTGTGCCAGTTAATGTTTTTCAAGGGTATCATTTGCGCCATTTTTCTTTCAAATATATCAATTGCGCCAGTTTACTTGACACAATTGTAACATACATAATAACAATTAAGAAATATTTGAAGATAGTGCGTTGGTTTCACCATCCATAAGTGCTGAAATTCCATCTACCTCAAGACATACAACTAATGGAGCAGAGGCATTTTACAATAATTACACTGAACTTTTTATGAATCCCATCCTTTAATATTTGTGTGTTTTTTTACAAAAAAAAGGCAAGCGACAAGCCACTACATATATTAAATTGCGAAATACTAATGCAGCAGCAGTAAGAAGAAAACATGAAAGAAAAGAACGGAACTGTGTGGTTTTCAAATATTTTTGTCATTTGGGAGACTCAAGCATGGCACCAACATTTGAAAAAATAACAAGTTGCTTGATGGAAACTTTGATGAACTCTAATATATTACTTTATGACGTTTCTGCTTCAAATTTTTGTAAATAAATCATTCTCTATGTAAATATGTACCAATAACATAATAAAAAAAGATATTTTCATCCAGACGTTTTTCTTAGAACGGTGGAGCTCCGAGTAAAACGATTAAAACTGTCTCACAACAGCAATTAAAAATGTCAAATAAACAAAGTAAAACCAATCGTTTCTACCAATTATATTCGTTTTCTCTATGTCAGACATTTTTATTGACTGTACAGTCGCTTGCAAATCTACTGTACAATCACTTGCAGCTTTCAATCACAATCGTTTGACCAAGTTTTATTAAAAACATTGCATATGCATTTCATTGGTCGTTCCATGTCTGTCCTATAATATTCATCTGTGGTATTTGAAATGAAAATGAGCTTAAAATCAGTCATTTTGCTAATTACGATTATATCAAGGAACCTGTTTCAGGTGTCTATATCAGAGATAAAATTCGTATAATAAGTATACAGGACAAAATAAAAGTACAGTCTTGTTAGTCTTTTATCATTTTAACTTTTAGTTTCTTGTGTACAATTTGGAGTTTAGTATGGTGTTCATTATCAATAAACCAGTATATATTTGTTTAGGGGCCAGCTAAAGGACGCCTCCGGGTGCGACAATTTCTCGTTGCATTGAAGACCTGTTGGTGATCTTCTGCTGTTGTCTGCTCTATGGTCGGGTTGTTGTCTCTTTGGCACATTCCCCATTTCCGTTCTCAATTTTACAGTAAAAATGTAAAGAAATCACTAAAATGAAAATAATCTTCGCACAAAATAAATATTTTATTTATACCGAAAGTTGACTGTATGCTCTGCAAGGATAAGCATTTTTGAAGTTTTAATTTATTATTTACCATCAATTCAAAAAAATAAAAATATCATTTGGCATTTAAATTTAGACAGATCATGTATGTCATAGGGAACATGTGTGATACGTTTCAGGTTGATTGGACTTCAACAACATCAAAAACTACCTTGACCAAAAACTTTAACCAAAACCTTTAACTTGAAACTTGCACTATCATTTTCTAATTTCAGTGGACCGTGAAATTGGTTTCAAAAATCTAATTTGGCATTAAAATGAGACAGATCATATCATAGGGAACATGTGAACTATTTTAAAGTTGATTGGACTTCAACTTCATAAAAAACTACATTGATCAAAAACTTTAGCCTGATACGGGACGAAATAACGTACAGACAAACGGACGCACAGACGAACGAACGGACGCACAGACCAGAAAACATAATGCCCCTATACTATTGTAGGTGGGGCATAAAAACCGTATTGGCCAATAAACATCAACCCAAATAGGAAGATGTTGTATAATTTCAAATGATATATCTGTGTATTACAAGTTATAGCTTCTGATGGAATTTCCTCTGTATTATATGTTTAATCAAATGTTCCGTCAACATACTTTACGACAATAAACAGTTTACATACAGTTAGTTATCGTATACATAGGAAACTCCAAGCTAGTCCGGGGTCATGTCAGGTCACAGGCCGGACTCACCTGTTCAAGCTTGTGTATTACATGGTTGATTGCTGCTTTAGTGTCTTTTATTGATCATTCCGATGACAATCAAATAAATAAAGAAATAGACAAATAAATGAAGAAAAAAGAAAAAGGAAAAAATGGAAATACCATCTTTCAATTAAACACTTAATTCAGTATATGTATATATATGATTCGTATACTCCCAGTCCGGGGTTATTTAAGATCACGGTCCGGACTGGCCTAGTATTATTTCGTTGATTTTCGGATAAAAGTCTTTTGTTAATTTTTTCGATGACAATTTGATAAGCAAAAACTTAACTGAATGAAAATGAAAACATATGTTCATCAAATAATGTGTGAAGTTTTACATCTAGACTATCGATGTCTACTTTAATAGAATACACCTAGTCCGGGGTTACTTCAGGTCACCATCCGGACTCGAACTATTATGACCAACGTTTGATTATTTCGTTAAATCTCGCATAACATATCTCCTAAGTACTTAGCCTTTATGATCTCTGCTTAGTACTTAGATTTGCCATAGAATGCTTTATAAAAGTTAAAAGCAAAGTTACTTTAACTTTCACTCATTCGCCTACGTATTTTCTGTTACAAAGATTAAGATTTATGTCCAGTGACACATATTACAGTCATATCCGGATTCATCATGATTATAGGATGCTGGAAATTGCTATTGTCAACTTCAATATCAAATGCATAAATCCTAGTTCTATAAAAATAAGATCTGTGTGTGAAACATCTGAGATATACAATGATTGATCCATGATTCATTATTGGTCTTTAACACCACTTTTATCGTTATTTCCTATAAAATGGCGAAGAAAGCTGAAGCACCCGGAAAAAAACTACTGACGTTCGGCAGGTAAACTGTCAAACATACTTTTGGAGTCGAACCAAGATTCGAACTCTGAAATAAGCAATGAAGCAGTAATTAGTACTAATGAAAGAAGCTGCTTTCTCACTTGATCCAGTTTTCGTTTGATAGATAGTTTTGTTTTTATATATCAAATTGAATATAGCAATAGGTATGAAAAAGAGTTTAAGAAATTAAACGGTAGCCGAGTGCATAGTTAGTTTAAAAACATTTTGTCGTTGAGTTGCTGTCTCGCTGAAAAAAAAAACTTGCATATATATGGCTTACATTCAAACCAAGTACATATCTTTTGGTTATTGATGTTGTCAGGTTGCTGTTTCATTGACGTTTACCCTATATTTTCATATTGATGCACAAGACAAACATTTATATATTACAACATATAAAGTTAAGGTGCTATGTCATACGTAGATAAGTGAAATAAGCAAAAGAGAGACTCAAATAACTAAATAGAAAAAGACGAAATGATCGGATGTTTAAAAACTACCTTTTTGGTCGCTCGTAATTGGTTGTCTAGGAATATAGTTCCTTTTATTTTTATGTAGTTAAGCTATATATATTACTGTGTTTTAAAAAAAAATAAAAAATATATAATGGCTAAAAGTATTATTTATTTTATTTATTTAATAGTGAACTTTATTATATTTTTTATTATGCTTGAAGAGATCATTGGGCCATTGTTGGACTACGTGTAAAAGTTGTACGAAGGGCAAATCTGCCTATTCAAGCAGCGACTTTTCGCATGTGTCTTGTGACTTCATTTCATATCTAACCAGTTCCGAATAATTAAATTCTCGAGAACATCATCTTTTCCACTTTTGTTTCATTCTACAGACTGTGTACATCAAATGTTTTTAACTGAAAAAAATATGTCTTCACTGGGAACCCCAAAGCTGAAACGTGCATACTTTAGGCTAGCGGGGACAATACTCTGTACCCCTTTTTTGACAATTTTCAACATAGGATCTTAACAGACACTGTCAGAGGTTCAGAGTATTGCTTGTCAAAGACATGTCTATTAAGATAGTGAATGCTGCATTCTAAAAGGGACTGCTCGATTTATTCTCAGAAATTTTGCAATTGTCAAAAATAGAAAATACCCTTTTCTATTCAAAAAGATATTCTACATTATAAGATTTCGGCTTTAAGTTAATAACGGAACTTGAATAACTATAAAAGTTAAACTTAGCCCAAGACTTTTACAAAAAGGTTGCCACATATGTAATATGATGGACACATCAACCTTCAAATATAGGTCCCTATTATAAATGTTGCATTGTCCTGCAATTTAACATATCTCCTAAGTACTTAGATTTGCCATAAAATGCTTTATAAAAGTTAAAAGCAAAGTTACTTTAACTTTCACTCATTCGCCTACGTATTTTCTGTTACAAAGATTAAGATTTATGTCCAGTGACACATATTACAGTCATATCCGGATTCATCATGATTATAGGATGCTGGAAATTGCTATTGTCAACTTCAATATCAAATGCATAAATCCTAGTTCTATAAAAATAAGATCTGTGTGTGAAACATCTGAGATATACAATGATTGATCCATGATTCATTATTGGTCTTTAACACCACTTTTATCGTTATTTCCTATAAAATGGCGAAGAAAGCTGAAGCACCCGGAAAAAACTACTGACGTTCGGCAGGTAAACTGTCCAAACATACTTTGGAGTCGAACCAAGATTCGAACTCTGAAATAAGCAATGAAGCAGTAATTAGTACTAATGAAAGAAGCTGCTTTCTCACTTGATCCAGTTTTCGTTTGATAGATAGTTTTGTTTTTATATATCAAATTGAATATAGCAATAGGTATGAAAAAGAGTTTAAGAAATTAAACGGTAGACGAGTGCATAGTTAGTTTAAAAACATTTTGTCGTTGAGTTGCTGTCTCGCTGAAAAAAAAAAACTTGCATATATATGGCTTACATTCAAACCAAGTACATATCTTTTGGTTATTGATGTTGTCAGGTTGCTGTTTCATTGACGTTTACCCTATATTTTCATATTGATGCACAAGACAAACATTTATATATTACAACATATAAAGTTAAGGTGCTATGTCATACGTAGATAAGTGAAATAAGCAAAAGAGAGACTCAAATAACTAAATAGAAAAAGACGAAATGATCGGATGTTTAAAAACTACCTTTTTGGTCGCTCGTAATTGGTTGTCTAGGAATATAGTTCCTTTTATTTTTATGTAGTTAAGCTATATATATTACTGTGTTTTAAAAAAAAAATAAAAAAATATATAATGGCTAAAAGTATTATTTATTTATTTATTTAATAGTGAACTTTATTATATTTTTTATTATGCTTGAAGAGATCATTGGGCCATTGTGGGACTACGTGTAAAAGTTGTACGAAGGGCAAATCTGCCTATTCAAGCAGCGACTTTTCGCATGTGTCTTGTGACTTCATTTCATATCTAACCAGTTCCGAATAATTAAATTCTCGAGAACATCATCTTTTCCACTTTTGTTTCATTCTACAGACTGTGTACATCAAATGTTTTAACTGAAAAAAATATGTCTTCACTGGGAACCCCAAAGCTGAAACGTGCATACTTTAGGCTAGCGGGACAATACTCTGTACCCCTTTTTTGACAATTTTCAACATAGGATCTTAACAGACACTGTCAGAGGTTCAGAGTATTGCTTGTCAAAGACATGTCTATTAAGATAGTGAATGCTGCATTCTAAAAGGGACTGCTCGATTTATTCTCAGAAATTTTGCAATTGTCAAAAATAGAAAATACCCTTTTCTATTCAAAAAAGATATTCTACATTATAAGATTTCGCTTTAAGTTAATAACGGAACTTGAATAACTATAAAAGTTAAACTTAGCCCAAGACTTTTACAAAAAGGTTGCCACATATGTAATATGATGGACACATCAACCTTCAAATATAGGTCCCTATTATAAATGTTGCATTGTCCTGCAATTTAACATATCTCCTTACAAGTTGGATCTGCAGTTAGATTTGCCATAAAATGCTTTATAAAAGTTAAAAGCAAAGTTACTTTAACTTTCACTCATTCGCCTACGTATTTTCTGTTACAAAGATTAAGATTTATGTCCAGTGACACATATTACAGTCATATCCGGATTCATCATGATTATAGGATGCTGGAAATTGCTATTGTCAACTTCAATATCAAATGCATAAATCCTAGTTCTATAAAAATAAGATCTGTGTGTGAAACATCTGAGATATACAATGATTGATCCATGATTCATTATTGGTCTTTAACACCACTTTTATCGTTATTTCCTATAAAATGGCGAAGAAAGCTGAAGCACCCGGAAAAAACTACTGACGTTCGGCAGGTAAACTGTCAAACATACTTTTGGAGTCGAACCAAGATTCGAACTCTGAAATAAGCAATGAAGCAGTAATTAGTACTAATGAAAGAAGCTGCTTTCTCACTTGATCCAGTTTTCGTTTGATAGATAGTTTTGTTTTTATATATCAAATTGAATATAGCAATAGGTATGAAAAAGAGTTTAAGAAATTAAACAGTAGACGAGTGCATAGTTAGTTTAAAAACATTTTGTCGTTGAGTTGCTGTCTCGCTGAATGAAAACAAAAACTTGCATATATATGGCTTACATTCAAACCAAGTACATATCTTTTGGTTATTGATGTTGTCAGGTTGCTGTTTCATTGACGTTTACCCTATATTTTCATATTGATGCACAAGACAAACATTTATATATTACAACATATAAAGTTAAGGTGCTATGTCATACGTAGATAAGTGAAATAAGCAAAAGAGAGACTCAAAGAACTAAATAGAAAAAGACGAAATGATCGGATGTTTAAAAACTACCTTTTTGGTCGCTCGTAATTGGTTGTCTAGGAATATAGTTCCTGTTATTTTTATGTAGTTAAGCTATATATATTACTGTGTTTTAAAAAAAAAAAAAAAAATATATAATGGCTAAAAGTATTATTTATTTTATTTATTTAATAGTGAACTTTATTATATTTTTTATTATGCTTGAAGAGATCATTGGGCCATTGTGGGACTACGTGTAAAAGTTGTACGAAGGGCAAATCTGCCTATTCAAGCAGCGACTTTTCGCATGTGTCTTGTGACTTCATTTCATATCTAACCAGTTCCGAATAATTAAATTCTCGAGAACATCATCTTTTCCACTTTTGTTTCATTCTACAGACTGTGTACATCAAATGTTTTAACTGAAAAAAATATGTCTTCACTGGGAACCCCAAAGCTGAAACGTGCATACTTTAGGCTAGCGGGGACAATACTCTGTACCCCTTTTTTGACAATTTTCAACATAGGATCTTAACAGACACTGTCAGAGGTTCAGAGTATTGCTTGTCAAAGACATGTCTATTAAGATAGTGAATGCTGCATTCTAAAAGGGACTGCTCGATTTTTTTCTCAGAAATTTTGCAATTGTCAAAAATAGAAAATACCCTTTTCTATTCAAAAAAGATATTCTACATTATAAGATTTCGACTTTAAGTTAATAACGGAACTTGAATAACTATAAAAGTTAAACTTAGCCCAAGACTTTTACAAAAAGGTTGCCACATATGTAATATGATGGACACATCAACCTTCAAATATAGGTCCCTATTATAAATGTTGCATTGTCCTGCAATTTAACATATCTCCTAAGTACTTAGCCTTTAGGATCTCTGCTAAGTACATAGATTTGCCATAAAATGCTTTATAAAAGTTAAAAGCAAAGTTACTTTAACTTTCACTCATTCGCCTACGTATTTTCTGTTACAAAGATTAAGATTTATGTCCAGTGACACATATTACAGTCATATCCGGATTCATCATGATTATAGGATGCTGGAAATTGCTATTGTCAACTTCAATATCAAATGCATAAATCCTAGTTCTATAAAAATAAGATCTGTGTGTGAAACATCTGAGATATACAATGATTGATCCATGATTCATTATTGGTCTTTAACACCACTTTTATCGTTATTTCCTATAAAATGGCGAAGAAAGCTGAAGCACCCGGAAAAAACTACTGACGTTCGGCAGGTAAACTGTCAAACATACTTTTGGAGTCGAACCAAGATTCGAACTCTGAAATAAGCAATGAAGCAGTAATTAGTACTAATGAAAGAAGCTGCTTTCTCACTTGATCCAGTTTTCGTTTGATAGATAGTTTTGTTTTTATATATCAAATTGAATATAGCAATAGGTATGAAAAAGAGTTTAAGAAATTAAACAGTAGCCGAGTGCATAGTTAGTTTAAAAACATTTTGTCGTTGAGTTGCTGTCTCGCTGAATGAAAACAAAAACTTGCATATATATGGCTTACATTCAAACCAAGTACATATCTTTTGGTTATTGATGTTGTCAGGTTGCTGTTTCATTGACGTTTACCCTATATTTTCATATTGATGCACAAGACAAACATTTATATATTACAACATATAAAGTTAAGGTGCTATGTCAAACGTAGATAAGTGAAATAAGCAAAAGAGAGACTCAAAGAACTAAATAGAAAAAGACGAAATGATCGGATGTTTAAAAACTACCTTTTTGGTCGCTCGTAATTGGTTGTCTAGGAATATAGTTCCTGTTATTTTTATGTAGTTAAGCTATATATATTACTGTGTTTTAAAAAAAAATAAAAAAATATATAATGGCTAAAAGTATTATTTATTTTATTTATTTAATAGTGAACTTTATTATATTTTTTATTATGCTTGAAGAGATCATTGGGCCATTTGTGGGACTACGTGTAAAAGTTGTACGAAGGGCAAATCTGCCTATTCAAGCAGCGACTTTTCGCATGTGTCTTGTGACTTCATTTCATATCTAACCAGTTCCGAATAATTAAATTCTCGAGAACATCATCTTTTCCACTTTTGTTTCATTCTACGGACTGTGTACATCAAATGTTTTAACTGAAAAAAATATGTCTTCACTGGGAACCCCAAAGCTGAAACGTGCATACTTTAGGCTAGCGGGGACAATACTCTGTACCCCTTTTTTGACAATTTTCAACATAGGATCTTAACAGACACTGTCAGAGGTTCAGAGTATTGCTTGTCAAAGACATGTCTATTAAGATAGTGAATGCTGCATTCTAAAAGGGACTGCTCGATTTATTCTCAGAAATTTTGCAATTGTCAAAAATAGAAAATACCCTTTTCTATTCAAAAAAGATATTCTACATTATAAGATTTCGACTTTAAGTTAATAACGGAACTTGAATAACTATAAAAAGTTAAACTTAGCCCAAGACTTTTACAAAAAGGTTGCCACATATGTAATATGATGGACACATCAACCTTCAAATATAGGTCCCTATTATAAATGTTGCATTGTCCTGCAATTTAACATATCTCCTAAGTACTTAGCCTTTAGGATCTCTGCTTAGTACTTAGATTTGCCATAGAATGCTTTATAAAAGTTAAAAGCAAAGTTACTTTAACTTTCACTCATTCGCCTACGTATTTTCTGTTACAAAGATTAAGATTTATGTCCAGTGACACATATTACAGTCATATCCGGATTCATCATGATTATAGGATGCTGGAAATTGCTATTGTCAACTTCAATATCAAATGCATAAATCCTAGTTCTATAAAAATAAGATCTGTGTGTGAAACATCTGAGATATACAATGATTGATCCATGATTCATTATTGGTCTTTAACACCACTTTTATCGTTATTTCCTATAAAATGGCGAAGAAAGCTGAAGCACCCGGAAAAAACTACTGACGTTCGGCAGGTAAACTGTCAAACATACTTTTGGAGTCGAACCAAGATTCGAACTCTGAAATAAGCAATGAAGCAGTAATTAGTACTAATGAAAGAAGCTGCTTTCTCACTTGATCCAGTTTTCGTTTGATAGATAGTTTTGTTTTTATATATCAAATTGAATATAGCAATAGGTATGAAAAAGAGTTTAAGAAATTAAACAGTAGCCGAGTGCATAGTTAGTTTAAAAACATTTTGTCGTTGAGTTGCTGTCTCGCTGAAAAAAAAAACTTGCATATATATGGCTTACATTCAAACCAAGTACATATCTTTTGGTTATTGATGTTGTCAGGTTGCTGTTTCATTGACGTTTACCCTATATTTTCATATTGATGCACAAGACAAACATTTATATATTACAACATATAAAGTTAAGGTGCTATGTCAAACGTAGATAAGTGAAATAAGCAAAAGAGAGACTCAAAGAACTAAATAGAAAAAGACGAAATGATCGGATGTTTAAAAACTACCTTTTTGGTCGCTCGTAATTGGTTGTCTAGGAATATAGTTCCTGTTATTTTTATGTAGTTAAGCTATATATATTACTGTGTTTTAAAAAAAAATAAAAAAATATATAATGGCTAAAAGTATTATTTATTTTATTTATTTAATAGTGAACTTTATTATATTTTTTATTATGCTTGAAGAGATCATTGAGCCATTGTGGGACTACGTGTCAAAGTTGTACGAAGGGCAAATCTGCCTATTCAAGCAGCGACTTTTCGCATGTGTCTTGTGACTTCATTTCATATCTAACCAGTTCCGAATAATTAAATTCTCGAGAACATTATCTTTTCCACTTTTGTTTCATTCTACAGACTGTGTACATCAAATGTTTTAACTGAAAAAAATATGTCTTCACTGGGAACCCCAAAGCTGAAACGTGCATACTTTAGGCTAGCGGGGACAATACTCTGTACCCCTTTTTTGACAATTTCAACATAGGATCTTAACAGACACTGTCAGAGGTTCAGAGTATTGCTTGTCAAAGACATGTCTATTAAGATAGTGAGTGCTGCATTCTAAAAGGGACTGCTCGATTTATTCTCAGAAATTTTGCAATTGTCAAAAATAGAAAATACCCTTTTCTATTCAAAAAAGATATTCTACATTATAAGATTTCGACTTTAAGTTAATAACGGAACTTGAATAACTATAAAAGTTAAACTAAGCCCAAGACTTTTACAAAAAGGTTGCTGCATATGTTATATGATGGACACATCAACCTTCAAATATAGGTCCCTATTATAAATGTTGCATTGTCCTGCAATTTAACATATCTTCTACAAAACCCTCACCGGTGAGGGAGTAAGTACTTAGTCTTTAGGATCTCTGCTAAGTACTTAGATTTGCCATAGAATGCTTTATAAAAGTTAAAAGCAAAGTTACTTTAACTTTTACTCATTCGCCTACGTATTTTCTGTTACAAAGATTAAGATTTATGTCCAGTGACATATATTACAGTCATATCCGGATTCATCATGATTATAGGATGCTGGAAATTGCTATTGTCAACTTCAATATCAAATGCATAAATCCTAGTTCTATAAAAATAAGATCTGTGTGTGAAACATTTCAGATATACAATGATTGATCCATGATTCAATATTTGTCTTTAACACCACTTTTATCGTTATTTCCTATAAAATGGCGAAGAAAGCTGAAGCTCCCGGAAAAAACTACTGACGTTCGGCAGGTAAACTGTCAAACATACTTTTGGAGTCGAACCAAGATTCGAACTCTGAAATAAGCAATGAAGCAGTAATTAGTACTAATGAAAGAAGCTGCTTTCTCACTTGATCCAGTTTTCGTTTGATAGATAGTTTTGTTTTTATATATCAAATTGAATATAGCAATAGGTATGAAAAAGAGTTTAAGAAATTAAACAGTAGCCGAGTGCATAGTTAGTTTAAAAACATTTTGTCGTTGAGTTGCTGTCTCGCTGAATGAAAAAAAACTTGCATATATATGGCTTACATTCAAACCAAGTACATATCATTTTGGTTATTGATGTTGTCAGGTTGCTGTTTCATTGACGTTTACCCTATATTTTCATATTGATGCACAAGACAAACATTTATATATTACAACATATAAAGTTAAGGTGCTATGTCATACGTAGATAAGTGAAATAAGCAAAAGAGAGACTCAAAGAACTAAATAGAAAAAGACGAAATGATCGGATGCTTAAAAACTACCTTTTTGATTGTCGCTCGTAATTGGTTGTCTAGGAATATAGTTCCTGTTATTTTTATGTAGTTAAGCTATATATATTACTGTGTTTTAAAAAAAAAAAAAAAAATATATAATGGCTAAAAGTATTATTTATTTTATTTATTTAATAGTGAACTTTATTATATTTTTTATTATCTTGAAGAGATCATTGGGCCATTGTGGGACTACGTGTCAAAGTTGTACGAAGGGTAAATCTGCCTATTCAAGCAGCGACTTTTCGCATGTGTCTTGTAACTTCATTTCATATCTAACCAGTTCCGAATAATTAAATTCTCGAGAACATCATCTTTTCCACTTTTGTTTCATTCTACAGACTGTGTACATCAAATGTTTTAACTGAAAAAAATATGTCTTCACTGGGAACCCCAAAGCTGAAACGTGCATACTTTAGGCTAGCGGGGACAATACTCTGTACCCCTTTTTTGACAATTTTCAACATAGGATCTTAACAGACACTGTCAGAGGTTCAGAGTATTGCTTGTCAAAGACATGTCTATTAAGATAGTGATGCTGCATTCTAAAAGGGACCCGCTCGATTTATTCTCAGAAATTTTGCAATTGTCAAAAATAGAAAATACCCTTTTCTATTCAAAAAAGATATTCTACATTATAAGATTTCGACTTTAAGTTAATAACGGAACTTGAATAACTATAAAAGTTAAACTTAAGCCCAAGACTTTTACAAAAAGGTTGCCACATATGTAATATGATGGACACATCAACCTTCAAATATAGGTCCCTATTATAAATGTTGCATTGTCCTGCAATTTAACATATCTCCTAAGTACTTAGTCTTTAGGATCTCTGCTAAGTACTTAGATTTGCCATAGAATGCTTTATAAAAGTTAAAAGCAAAGTTACTTTAACTTTTACTCATTCGCCTACGTATTTTCTGTTACAAAGATTAAGATTTATGTCCAGTGACATATATTACAGTCATATCCGGATTCATCATGATTATAGGATGCTGGAAATTGCTATTGTCAACTTCAATATCAAATGCATAAATCCTAGTTCTATAAAAATAAGATCTGTGTGTGAAACATTAGATATACAATGATTGATCCATGATTCAATATTGTCTTTAACACCACTTTTATCGTTATTTCCTATAAAATGGCGAAGAAAGCTGAAGCTCCCGGAAAAAAACTACTGACGTTCGGCAGGTAAACTGTCAAACATACTTTTGGAGTCGAACCAAGATTCGAAATCTGAAATAAGCAATGAAGCAGTAATTAGTACTAATGAAAGAAGCTGCTTTCTCACTTGATCCAGTTTTCGTTTGATAGATAGTTTTGTTTTTATATATCAAATTGAATATAGCAATAGGTATGAAAAAGAGTTTAAGAAATTAAACAGTAGCCGAGTGCATAGTTAGTTTAAAAACATTTTGTCGTTGAGTTGCTGTCTCGCTGAATGAAAAAAAAACTTGCATATATATGGCTTACATTCAAACCAAGTACATATCTTTTGGTTATTGATGTTGTCAGGTTGCTGTTTCATTGACGTTTACCCTATATTTTCATATTGATGCACAAGACAAACATTTATATATTACAACATATAAAGTTAAGGTGCTATGTCATACGTAGATAAGTGAAATAAGCAAAAGAGAGACTCAAAGAACTAAATAGAAAAAGACGAAATGATCGGATGTTTAAAAGCTACCTTTTTGGTCGCTCGTAATTGGTTGTCTAGGAATATAGTTCCTGTTATTTTTATGTAGTTAAGCTATATATATTACTGTGTTTTAAAAAAAAATAAAAAACATATAATGGCTAAAAGTATTATTTATTTTATTTATTTAATAGTGAACTTTATTATATTTTTTATTATGCTTGAAGAGATCATTGGGCCATTGTGGGACTACGTGTCAAAGTTGTACGAAGGGCAAATCTGCCTAATCAAGCAGCGACTTTTCGCATGTGTCTTGTGACTTCATTTCATATCTAACCAGTTCCGAATAATTAAATTCTCGAGAACATCATCTTTTCCACTTTCGTTTCATTCTACAGACTGTGTACATCAAATGTTTTAACTGAAACAAATATGTCTTCACTGGGAACCCTAAAGCTGAAACGTGCATACTTTAGGCTAGCGGGGACAATACTCTGTACTCCTTTTTTGACAATTTTCAACAATGGATCTTAACAGGCACTGTCAGAGGTTCAGAGTATTGCTTTTCAAAGACATGTCTATTAAGATAGTGAATGCTGCATTCTAAAAGGGACTGCTCGATTTATTCTCAGAAATTTTGCAATTGTCGAAAATAGAAAATACCCTTTTCTATTCAAAAAAGATATTCTACATTATAAGATTTCGACTTTAAGTTAATAACGGAACTTGAATACCTATAAAAGTTAAACTTAGCCCAAGACTTTTACAAAAAGGTTGCCACATATGTAATATGATGGACACATCAACCTTCAAATATAGGTCCCTATTATAAATGTTGCATTGTCCTGCAATTTAACATATCTCCTAAGTACTTAGCCTTTAGGATCTCTGCTAAGTACTTAGATTTGCCATAGAATGCTTTATAAAAGTTTAAAAGCAAAGTTACTTTAACTTTTACTCATTCGCCTACGTATTTTCTGTTACAAAGAATAAGATTTATGTCCAGTGACACATATTACAGTCATATCCGGACTCATCATGATTATAGGATGCTGGAAATTGCTATTGTCAACTTCAATATCAAATGCATAAATCCTAGTTCTATAAAAATAAGATCTGTGTGTGAAACATCTGAGATATACAATGATTGATCCATGATTCATTATTGGTCTTTAACACCACTTTTATCGTTATTTCCTATAATATGGTGAAGAAAGCTGAAGCACCCGGAAAAAACTACTGACGTTCGGCAGGAAAACTGTTAAACATACTTTTGGAGTCGAACCAAGCTTCGAACTCTGAAATAAGCAATGAAGCAATAATTAGTACTAATGAAAGAAGCTTATTTGGAGTGATTGCCAATGAGACAACTCTCTACAAGAGACCAAATAACACAGAAATTAACAACATTAGGTCACCATACGAACTTCAACAATGAGCAAAGCCCATACCACATAATCAGCTATAAAAGGACAAGAAATGACAAATGTAAAACAATTTAAACGAGAAAACTAATGGCCTAATTTATATACAAAAAAAAATGAACGAAAAGCAAATATGTAATACATAAAACAACGACAAACTTCAGAAAATATTTTGTTGTCATTTTAGTATTTTCCTGATAGATGGACTTAGTTTTTTTACTTTTTACACTAACAGACAGTCTTGGATTGAATTTTTGACATGATGTATTTGTAATTCTTCATGGATTGTTATGAACTTTGAACATATTCTAACCTTCAAGACCAAGAAATAGCATAAAAAATGATTCTTTTTTTTTAATTTTGTATTTTACTGATACATGTGGACTAACTTTTTAGGTCAATATTATACTTTTACACTAACAGCAACAATCACAGGCTAGACACAGGGTTCCTATGAACCCGTTACCATTTTTTTGAAAGTTCATATCTATTGGAAAGTTAATAATAAAAGGCAAAAAAATTGTCATTGAGGGCAAAAACTCCAACACAAGCTAGTCTGACAGTAATAACGTAAATAGACGCTAGGGAGATCTTGAATAACATTTTCTCTATTTAGCAGTTTTCAAGATGATAGACAAAACTTGCATCTTACCCCCTAAGTTCTATTTTTAGCCTTGTTGGCCAAGTTAGAAGGGGGTCATCGCTCATAATTTCTAATACTCGATAAGTTTGATTAAAGTTTGCCTTATAGTATCTTTGTAAAAGTTGATGGACAACTGATTCCAATTGATTGGAAAAACTCACACTCGCCCTTTGCTAAATTGTACTTTTAAAATAATTTCAGAGACTGTATTTTCATAGTTAGTCAATATGTTTCATTAGATAAAAAGCTGGTGTTTACAAAAATAATTACACATGATTCTTAAACTGTCAAATTGTTGTCAAACTCAGAATTCAACTGCCAGACTTCAATGACCAAACACTTTCAAAGAAAAACATTTTTCTACCGAATTATGATACAAAAGATGCATGTCATACATGTAATACATTCACAAATATTTCTGTTATATAAACACAAATTAAGCAGAAAAAAAGCAAACATTTCTCGTTATGAAATGTATAATGTTGAATATATTGAACTCAAGTGATCTTGAGTTCAATATATTCAATATTTGACAGTCTTCATTTAATTATGTAATACATCTGCCTTATTAATTGTTTCCGCTTTATTAGAATTGTCCACCAATTATTTTTTCTTCTCTAAGGTTGCATGTAAGTTTCGAAATAAGCTTCTGATATAATTTGATGATGACCATTCTTTTGGTAAAAACATTTTACCCCCACCTTCTAAAATTAATGGGTAACAGGGCTAATTTTCACCCTTGACAGGTTATCTAGAGAAAGCTACTGCACAAATTTTAATAAATTAGATAATTATGCTAGAGAGTTTACAATCCAAACCGATGTAGCATATATTTATCCTCGACCGTAATGTGATGTTGAGGGGGACAACAAGAACAGATATTGGGTATATGTCAAGTATACAACACTTCATCTCAGAAATTAACCAACCAAAAATGTACACCAATAGGTCGCCACACGATCTGCATTAAATTTGGAAACGGTTACCCCACACCATATAGTTAGCTCTATATATGACTCAGACTGTGACATAACCATAGTTGCATTTTCATTTTTGTACAATATTCAATTATAGTTTATTAATTAAAATTTAAATCGTGTGTTGATATATTTTTTAGAGTATACGGTTTATGGGTGGGTGTCTGAACAGTGTACATGTATATAAGGGGCACGAAACCTTGGACTTTATTAGTATACCAGACTGACAAGAGCGTTAGATTGCGGACAATATCTCATGATTTAATATGAAGAAATATTCACCCCTTTTCATTTGTTTCTTATCTGTATATTACATAACTGTTTATCTACTGTATGTTCGTTTGAATGAAGTTAATAAATCTGAGAATCAAGCAACTTAAAAAAAATGAGAGTATATTGGGCTTGCAAACACATTTTGTACTTCTATATTTAGGTGATTATAAATGTAACATATTTTATACATGTACAGTAAACATGCATACCAAAGATAAAATCGAATGTATTTAAGATAACATGCAATACATTACACGTGTAGTACGGTTTATAATAACACTTCAAGTCTTGTATTGATTTATGATGGTGGACATCAATTACATAGTGTGTGTCGGATCTTTCCAGTAAAAGATGAGCTCTCGACGACGTAAAGGTAAAGGATCCCACTGTATTTATTTGTTGTTCACTTCTTAAAGTATTTTTGTGTATTTGATTATCTGTGTGATGTGTCGTCGCACACATTCTATTTGTATAAGTTTTCAAATTTAATCTTGCTACACGTATAACTGAGATTATTTGAGTAACCTAGGACTTTATAAAAATACTTTTTAACATAGAACTGAAGTATCTCATATTTGAACAAGTACATGTACCCAATACCATGAATACGCTTGGAACCTGGAAGAAGGGAATTACTAGCCTTTGTCGAATTTGTCGGTCTGTATAAATTGATGGAAGGAGTTGCATGTCAGCATGGCAACACAATTATGCTGTATTGTGACATACATATTGTAGAATTCACAAATCACTACTTATTCTCTTATTGTGATACATTTTTCACCAGGCGACTTCTTATTTCCCTATTTGCAATATTTCATCCCCAACAGCAGGGACAAACATTATATTAAAATAAATTGTTGATCAATACCTGTGTTTTGAACCGGACGAACAGTAAATATTAGATACTGAACTTCCTGCATTTTATATTCAAGGAACAGAGTGAGAAAATTAAATAAAAACCTGAACTGAATTGAACTCTGTGTTGTCAGTCGTTTGTGTTTGATTATGACGACGTACATGTAATTGATAAATGAATTGCAAAAATGAAAAAAAAAAAAAAACGTCTATTTCTACTTATAACATGTATAACCTGACCAAATAAACTTGTGAATGTTTTATGGTAGATATTAGCCAAACACAAAGTACATGTATTTATTAAACAAAAGCAAAACTACTGGAATATGATGACATGTTTTACCAAATTTTCTCAAATATGTATGATTGTTTTAAATGAATATACGCAGCTATTATGAGTACACCGAATTCTCTAATTAAACAATTAACGATAACAACATGTGTTGTATTCTGTTACACCGTTCCGTAATTTATATAGTTCGTTTGACTATATTCTTAATCTGTTTATGTGTTTCAGTCTAGGAGGATTATCCATCTTTAACCTTATAAGAACATTAAAACATCGTATCATCGCTACCTTTCCCCTGCTCACACGGATCTCAAACTGAACATTGCAAGGTCATACCAGTTCTGGAGAACTTTTCAAAGGACAAACGTCATCTAGGACACAATTCGTGGCTAACCACAGAGTGAGTTAACTTTACAACATTGTTTTTGAAGCCTTCAAATTACTCTATACATATTTGAACATTCTCTCTGTGAAACACTGGAAATTTAACTGCTCTTGAAAGTACAACATTTTCTCGGATTCAACGGACTGTGTTATCTATTACTTTTGACATTTCGTTTTAATAACATTAATTGAACACATTGTAAAATTGGATTTTATTTGTTTTTCAGCTTTTTACCATTTATAGATTGGTTTAAGAATACATTGTCAGCACCTGATATTCTTATTGCTTGAGCCCAATCGTGGTTATACTTAATGGTCAGGCCATTACAGTAAAAAGTCTACAACTTGCCTGTTGTGTCTCACAGATAACGCCACTCCACGTTAGTTATACAGCTACATAACAACCTACCTGTTGAGCCCTGCATGTACGCGTCATCCCTTGACGTACAGTAAATTGACAACAACTTGTCTACACATCTCCTGAACAGGAAATACAACGGAGCATCGTTCGTAGCTGTTACATTGACACTACGCAACACAGCTTGTGCGTCCTAGGCAGCAAACCGACAACGTTGAACAAACACTGCCTACAGTTAGTCGATTTACATCATGGATCCCAGTCACACGGAACAGCAAGAAGAGATACAGCCCCCAGAGGGAAATGTCCCAGATCTAGAATTACTACAAAATCCGTCTAATACAACACTTTCAGATGAAAATGTCGAGGCTAGGCGAGTACGTGACCTAACGGAAAAAGGACAAGGAGCTTTCACTGAAAAACGTGACAAGTTCTGTCAGGAACTAGAGGCTCTCTGGGCAGACATTGAATCCCAGTTATTGGAAGTAACAACGCCTCCTAACGATCTCCAGCAACTCCTAACAGTACAGGATAAACTCATAAAAGCCTGTACGAATTATCGTAGACTCACAGACGAATATCTGGACTTTCTGAAAATGACCAGGACATTGGAGAGTCAAAAAGACATATACGCGTGTAATCTCTCACTGGATTTTCGTCTGGCCAGAGTGGAACTAGTCATGGAAACGTTACATGATCATCGCCTTGCCCTTACAAAGGCTAAATCTACAAAAACAAAGACATCTAGAGGCAAGAGATCCTCTCACAGTGGGAGTTCCAACGTCTCTGACATTTCAAGTCTTGCACGGAAGAAGCGTGCCAAAGCAGAGGCTGCCAGAACTCAAATAGCCTTTGCTGAAAAACAGGCCTTGCTCATAAAGCAGGAGGCAATGATAGAAGAACAGACTCTTTTCAAGCAAAATGAAATAAAGGCCGAGGCGGAACAAGAAGCCATCAGAGCAGAACAAGAAGCCATCAGAGCAGATCAAGAAGCCACAAGCAGAAAAGCCGAGGCGGAGCAAGAGGCTATACGTAGAAATGCTGAGGCTGCACACCAGAGAGCTGAAATGAAACGCGAGGCCATACGCAGGAAAACTTTTATGGAACGGGAGGCTGCACGTGCGACACGGGAAAAAACCGAAATTAAAGCTGCTATGAACATTCTAGAAGCACAAAGAGAGGCTGCAGCCGCAGAAGCCGAGGCTCGTGTCCTGGAATACGACGGCAGCCAAGCATTTAGCGATCTTCCTGATGAAAAGGAAGACCCGCTCCAGCGTGTGCAAGATTTCGTCAATAAACTTCCTGTGTCAACTGTTGTAAAGGAAGTAACAGGACCTCAAAAGAAAAAACAAATTCCTGTTAAGATCGAGCTGAGTCACGAAGCACCAGCGTTCGTGCCATCCGTGGCACTGAACTTGCTGTCACAGACATCTGCCGTCTTGCCTTCAGATACTAAGTCACCGGAAGTTACCTTAATCCCAGATCTGGGATTAGTGACCGGCATACAAAAACTAGGCCTTTCAGATGAGAGCCCTACTGAACACCAAAAACAGGGTGTTAAAGAAGCGATCCCTGTCTTACGCACAAAACAAGACTTTATAGAAGAGATCCCTGTTTCACACCAAAAACAAGGCGTACTAGAAGAGATCCCTGTTGCATACCAGCAACAAATCAATCCTACGTCGGAAATAACCAGATTTCTCCTACGCAAGGACCTGTTGTTCTCCCGGCTAACAAATTTTAATGACCAGGCAGAATCCTTCCATACATGGAAATCTAGCTTCAAAAACGTCATAGACGAATTACAAGTTTCTGACTCGGAACAAATAGACCTACTGATTAAGTGGCTAGGGCCAGAGTCTGGTAAACATGCCATTAGTATTAGGGCATCAAATGCCAACAACCCTACTAGAGGCCTACAGAGGTTATGGCAAAGACTGGATGAGCGATATGGTGCTCCAGAAATGTTGGAAGCCTCTATCACGAATAAACTCGTCAATTTTCCTACCTTGACGAACAAAGATAACGCACGTCTTTATGACTTGTCTGATATTCTATCAGAAATAGAATATCACAAGGAAAATCCTAAGCTGGGATGTTTGCTAGCATATTTTGACTCTTCGTCCGGGATAAATCCTATTGTAGAAAAACTGCCATACGGACTCCAAGAAAAGTGGATTACAAGGGCTTCAAGATACAAGTCTAAATATGAAGTTGCCTTTCCACCTTTCACAGAATTCTCTGCCTTCATCAGGGAAATTAGCAAAATTAAGAACGATCCTGGGTTCATCTTTGGGTCAAAAGTAACATCAAATACAAAAGACGCTACGCCAAGGTTCACACCTCAGACGTACTCTAAAGTCAACGTTCATAAGACGGCTGTTGAACAGCAAACCGAAGACAGCAGTCAACAACAAGATCTGTGTATCCTACACAAGACAAAGCATACCCTGAATGAATGCCGAGCATTCCGAGCCAAACCAATCGAGGAACGCAAGGAACTGTTAAGACAAAACAATGTGTGCTACAAGTGTTGTGAGTCAACCACACACAGAAGTCGGGACTGCAACGCAAGTATCAGTTGTAACGAGTGCGGAAGTGAACGACATACCACAGCACTTCACATCACTAGACCACAACAATCTGAAAGCAGACAGAGTCAGCTGAAACAAAGTTAACCTCTGTAAGTTCGATCTGCACAGAGATCTACAAAGATCATAAGAGCGAGAAATCTTATGCCAAGATATTACCTGTGGACGTGTACCACAAGGACAAGACAGACAAAATTATCAGGATGTACGCCATTGTTGACGACCAAAGCAACCGGTCTCTTGCCTCGCCTGAATTCTTCAGTCTCTTCAACGTTCGGGAGAAACCTGAAAACTACTCTCTTACAACATGCTCCGGCAGAGTAGCTACTTCTGGGAAAAGAGGAAAAGATTTCGTCATAAAATCTGTACACAGTGACGTACAATTTGATCTGCCTACATTAATTGAATGTAATAATATTCCCAATAATCGAGACGAAATTCCTACTCCTGAAGTTGCAATGCATCATCCTCATCTGACAGAACTCAGAGGAAGCATTACACCACTAGAGGAACGTTGTCAAATTCTACTCCTAATTGGAAGGGACCTTATAGAGGCACACCACGTCCTTGAACAACGCCTAGGACCATCCCGAACTCCATTTGCCCAAAAGTGGAGACTTGGTTGGGTCATAATTGGAAATACATACATTGACAAGCAAACTGTTCCTATTGAAGTCAACACAAAGATAACTAACGTTTCAATCACGGAATCAGAACAACGTCTTGCCTCAAGACCGGAAATAGCCGTCAAGGACAAGAATCCAATTGTTGTTCAGTCTAACGACAAAAACTTTCATTCGAATGCCAAGGTCGCTAAATCGCATTCAATACAATTCCTTGAATGTACAGGACCTAGTATCAAGCCTGGTAAACGCACAAATTCCTCTAAAGGGACAGCACTCGTGTCACTAAAAGCAAAATCTGTGACTTCTATAGAAAAATCTATAGATAAAAAAAGTTTCATTCCGAAATCAACAGAACCTAAAGTTCATGGAGAGGAAATCAATAGCATTCACAAACCTATTCCGAAAGAAGGACCTACTGCCAATTCCAATCTGCCATTGCATGAGCAACGTCTACTACGAGGAGAAAACAGTTCCTACTATCTCAACAACAGCTATGGAACATTCTGCAAATCACAGCGATCTCATTGGAGAGATCCTTCTTCATAGGACAAGAAACTGTGCCGAACCCAGTTTTTCGTGGAATTAATCTATTCTGGAAACTTTATAGTGAAATGTCGTAAGTTGAGACGTGATATTTCTCACACGACCAATAGTGGACATTTCACCTGTATATATTCAATTCATATTGGAATTAATTCATTTGTGTAAATCTTGTATTCATATTCGAAAACTTTATGGAATAGTGATATCGGGTAGACATCAGACGGGGAGTATTCTGTTACACCGTTCCGTAATTTATATAGTTCGTTTGACTATATTCTTAATCTGTTTATGTGTTTCAGTCTAGGAGGATTATCCATCTTTAACCTTATAAGAACATTAAAACATCGTATCATCGCTACCTTTCCCCTGCTCACACGGATCTCAAACTGAACATTGCAAGGTCATACCAGTTCTGGAGAACTTTTCAAAGGACAAACGTCATCTAGGACACAATTCGTGGCTAACCACAGAGTGAGTTAACTTTACAACATTGTTTTTGAAGCCTTCAAATTACTCTATACATATTTGAACATTCTCTCTGTGAAACACTGGAAATATAACTGCTCTTGAAAGTACAACATTTTCTCGGATTCAACGGACTGTGCTATCTATTACTTTTGACATTTCGTTTTAATAACATTAATTGAACACATTGTAAAATTGTATTTTATTTGTTTTTCAGCTTTTTACCATTTATAGATTGGTTTAAGAATAAATTGTCAGCACCTGATATTCTTATTGCTTGAGCCCAATCGTGGTTATACTTAATGGTCAGGCCATTACATGTTGACTTACCGTTGAATGTACTTATCCCATCGAACTTGATATAAATGATAATGTTACAGATACATAAAAGTCTGCTTCATATTTCGAGGATGACTCGTTTCTCGTTTTTTATATATAGACTAGAACACACCCGCGAAATCGCGGGGAAATAGAGCGTATGTAAACTGTAAAAAAAATAAACCTGGAGAATTCCAGGAGAGGTATCAAAAGTCAAAGGTACTTGGGGACTGGGCACATTTTTTGTTGCCCTCCCCCTTTTTCCCAAATACCGATTTTATTCTTTCTGTTTTTTCTGTATACTTTGAACATACATACATATATATACTATATAAAACGGTCACTGATATATTTAAAGTCACCCCAGTAGAATATTGGAATTTATAGTAAATTATAATAATAGCAAATTTATACAATTTATTCATAGTATATATATATGTATGTAGTATACAGAAATATTTCAGTGACCGCCGTGGATAGAAAACTATTGGAACTGATAATATATATAAATAGCAAATACACTTTATCTATAGTAAATGTATGATCATAGTATACAGAAAAACGCAAAAAATAATTGTTCTGTCCCAAGTACTTATGCAAATTACAGTGCAGATCACTTCTAACCTCTCATTAGAACTGTCAGAATATTCTGTCATAGAACTGTTCTAACCTGTCCTAGAACAGTTCTACCTAGAACAGTTTTACCCTAGAACTGTTCTAAGTAGAACTGTCAGAATCAGTTCTAGGTAGAACTGACTAAATCAGTTCTAGGTAGAACTGACTAAATCAGTTCTAGGTAGAACTGACTAAATCAGTTCTAGGTAGAACTGTCAGGATCAGTTCTAGGGTAGAACTGTCAGGATCAGTTCTAGGTAGAACTGTCCAAATCACTTCTAACCGTAGAACTGTCAGCAGAACTGACTTAATCAGTCAGGACTGTAGAACAGTTCTAAATGGCGTCACTGCAGTAAGGGCACTTTAGAATTTAGAAGAAATAAATCACTTCCAATTACTTTGCTATATATTAAATAGCAGATTTTCTATATTTTTTACTGATCAAACGACTTTTATTACGTTACATGTACAAATATCGAAGTGAATAGAAGGTTATCCAACTCATCGGCGATATTTTTATAAGATTGCATACGGAAACATCAATGTTTACGTTTCTTCGTTCCCCGTTTTTAACAGTCTCCTAAATAAAACTCTACATTTAATTCATGGAATTTTAATCGTAATTTACCTTGTTTGCCTTGGATTTACATTCATTTATAATTCTGTTTTGACAAATGTTCAAACGAAAATTGTACAGTGGATGAATTATGGGATATTAATGAAAAAAGTCTTTTATATTTCTAAAAAAAATCGGTCCGATGACGGAAACAATATATGGACGCCTATATTTTTGTTTTCTTCCCAAAATAACCCAAACTGTTTCTTTTATGCAAGGATGATAAATGCTAGAACACACCCGCGGGCATCCAGAGCGTGGTTGAAAGTATGTAGTGTTGTAGGATGAATTTTTGTAAAACAAATTAATGACTGGAGAATTTCAGGAAAGGTAATAAAAGTTATAGTACTCCTTTTTTCCCAAAATTTTCAATTTTTTGTTTTCTATTTATTTCAATATGAACATACGTTTAGTATGTTATGAACATACATTACTATAAAAAAAAAAGTGTGTTTGCTTTTTACTATCAATTCTCATTTAACTAATCAATCCACGGCGGTCATTCATATATTATATAGACCGTCTCTATATATTTAATATACTTAGTAACCCGATGAATTTTTGTAAAAGATTTTATGACTGAAGAATTTCAGAAAAGCTAATAAAAGTTATAGGTACCTTGGAACAATAACAATTGTTTTTCTAGCCCGGCTCCTAATTTGTTTCCTCCAAAACTCCTATAATTTTTTTTATATTGATTTCAATAATGTTAGCGTTTATCTGTATAACATAAATTACCATAAATAAAGTTTATTTGCTTTTTACTATCAACTCTCAATTTACTAATCGATTCACGGCGGTCATTGACATATTATATAGACCCTCCCAATTTAATAAACTCAGTGACTTCAGTGGATAGTAAACTTGAAAATGATAGCAGATAGCAAATACACGTTATTCATAGTCTTATGTATGTACAAAGTACAGAAAAAACGCAAACTGGATGTCTATTCTGACTTAAAATTTCGTCCAATGACGGAAAAATATCCGGACGCAGTTTTTTTCGTTTTTCTCCCAAAATAACCCAAACTGAATAATCATAAGAATGGATGACAAATGCAACAATACATGGTACCTATAGGACACAGAGGCATAATCTATACTATTAAACGAGAAGACCTCATTGTGTGTGTCGCTTCTCTTCCTTCCACAATAAATTAATCATCATGCCTCTGTGTTCTATAAGTAACATGCATAGTCGCATTTGTAATCCATTTTTATGATTATTCAGATTGAGTTATTTTGGGAGTAAAACGACAAAATAGGTGTCCGGATATTGTTTCCGTTATAAGACTGACTTTTAGTCATAGATAAGACTTCCGGTTTTAAACATGCATAAGAACAACCAATTGTATGATAGATTACAAAAATGAAAAATAGATAAGCCAATCAGAGCGTTCTCCATATCATGGTTATTAGATCGCAAGAACCACAACTATTATACATCCTTAGAGACAATTATGTTTTCGCGTTTACCTGTAAACTACGATTATAAGTTACTATTATATACAGAGACTCTCTGTATTCTGTCTACTTTTTTCTGAAATATTTACTATCTAAGGTTCATACCAGTTGCATCTATACTATTAAACGAGCAGACCTCATTTTGGGTGTCGCTTCTCTTCTTTCCACAATAAATTAATCAACACGCCCCTGTGTCCTATAGGTACAGTGCATAGTCGCTTTTGTCATCCATTCATATGATTATTCAGATTGAGTTATTTTGGGAGAAAAACGAGAAAAAAGGCATCTGGATATTGTCCCGTCATTGGATGAAATTTTAAGTCAGATTAGACTTCCGGTTTGCGTTTTTCTGTATACTTTGAACATACATATACAAAGAATAAAGTGTATTTTCAGAATTCTATCTGCTATCATTTTCAAGTTTACTATCCACGGCGGTCACAGAGTTTATTAAATAGAGAGAGTCTGTATACTATATCAATGACCACCATGGATCTTAGAATTGAACTTAGAATTGAAAGTAAAAACACTATATTTATATTGTAATGAATGTTCATAATATACAGAAAAGCGCTAAAAATATTCATGTGAACTTTTGATACCTTTTCTGAAATTCTCCAGTCATTAAATCTTTTACAAAATTCATTGATTACAAAAAAAAGAAGATGTGGTATGATTGACATGTTGAGACAACTCTCCACAAGAGACCAATATGACACAGAAATTAACAACTATAGGTCACCGTACGACCTTCAACAACGAGCAAAGCCCATACGGCATACTCAGCTTTAAAAGGCCCCGAACTGACAATGTAAAACAATTCAAACCAGAAAACTAGCGGTCTTATTTATGTACAATCAATCACAGAAAGGATTTTCGAGCATGCGTATTCTGTTGCCATAGTTAAGCGTGCTTAAGTTCAAAGGGCACAAACCGAAACTATACCGACTACATCGGAAAAATGAACGAAAAACAAATATGTTACACATAAACAAACGACAACCACTGAATTACAGGCTCCTTACGTAAATGTTCATAAATACTAAATGTATGTTCATATTGAAATTGATAGAAAACCACAAATTGGGAATTTTGGAAATAAAGGAGGAGGGATAAAAAAAAAACATTTTCCTGTCCCCAATAACCTATGACTTATGATACTTTTGCTGAAATTCTCCAGTCATTCAATATTTTACCAAATTCTTCCAACAACACTTTACATACTTTTAACTACGCTCTGAATGTCCGCGATTTCGCGGGTGTGTTCTAGTGATTAATTTATTGTGGGAGGAAGAGAAGCGACACACAAAATTAGGTCTTCTCGTTTAATAGTGTAGATAAGACCGTTGGTTTTCCTACTGGAATGACTCTACACTAGCACTTTTTGTGGTCCTTTATAGCTTGCTGTTCGGTGTGAGCCAAGGCTCCATGTTGAAGACCGTACTTTTACCTACATGTACATGTATTATGTTTACAAATTGTGACTTGGATGGAGATTTTCCTCATTGGCACTCTTACCATACCACATCTTCATATATTATTTTTTACATCTAAAAATTGACAATGTGGGTCGGTTGAAAACAAAACTTTATGATAAAAGATATGAATTAGGCTATGAGAACCTTTCCATTCTCTGTAGCATCATTCCAGCAAGACCTGCATACGGAGTTTAATCTCCCAGTTGATAGAAAATAAAACACCTGTATTTCTTATTATGATTTCCCTGATAGACGGATGCTGCTCACAAGGAATTTATAATAAACCATGAGTGCAAGTGGTGAAGTTGAAATCATTCCGGCCTTCGTAAATTGTACGGACGAAATCACGAGTTGGTTAACCTTTATGATCGAATATCCTTTTCACAGATGATATATGATATGTTCCCAATGTCGTAACTTCTATCCTGCCTCTTTTTCCCAAATGTGACATGCCGATTTTTTCTTGTTACGGAGTTTGTACTAAAATGAGCAATACGACGGTGGGGTGCCACATGTGGATTATGACCGGCTTACTCGTTCGGAGCACCTGAGACCACCACCAGTGTATGTGGGGTTAGTATTGCTTAGGTATTAGTTTTCTATGTTGTATTGTGTGTGTTGTTGTTTGAAGGTTGGTCTCTTTGTCTTTATTTTAAGTACGTTCATTATTCAAAATTCAATAATGAATAATGAAATAGTTCACTATTCACTATTCAATGTTAAGTGATGCATAATAAATTAATAAATTACGAAATAGTTTATATTTCATTATTTTAAGCGGTGAATAGTGAAATAAAAATTAAAAAAATGACTGACATTATAGCTATATCCCGTATTTCTAAATTCGTCATTTTGGTGTAATCTAACAAATATTCAAATTAATATAAGAAAAAAAATAATAAAACACTCTTTAAATGCTTAGTTTTATTAACTTATTTAGTTTCGGAGGATAAACTAGTGGGTTTTCCTAACTATTTTCTAACAGAAATTAAATGGTTAAATGCATGGACGACCTGAACCAAAACATATATATCAAAAAATAGAAATGTTCTACGTTGTCTTTTTTTATTTTCTCTGGACCTTTGCTATTCTTCATCCTCTGATATTAGACATAACAAGTCAATTGTGCAGCAATGACCATTAGAGGGGTTACGGAGGACCAAAATGCCAAAAATACGCGTGTAAATTAAGAAATAGTCAATTTTGAATAATGAAATAGATATTTTGAATAATGGAATGGAGTGCTGTGACCCCTCAGCCCCTTATAACAGATGTACCTTATACCTCATTCGAAAGCTTATAACAAGAGGAACAAAAGGTAAAGAGTCATTATGTTCCACAACGCATATTAGAGGAGTAACGATGGACTTAGATATCGAAATACGCGTGATGACTGAGAAATAGCTTATTGTGAATAATGGAATGGACTGCTGCAACCTGTCACCACCTACATGTAATTAAGGAAAAAATTATAAACCAAGTTGAAGCTTAATGATAGAGGAATAAACTGAGAATAAACAATATGTGCCGCAATGACCATTAGAGGGGTTACGGAGGACCTTAATGACAAAATACGCGTGAAAATTAAGAAATATCCGATTTTGAATAATGAAATGGATGCAGCGTGTCGTCGATAGATGCTATTATAATTAAAATAATTCGTTCATGTCATGCTTAATACGACAGAGAAAAAGATATTGCCGAATATAATGCATGACCTTGTTAAAATGGACAAAGGGCAACACATAAAATAAACACATAAAAAAATTTTATAAAATTGAGAATGGAAATGGGGAATGTGCCAAAGAGACAACAACACGACCATAGAAAAAACAACAGCAGAAGGTCACCAACAGGTCTTCAATGTAGCGAGAAATTCCCGCACCCGGAGGCGTCCTTCAGCTGACCCCTAAACAAATATATACTAGTTCAGTGATAATGAACGCCATACTAATTTATGTATTATTGTCATTTTGTTTATTTTCTTTGGTAACATCTTCCATCTTCTGACATCAGACTCGGACTTATCTTGAACTGAATTTTAATGTGCGTATTGTTATGCGTTTACTTTTCTGCATTGGTTAGAGGTATAGGGGGAGGGTTGAGATCTCATAAACATGTTATCCCCGCCGCATTTTTGCGCCTGTCCCAAGTCAGGAGCCTCTGGCCTTTGTAAGTCTTGTATTATTTTTAATTTTAGTTTCTTGTGTACAATTTGGAGTTTAGTATGGCGTTCATTATCACTGAACTAGTATATATATTTGTTTAGGGGCCAGCTGAAGGACGTCTCCGGGTGCGGGAATTTCTCGCTGCATTGAAGACCTGTTGGTGACCTTCTACTGTTGTCTTCTCTATGGTCGTGTTGTTGTCTCTTTGACACATTCCCCATTTCCATTTTCAATTTTATTTATTATTTACAAGCCGTTATAAGAAACTTAACAAAAAAATACAAAAAAATGGGAACATTGTACTAGAGATAAAAAAAAATTAGATAAGCAAATGAAGGTGACCAATTACACAAAACGAATAAAAAGCTACCAGATATAAAAAAAAAAAAATACACAAAAAAAAAACCCAACATAATTTATGGTCTTCATGCGAATAGACGAAATGTCAAGTACAACTTGTTTTTATCAGATACTATCAAAAGTCGACAATACAAATTTCCAAAGACGAAAACCGAAATTCTGATTGCGATTCAACACACTCTAAATATGTGATTTATGTGTTCTGTTGTGGGAGAAACCAATAAACTTGCAGCAGATCTATATGCCTATATATAATGTTAGACGTCAATATCACATTGATAAATTAATGATTTTAAAAATCAAATGACTGAAACTTAACGTTTTATACACAACCGTAATTGTTTTATACTTAAAACATGTCTATGTTAATATGAAGATGCAATTTGTTTTTCTTTCAGCTCGAAGACGAAAAACGTCAGGTAAGTTTTGCCATTTTCACTGTTCATATCACACGACAATGATGTTAGGAGAAATAATACATTCTTGAATTGTTTGATTTATTTTATTGCATATGTAGGATTATACTTAAAGAAAAAAACTCGCCAAACTGAAAAAAAATGAATATCAATTAAACATCAGTATTTTTAAGCAAAGATTTTAATAGAAGCTGTGTACGTAGTTCTTAATATAATATAAAAATAGAAAGATGTGGTATTATTGCCAATGAGACAACTCTCCACAAAAGACCAAATGACACAGAAAAGGGATAGCATACAGTTAAAGAAATCGAACAACACACTACAAGCATAGGGACATGATCTTCTGCAATCTAATGACAATATAACTTCATATAAAAATCACTTTACGAAATAAAGAATAGCACACATCATTTGTTTTGAGAAGCATATTTTGAGTGTATTGTTGCTCCCTAATTAAGAAAGAAAAAAGCGGGATCACTAAAACTTATCATTTTAACAATTAATTATTATAGTTGATTTCGCGTTATAACATAATAATCACTGTCGGAAAACACGTGACTTCATCGTGATCACTTTCGTTCCTCATGGAAGGACTGTATGTATACTATTTCGTACCTGTTACTGTTAATAACTGTAAAAATAGTTGCAGATAACTATTTCTTTGTTGGTTAATAAACCTCATATTTCTAGAGTTTAACAATTAACTGATTAAGTACAAAACCTGCAAAAAAAAACACCAAAGTTTGCAATTGCTGCTAGATCAAACCAATCGTCGGTCTTTGTAAAATTTTACTTCTAGATGCATAATTTTATTTATTATAGTTATTATATAATTTATACAAACTATGATTTGAAATAGTTACAATGTAACATGTATGAAGTCCATGTGGTACGAAATGGTAGATGCATTTGGCCCATATGACACGAAAAGGATATTATCGTAGGTACGAAATGGTAAATTTTGGGTACGAAATGGTAAATGTTGGGTACAAACTGGTATTTTGGGTACGAAATGGCAAATTTGGGTATGAAATGGCAAAGGTACGAAATGGTCTAGGTGCGAAATGACTTGCTACCGTTTTAGTCACGAGTTTCGCGACAGTGATAAACCATAACTGTCTTTTTGATACTGATTATTAATAAGCTTTTGGTTGAAATACTTATAAGTCACATTCTTTTTGATAAAAGTCATCGTCCCCCGTCAATTATTAATTGGAATGAGTGTCGTAATATCATCCACGACTAACTCCGTATCTACTGTTTGAAATGGATAAAACGGGAAAAAGCTGACAAAAAAATCTTTGGACTGTTTTGTTTAATTCAGTAATGAAGATAGTTGATATTCGAATACAACATTTTAAAGAACATTTTACTCTTAACAACAACCATAAAAACCCTATTTCGCGTATCAAACATAAACTAAAAGAACTAGTCAAGGAATTGTGTTTGTCCCGGCTGATAAAGCTGCTAATAATATCATTATTGTTTGACGTAAATTTTATATAGAGGTTCTGCAAAAGGAAATAACGAATTCACCAACATTCCAACTGACTTCATTTTCAGAAAACGACATCTGTAACAAACACAAACTTTTAGCTACTTCTTTACAAGCAGAACCAAATACAATGAAAGTCCCAACTATGTACTGGCTTCCAAAGCTACACAAAAAACCTTACAAATATAGATTTATTTCATCTTCAAGCCATTGTTCCACTACTTAATTGTCTGTTTTACTTACCAGTACACTTGGTACAATAAAAAATCTGATAATAAATTGTTCAAATAAGGCCTTTGAAAATATTGGAATTAATTACTTTTGGAGTGTCAAAAACTCGTTGGAAGTACTTGATAAATTGCATGCATATATTGGTGATTTTGAATCTGTTCAAAGTTTTGATTTTTCTACCCTATATACCACTTTGCCTCATATTCTTATTAAGAAAAAAATTCACATCCCTAATTAACTGGGCATTTAAAAAGTCAGAATGCGAGTACATATGTTCAAACTCTTTTAGGTCATTTTTTATTAGCAATAAACAAAAGAACTATGTAAATTGGACATGCTTTGATACTATATATGCGCTTGAATTTTTACTTGATAACATCTTTGTTCGCTTTGGAGATTCCGTATATCGTCAAGTTATTGGAATTCCAATGGGGACTAACTGTGCACCACATATTGCGGACCTGTTTTTGTATTGTTATGAGATACAATTTATGACTAAAATTAGCAAAGACCCATCGAAACAACATTTGATACAAAAATTTAACCATACTTTTAGATATTTGGATGATATATTGGCTCTCAATAATGAAGACTTCAGTATGTATACTAAAGAAAGTTATCCTGTTGAACTTACTTTAAATAAAGCTAACACTAACAATGACTCCTGCCCTTTCCTCGATCTTGATATCTATATCATTAACGGAAGCTTAATACAAAAAAATATGATAAAAGAGATGATTTTTCATTTCCTATCGTTAATTATCCATTTTTAGCTGGTGACGTTCCCTTGTCACCATCTTATGGTGTTTATATATCTCAACTTGTACGATTCGCTCGTGTATGTAACAACGTATTAGATTTTAGCGAGAGAAATTTATGTATAATTACTGAAAAATTATAACACCAGGGTTTTCGATATCACAAACTGGTCAAAACATTTACTAAATTTTATAACCGGTATAAGGAAATAATTCGTAAATATAACTCAACATGCAGACATCTTATACGTTCAGGTATTTCACATCCAATCTTTTATGGTAATATTCTTTACAAAGCACAAGAATGTCAGTATTCACCTCAAAAGCTTACAAAATCTTTAAACAGACTTATTAAGAAGGGATATAGTTACGATACTGTTGTCAGGTCATTAAAGATTGCATATTTTGGCTTTAATATTGATTCCCTTATAGGGTCTTTGCATTGGAACTAAACACATTTATTTAAAAAAAACAGTTGTTGGCATGACACGGGTTATGTTCTTCTCATATATTTTATGATAGTATGATACTAAACCCCTAACGGGAGGGATTGTCCCTGATATGCATATGATGAAGACATAATCTTTCAATCAGTTTAATTGAGGTCTGGAGCTGGCATGTCAGTTAACTGCTAGTAGTCTGTTGTTATTTGTGTATTATTGTCATTTTATTTATTTTCTATTGTTACATTTTTTGACATCGGACTCGGACTTCTCTTGAACTGAATTTTAATGTGGCTATTGTTATGCGTTTACTTTTCTACATTGGCTAGAGGTATAGGGGGAGGCTTGAGATCTCATAAACATGTTTAACCCCGCCGCAATTTTGCGCCTGTCCCAAGTCGGGAGCCTCTGGCCTTTGTTAGTCTTGTATGATTTTTAATTTTAGTTTCTTGTGTATAATTCGGAGTTTAGTATGACGTCCATTATCACTGTACTAGAATACATATTTTTTAGGGGCCAGCTGAAGGACACCTACGGCTGCGGGAATTCTCGCTACATTGAAGACCCATTGGTGGCCTTCGGCTGTTGTCTGCTCTATGGTCGGGTTGTTGTCGCTTTGACACATTCCCCATTTTCTTTCTCAATTTTATTTAAAATCCTTTTAAACATGTTAAAAAGGGACTAATTGAAATTTCATATACATATTTATTTATAAACTTTACGTCTTTCTTTGAAGGTGAACGATCCCGGAATTTTCTCGATTTTTCTACACATGACTCGGTACCATCTTATGACGGTAGGATTTTGGTCGTTGGAGCATATGAAGCAGGTAAAACAAGTTTGGTGATGAATCTTATTGGCGAAGAAATTCCAACTGAACGACAAAGCACTGATGGTATAGATGTACACTTTGGAAAGTTACTATTTGAAATAAAGACACAGATGTTTTTAAAGAAGAAAACTGGTAAAATTATTTTAAAATTTTTTGTTTACCTTTCATGTAATTAATACGTGACTAAAATCGTTTTCTGATAGAATAATAAAAGAATGATATATGTTTATGAATAATAATATACACATAATATCTAATTCTCCGATGTAGTCATTCATAAGAAGAGAAATTGAAGGTCAACATATTAGCATTAAGTTTTAAATGCATATAAGTAAACATGATAACTATTTTATCATATTTACTCTATATTGAAGATGCAATGTTAATAAATAAAAGTAGATGTGGTTTGAGTTTCAATTAGACAACTCTCCATCCAAGTCACAATTTGTAAAAGAAAAACCTTTATAAGTTAAAGTATGGTCATCAACACGGCGCCTTGACTCACACTGAACAGCAAGTTCTAAAGGGCTCTCAGATCTTAACTTTGTGTCTTTTATTGTTATGGGATGTTTTGTATTCACTGATACGCTGCTACTGGTTCCGCTTTGCATCGATCAGATTAATTGAGTCCTTTAAGCTGACTTTTATCATTTGTTCGTGTGTTGTACTGTTGTGCGCCACTGTCAAAAGTAGAGGAGGATTTGGCATCTGCAAACTAGTTAACCCTGTCACATTGAAAACAGTTCAGTGGTTTTCGTTGGTTTATGTCTACCATAATTTTTTCCGTAATTTTTTGGTGACAAATTAAAACCGCGCTGAAGTACGTCCATTATTCAAAGTTCATTATTCAAAAGTCAATTATGAATAATGAAATAGTTCACTATTCACTATTCAGTATTAAAAAAATGAATAATGAATAATAAAATAGGTTATGTTTCATTATTCAACTTTGAGCGGTGAATAGTGAAATAAATATAAAAAAAATTGACTGTGACACTATAGCTATATTCTGAGCCGCAATGACCATCAGAGGGTTTATGGAAGACCTAAATGCCAAAAAAACGCGTAAAAATGAAGAAATAGCTAATTTTGAATAATGAAATGGAAAATTTTAATAATGGAATGAACTGTTAGGACCCTTCAGCCCCTAATTAGAGATATATATTATACCTCAATCGAAAGCTTATCAAGAGAGGAACAAAAGGTATATAGTCAATATGTTCCGCAACGGATATTAGAGGAGTAACGAAGGACTTAAATATCGAAAAACACGTGAACATTGAGAAATAACCAATTTTGAATAATGAAATGGATATTTTGAATAATGGAATTGACTGCTAGGACCCCTCAGCCCCTAATTACAGATATATATTAACCCCCAATCGAAAGATTATCAAGAGAGGAACAAAAGGTATGTAGTCAATATGTTCCCGCAACGGATATTAGAGGAGTAATGAAGGACTTAAATATCGAAATACGCGTGAACAATGAGAAATTGCCAATTTTGAATAATGAAATGGATATTTTGAATAATTGAATGGACTGCTAGGACCCTTCAGCCCCTAATTACAGATATATATTATACCTCAATCGAAAGCTTATCAAGAAAGAACAAAAAGTATATAATCAGTATGTTCCGCAACGGATATTTCAGGAGTAAGGAAGGACTTAAATATCGAAATACGCGTGAATATTGAGAAATAGCCAATTTTAAATAATGAAATGGATATTTTGAATAATGGAATTGACTACTAGGACCCTTCAGCCCTTAATTACAGATATATATTATACCTCAATCGAAAGCTTAGCAAGAGAGGAACAAAAGGTTTATAGTCAATATGTTCCGCAACGGATCTTAGAGGAGTAAAGAAGGACTTAAATATCGAAATACGCGTGAACATTGAGAATAGCCAATTTTGAATAATGAAATGGATATTTTGAATAATGGAATGGACTGCTAGGACCCTTCAGCCCTTAATTACAGATAATATTATACCTCAATCGAAAGCTTATCAAGAGAGGAACGAAAGGTATATAGTCAATATATTACAGGAGTAACGACGGACTTAAATATCGAAATACGCGTGAACATTGAGAAATAACCAATTTTGAATAATGAAATGGATATTTTGAATAATGGAATGGACTGCTAGGACCCTTAAGCCCCTAATTACAGATATATATAATACATCAATCGAAAGTTTATCAAGAGAGGAACAAAATATATATAGTCAATATGTTCCGTAACGGATATTAGAGGAGTAACGAAGGACTTAAATATCAAAAACACGTGAACATTGAGAAATAGCCAATTTTGAATAATGAAATGGATATTTTGAATAATGGAATTGACTACTAGGACCCTTCAGTCCCTAAATTCAGATATATATTATACCTCAATCGAAAGCTTATCAAGTCAAGAGAGGAACAACATGTATATAGTCAATATGTTCCGCAACGGATCTTATAGGAGTAAAGAAGGACTTAAATATCGAAATACGCGTGAACATTGAGAAATAGCCAATTTTGAATATTGAAATGGATATTTTGAATAATGGAATGGACTGCTAGGACCCTTCAGCCCCTAATTACAGATATATATTATACCCTAATCGAAAGCTTATTAAGAGAGGAACAAAAGGTATATAGTCAATATGTTCCGCAACGGATATTAGAGGAGTAACGAAGGACTTAAATATCGAAGTACGCGTGAACATTGAGAAATAGCTAATTTTGTATAATGAAATGGATATTTTGAATGATGGAATGGACTACTAGGACCATTCAGCCCCTTATTACAGATATACAATATACCTCAATCAAAAGCTTATCAGGAGAGGAACAAAAGGTATATAGTCAATATGTTCCGCAACGCATATAATAGGAGAAACGACGGACTTAAATATCGAAATACGCGTGAACATTGAGAAATAGCTTATTTTGAATAATCATTTTGAATAATGGAATGGACTGCTGCAACCCGTCATCTCCTTATTAAGGAAAATTTTTTAGCTCATTCATAGAGGAATACATTGAGTATAAACAATATGTGCCGCAATGACCATAAGAGGGGTTATGGAGGACCTAAATGCCAAAATACACTTGAAAATTAAGAAATAGCCAATTTTGAATAATGAAATGGATATTTTGAATAATGGAATCGACCACTAGGACCCTTCAGCTCCTAATTACAGAAACACCATATATATCATTCGAAAGCTCATCAAATGAGGAACACAAGTTATATAGTCAATATTTTTCGCGACGCATATTAGAGAAGTAACGAAGGACTTAAATATCGAAATACGCGTGAGCATTGAGAAATAGCTTATTTTGAATAATGGAATGGACTGCTTATCCCCATCAGCTCCTAATTAAGGAACAAGATTTACACCAAATGAAAATTTATTGATAGAGGAATAAACTGAGTATAAACTATATGAGCTGCAATGACCATTAGAGGGGTTACTGAGGACCTAAAGGCCAAAATACCTGTAAAAATGAAGAAATGGCTAATTTTGAATAATGGAATGGATATTTTGAATAATGTAACGGACTACTGCGACCCTTCAGCCCCTATTTACATGTTTACCTTATACCTCATTTGACAGCTTACTAACAGACGAACAAAAGGTATCAAGTCAATGTGTTCAACAAAGCATATTACAGGAGAAAGGAAGAACATAAATATCGAACCACTCATGAACATTTAGAAGTAACATATTTTGAATAATGGAATGGACTTCTGCGACCCGCCAGCCCATTATTAAAGAAAAAGTTGTAGACCTTTTGAAAGCTTATTAATATGGCAAACAAAAAAATATAAACAACATGTGCCGTAATGACCATTAGAGGTGTTACGGAGGATCTAATGCCAAAATGCGCTTGACAATTTAGAAATAGCCAATTTTGAATAATGTATGGATATTTGTAATAATGGAATGGATTATTTATAACCTTCAGTCCCTGATTACAGATATACCTTATACCTCATTCGACAGCTTCTTAACAAAGGAACGAAAGGTATATAGTCAAAAAGAATCATAATGCACAAAAATTGCAAGAAATGGCAGCTAGAATTATTTTAAACGAACACAAAATTCGTAAACCATCTATTGAACTATTTAAGGATTCCTGAATTATTCCCTATACTAATAGAATACTTTACCACAAGTCATTATAAATGTATAAATCGAAACATATACTGGCACCAAAATATTTTTCCAATCTTAATGTGCCTACAAATAGTAAACAATCGTACAATACTCGACTTTCACCATCGAATATTGTCCCTGAATAGTGGTATGATTATGACAGTTCTGAAACACCCCCATTTTGAGGGTAATTTCTGCTGGGACCAGACCACAAAATCCGAAAATTTTGCACACTCGTTGACGAGGTTATGAGGGGGAAACCAGGGTGGTTGGGGTTGTGGGGAAAAGTGATAGGGTCGAGGGAAAATGTGTCTTTGTGGAAGAAAGAAACACACACACAAAATAAATCTACAGATAGAATAAACACAACGGATTGTAAGATTACAAATATGTCTGATCAGAAATAGAATACGGCGCAAGAGGTGGAAATTCTGGAAAAACTGGCCGCTGTCAAGACCAAGCGATGACAGCGCTGCAGTGACGAGGAAATTCTCAAATGGCGAGAAGTAGGCCAGGACTCACCATGGATTGTCACATACATTAAAGATGTTGACACGAAGTTTGGGTCCTCAAAAATTATAACCTTGTGCTGTCGGAATTTCAATCGGAACCAATTGTGCCCCTCTTGTTGCCGACTCGTTTCTGTATTATTATGAGGCTGACTTCATCCAGGAACTTCTGAGGAAAAAAGATATGAAGCTAGCAATATCCTTTAACTTTTCGTTCCGCTATATAGATGATGTTCTCTCACTAAATAATACAAAATTTGGTGACTTTGTTGAACATATCTATCCAATCGAACTTGAGATAAAGGATACTACAGATACAGCTAAGTCTGCCTCATATCTTGAATACATCTAGAAAATGACAATGAGGGTTGTTAAAAAAAAAACTTTACGACAAAAGAGATGAGTTTAGCTATCCATTTGTGAACTGTCTATTTCTATGTAGAAACATTCAAGCAGCGCCGGCATACAGAGTATAAATCTCCCAATTGAAACGATATTCCCAGGCTTGCATTTCCTATCATAATTTCCTTGAAAAAGGATTGATACTAACAAGGAAGCTATTTAACCAAGAGTTCCAAATGGTGAAGTTGAAATCATCCCTTCGTAAATTTTACGGACGCCATCACGAGTTGGTTGGAATAACCGTTTCACAGATGATATCGGATATTTTCCTTATGTCGTAACTACAGTACCCTTTCCCTTTTCACGAATGTGACCTACCAAATTAGACTATTTACCGGATTTGATATAACATAAGAAACACGACGGATGCCACATGCAGGATGTGCTTACTCTTTCGGAGCACCTGAGATCAAGTTTTTGGTAGGGTTCATGTTGTCTTTAGTGTTCTATGTTGTGTCTTCTGTACTATTATTTGTCTGTTTGTCTTTTTGTTTTTAGCCATGGCGTTGTCAGTTTATTTTATATTTATGAGTTTGACTCTTCCTCTGGTATCTTTCATCCCTCTTTTGAAGGTGTTTACGACACGTTGATATTTATGAATCTCCGCGTTGAATTGGTGTTCTATACATTCGACTCTGGTCTGCTGATACCAAGAATCTAAGTAATTCCATTAATTTATAGGAGCATATCGAGGAGGGAAATGTTTTGAAGGGCTTGTTAGCATCTAATATCAGACCGGATCCGTCGTGAATTTGCTGAACACGCTTCCAGTAGAGTCAAGAAGGTGATCCGGACGTTTGAGGGTTTGGGATAGAGACCGTTGCCACAGGGATTCACTGAGCAAACGCATCCACCACGTTTCAGGTACAATCCAGACCTTAATGACTTATTGACGGCTACACCACCCAGACACTTCTAAGCTTCAACACCCATGGCTGGTAGAATGGTCTTTGCTATCATGGGGAGTGCCCTCATTGCCAGCCCTGTCAGCATAGGTAGGAATCCACCTACTTTTTGCATTTTCCCCTTCATTTGGGTGGCACTCAATTCCAGATTCAGACCACCAGCACCTTTCTGGAGAAGATTGGTAATCTTTTGAACCTGTCTAGCGTGAGCCACATCTTGTTATCGCTTTGCAGGCTTGCATGGGACAAACGAATGGAGACTGGACAAACTTTCTAGGCAGCCCGTTGTAGTTTAGCAGCTTGACCTTTTGTCAAGTTTAAACCATATTCGTGATAAGTCTTTTTTTTATTACTCAAGAAGATGAAAGAGGACGGTGAGATGTTCATCCCTGAAATCGATGGGCCTACCGTCTTGATCGGTGAGACACGTTTGCGTGGGATTGATGGTTTGCAAGGTCACTGGCAAATATACTAGGTTCTTGTTCTTCATACCAGAATCGACTGCGGGAAAGAAGACTGCTGGGTACCGTTCACATAGCTCCCATGGATGATATCAATTTTCACAAGAATGCTGTTAATTCTGATGATATTCACAATGTCTTTACCTTCGGTGTAACCATTTGTAGCCCTATCAAACGTGTAAGGTCGTCGCTCATATCCCAAGACAGTGCTGAGGCTGTTTTCATCGTCAAAACACACTTGATAGCGTCTGGCTAGGGTCAATGGTGCTCTCAGCGTCGACCGATTGGCATCGATGATAATCTTAGTGCTGTGCTTGTTGAGACGGAGTTGTCTTCGAACCACATCATTAATTCCACCTATACCATACGAGCCGGTGTTTAACACTATGGGAAACCAGGTGGCGCCTTTGTCTGGACAGTAACGGAAGGAATTGTTACCTGCATGAATATTGGGAATGTAGCAATAGGTTTTACAGGTTCACCAATGCCATCTCGTAGGCCTTGGATTCCTTGAGTGGTACTGGGAGGAAGGGGGTATAGAATCGGGTAAGGATGCGGCTATTTTTTCCGGAGACGATGGACGAAAACCTCTGTTTGGGATTGGAATTATCGGCAATTTGCTGCAACAATGTGTTGTCCATTTATTTATGGTAGACCATTGTCACATAATTTTGCTTCCACATTTCGATACCGTCATACTGCTCCTTGAGTTGTTTACCAGCCGTCACCACGAACGCATAGACATCGGCGGGGCGACTGGCAAAAAGGAGTTTAGGAGTTTCAGGTGAAGTTTATCCATTTAATTTTAGTACACGACGTTCATCTTCTGACCGTCGGATTGGAACTGTAGGCTCCTGTCGGAAATGATAAGTGCAGACGCTTCGGTGTTGGCTTGAACATAACGGGCGAAATCGGCCCGTATCTGAATGTCTACCGTAGATTATTTGAGACGTCCAGACTGATGACTCACATCGATTACAAACAAGGGGTAAAAGTCGATGAAATCGGAGGGATTAATACCACCATTACTGAGAAGACTGTCCATCTAGAATTTTTTCTGAAGTCGAAGGCCTCCTTAAATACTCTGGCGATCCTATTTTCGTTGAAAGATGCATTATAGTCTACTGCTGGATAACGTTCTGCGTTTAGAGTGACGTAGATATTTCGCAACCGGCAGTGGTCGAACACGGCTGCATCTTTATTTTTTACCGGTCTGCAAAGCTACGATGTAACTCGGTTTCTCCCGACCGCTCTCGGTAGACAGACGCCAGTGGAACTGTGAGTTTTGGGGAACACCTATAGAATCACACTGTCGCATTATTCGGAAACCACAATCGATCTTACTCTTAGTCTGGATGATCTTGTACAACCGCAGTTTATCTTCAAGGACGGACACGAGGAACGAACCAAGAGATCTTACTCAGGTTGATTTTCGCAACGTCGTTGACGGCAACGGGTCTTAGGATGGCATTGGCGTCTGAGTCACGCACCAGTGATAATTCATGATTGAATCCATACACAATCTTGATGTAATCGTCTGCAAAGCCCAAAATGTGTTTCAGAAGGATGGCAAACGAAAACGATCCTTTGTTGGAGGGCTTGCTGATAATGTATATCCATGGCGGGCTGCACATTTAGTGTTCTCAGCCTCGGCATCGGTGGAAGAATCCTTATACCACAGTTGGTTGAGACCCTGTGATTTGGAGAAGTCGTCGGGGTAGGTTAGCATTCCCAGAATAGTGGTGGCGATGCCGGGGTCGTTAATATGTTCGATCTGCTAACCGGAAAGCCTGTAACTGGTGCTCTTGAAGAGATACATGATACCATTATGGGCGAGGTACACGTAATCGGCACTGGCATATACTGTTTTATCATTCTTGAGAAGTCGACCTTCAACCACGAGATAAATCTCGGCTGGGTGTAGGAACAAATCCTACGTTTCGATGTTGATTCGGATTTCGACGGAATTGTTAAGCTGGGCACCGGTTTGTGATTTGTATTCTCGAACCTGATATTCCTGAAGACTTTCGTCAAAGGTCAACCTTTCGGTGATCGTAAGGATGTCAGACCTAATGTATTTATTTGTAGCGTTGAACGAAGTCGTGGATTGTTTTGATACCAGATCCGGAGATTATATTGTTCAACCGAACTTTCTCTGCCTTCTTGCGTTGAACACTAAGGGCTTTTTACTGCGTTTACTGGGGTAGGTCACTTTATCATCCACGTGGTCGACGGTTTTGGAGGCCTCGTTTTCAACACCTTTCAAGGCTGCATTGGAGGCAGAACACACGGTCTTACTTCCTAGGGTTTTGGCGGCAGAGGAAGTAAACATGCGCCAAGTCAAACTGGCGATTGTGTCCCCTACCCCCGTAGGCATGCATTCGAGTTTAACCTTTCTTGATTGCAACATTTATTTATAGGATGCTACGATGAAGCGCCTTATATTCCTCGATACTGATATATCAACCCTTTTTCATAGCATCGATAATCGACACAATTTCGTTGCGCACTCCATTATTTACTGCTCGGTATGCTGCGACACACAGTTCCAAGCGATCGAGAAGCTGCTTGACGTTGGAAGGAAGAAACACGGTTTGCAGACCACTGTTCAACTTATCCTTCTGGTAGATGAAGGACGCGATTCCCTTCCAATTGTCACTCGCCTTCGATGTTATCGGGGGGGGGGGGGGGGGAGGGGGGGGGTAGGATTGCGTTGATACATGGGACCGGAACTTTTCAGGATCTCTGCATAGTCGTCAAGGTCGTCCATGAATATATCATCGCCGTCAACGTGGTTGGCATGGATGTCTGCACTGGTGGCCTCAAATCGTCTTGGCAGAGCATTAGGTTTGAGGAAAGCGCTCCACCTTACCATACTTGTGACCAGAATTCCATGTGTCGAAATCACCTCCACCGCTATAGATTTGGCGGGGGATCGCGCGACCGCATTTCCAACGTATACTCCTCTGTTCTACTAGATCCCACTCAAACTTGCAATTGCAGGGCTAGGGTTCATCTGTGTCCAGATTTTCTTCATACTCCAGTTCCAGGAAGAAATCTTCGAACTGATCCATTCTTTATCTTATACCTCATAGAACTCATATAATTTGCATCGGTATTTTCCTGCTGACTTGGGGCTCGTAGATCGATGATTACAAATCCATAGGGTTCGGCCCATCAACACTTACCCAGAGCGTCGAATTGTTCCTTGGTAAGATCGTTGCAGTGGCCACGACGGATATTATCGAGATTCTCAGCATATTTCTGAAAGAGGCAGTTAAAGTTTGCATTCTCACGGATCGATTGTCGGGACAGTTGGAAGTAATTTGTGCACAGGTAGAAACATACATCACTATTGTGACGACCGCGAAAATAGTAGTCTTTACACGTATTTTGCTTGCTCAGCATCAAATCATCAAATACCATAAGCTTTTGCCGGCGGGATCCAACTCTCGAGGATCTGGCACATCGCCCCCTTGCTCGAAGAAAAAAGTATCGATTCCACTTGGGCGTCGGGTTGAGGTAAGAGATCAACCACATCGGTAAACGAATAGGTTGATTTACACTGCATCAGGTTTCGAATATCTTCATTCGAAATTCCTTTTCCCAGTGCTCGCCGTAGGAGCTGGTAAATGAGTTGGTGAAGCGATTTTCCAAACACATACAACTGATTGTAGTCAAGCCATCCATCTTGCAGGAGAAGATTGTTGAGCAGGGTCGTTTTACCACAATCCGATTGTGCAATGATCAACCCTCGGATCGATCGATGTGTTAGGAGATAGTGGTTGCTTCTCTTGGGGTATTATCGCTCTAAGAAAGTTTTTCAACGTCGATTCTTTGAAGAAAGCAATGTTTTGTGTGCAATGTCGAAGGAAGACGGATATTGTTAAACTATGCGAGGCAGTGACCAGCAACGAACGTCGGAGGTAGGTTGATCACTGTAAGGTTTGCGGTGCCAAAAAGTCCCAGTTTATCGCTTCCACATGTTCTGGGTTCATGAACAAGATGATTAACCGGTTGCCTGTAGAAATGCATCTGCCAAAGCAAAATTTCACCAAAGCTCGATTCGGACTGGGTTTAAAAAAAAACGTTCGCTGGACCGATGAGTTAGCTGAGAAGTTGCACAAACCCGTTCGACGCAAGTTTCAGAGGCGTCGAGTGGTGGTGTGTGGAATAGATGAAACTTGGGCTGCTGATCTTCTTGATATGAGTGCCTTCTCTCGCGATAACAAGGGATTCAAATTCATTCTGAGCTTTATTGAAGTGTTCTCCAAATATGGTTTGTTAATATCCCACAAGAACAAGAAAGGTGTGACGGTGCAGGATGCCTTCCAAGCAGTGTTCAAGGAGCGTGTTTCCGAGAAATTGAGGACAGAAAAAGGTACCGAGTTCAACAACAAGGATTTAAGCAGCTGCTTCAAAAACATGATATTGACCTCTACTCCACCGAGAATTCCGACCTGTCCACTTTGCTACTTTTCAAGGTAATCAGTTTTTCGGTGAGATCTTTGATTTCCATTTCTGGCTGAGTATACTCCGATTCTAAATCATCTATGTCCTTCATTCCATCCTTCAATTGTTGGGTCACCCATCGTTTTGTCACAGCATCCAAGCTGTCCTTGGGGTGCCATAGGCTAGTAATGAGATTGTCGTGCATATCTAAATCCAGCAGCATCCGCCAGACGGATACGCGCTTCCTTGCATGAGATCCAAACTTATCCATTTATTTATAGAGCGAGAAGATTGCATGTTCCAGCGATTTTCCTGTTGCCAGCATCTTCAACTCGTAGGGATGATCGAGAAACCTCAAGGAAGGTCTACATATCCATGTCAATAATGGGGGTCATCTTCCAGGTAGTAAATACATCTTTAAAGGCTTTGTTCGGCGGATGTATCTCAATTTTATCCCTAAAGGCTTTCCTATCTTCCCGATCTTTTCCTGCACCTTTCCATAAGTTGATCTTTCAATAACCTGCTAACCCCTTTTAACTTATGTTGATATGCCTGGGTAATAATCTCCTTCCTCGTATGGTGTTTGGGACGACGCTAAAATTTGAAATTAGTCTTCGTGTCAATCAACCAACCAACTGATCTTTCCTTAACCGGGAGAACTCTCGAATGTGGTTCATTTTGGCATAACCTCTCAGGGCTTTGACGTTTCAACAGCTAACCCCATGTTAGCTATTAGATACATGTCTTTATCCTAACAATCTATAAAATCAATTAAGGTCATCCCAAACCACCATCCCCAATTCAATGGTTTTTAGACCCGATTTTCGGGCCTAAAAGTCATATCCTAACATTTTCAATCCTACCGTCCTTATCATAAAATATAAAAGTCGTGGTAATCGTACCCGGTGCATCTGGATTTTTTCATCCCATAGCTCACGAGACCCATCGGTCTCTCTCTTTGCACAGACGGTGTTCAGCTGCTTGTTTAATCTCTCACATCCCCAAGTGCGAATAGTTCCCCCTTTCCAACACAAGTTCATAATTTTTGCAGACTCAAACTTGGTGTCAACATCTTTAATGTCTTTGACACTCCAGGACGAGTCCTGACCTACCTCTCGCCATTTGAGAATTTCCTCATCATTGCAGCACTGGTCTCGCTTGGCCTTGACAGCGGCCAGTTTTCCAGAATTTCTACCTCTTGTGCCGTATTCTCTCTCTGATCAGACATATTTGTATTCTTGCAATCCATTGTGTTTATTCTATCTGTGGATTTTTTGTGTGTGTTTCTTTCTTCCACACATTTTCCCTCATTCTCAACCACCCCCCCAACCCCCCACCCTTTCCCATCAACCCCAACCACCCACGTTTTCCCCTCACAACCTCGTCAACGGGCGTGCGAGATTTTCGGATTTTTGAGTGAAAATAAAAAATAAAAAAGTATATCTGCATTCAAATACTCTTACAAGTCATTATATTTTCAAAAGTTAAATTATAAGTTAAGCTACAATGTATACTATAGGTAATTCTGTTGTTTTTATGTTTTGTTTATATACATCTATTGTTAACATGTGTGTACTAGGAGATGAATTATGTTTTATTCATGTTGTTGGGCCTTATTGAAAATTGGTTTATTCCAAATGAGTTAATCTCTTTAAAAAAATATATTATTATTATTATCTATATGTTCAGCAACGCCTAACAGAGGAGTAAGGAAGGACCTAAATATCGAAAAACGCGTGAATATTAAGAACTGTCTTATTTTGAATAATGGAATGGACTGCTGCGACCCGTCAACCTATTATTAAAAAAAACGTACTAGTATAATGTTTTCTTTAATTAGGGATTGGCGGGTCGCAGCAGTCCATTCAATTATTCAATATTTGCTATTTCTAAATTTTACGCGTATTTCCGTTACTCCTCTTATTTGCGTAGAAAAACATATGTTGACTATATACTTTGTGTTCCTCTATTGATAAACTTTCGAATGAGGTATAAAATAAATCTTTAATAAGGGGCTGAATGGTCACAGCAGTCCATTCCATTATTCAAAATACTCATTTCATTATTCAAAATTGGCTATTTCTTAATTTTCACGCGTATTTTTGCATTTAGGCCTTCCGTAACCCCTCTAATGGTCATTGCGGCTCATATTGTTTATACTCAGTTTATTCCTGTATCAATAAGCTTTACTTTGGTGCACAAATATTCCCTTAACTAGGGCTGGCGGGTTGCAGCAGTCCATTCTATTATTCAAAATAAGCTATTTCTTAATCTTTATGCCTATTTCGATATTTAGGTCCTTTGATACTCCTGTAATATGCGTTGCGGAACATATCGACTATATAGCTTTTGTTCCTCTCTTCATAAGCGTTCGAATTATGTATAAGGTATATCTTTAATTAGGGGCTTAAGGGTCGCAGCAGTCCATTCCATTATTCAAAATATCCATTGTATTATTCAAAATTGGCTATTTCTTCATTTTCACGCGTATTTTGGCATTTAGGTCATCCATACTCCTCTAATGGTCATTGCGGCTCATATCGTTTATACTCACTTTAATTCCTCTATCAATAAACTTTGATTTGGTGTATAAATTTTACCTTAATTAGGAGCTGGCGGATAGCAGCAGTCCATTCTATTATTCAAAATAAGCTATTTCTCAATATTCACGAGTATTTCGATATTTAAGTCCTTCGATACTCCTCTAATATCTGTTGCGGAACATATTGACTATATACCGTTTGTTCCTCTCTTGATAGGCCTATGAATGAGGTATAAGGTATATCTGTTATTAGGGGCTGAAGGGTCCTAGTGGTCTATTCCATTATTCAAAATATCCATTTCATTTTCAAAGTTGGCTATTTCTAAATTTTCACGCGTATTTTGGCATTTAGGTCCTCTGTAACCACTCTAATGGTCACTGCGGCACAAATCGTTTATACTGAGTTTATTCCTTTATCAATAAGCTTTAATCTAGTGTATAATTTTTTCCTTTATTAGCAGCTGAAGGGTTGCAGCAATCCATTCCATTATTCAAAATCAGGTATTTCTTTATGTTCACGCGTATTTCGATGTTTAGGTCCTTCGTTTCTCCTCTTATGGCGGAACATATCAACTATCAATCTTTTGTTCCTGTCTTAATAAACTTTCGAATGAGGTATACGGTATATCCATAACTAGGGGCTAATGGGGCGCTGCAGTCTATTCCATTATTCAAAATATCCATTTCATTTTCAAAGTTGGCTATTTCTAAATTTTCACGCGTATTTTGGCATTTAGGTCCTCTGTAACCACTCTAATGGTCACTGCGGCACAAATCGTTTATACTGAGTTTATTCCTTTATCAATAAGCTTTAATCTAGTGTATAATTTTTTCCTTCATTAGCAGCTGAAGGGTTGCAGCAATCCATTCCATTATTCAAAATCAGGTATTTCTTTATGTTCACGCGTATTTCGATGTTTAGGTCCTTCGTTTCTCCTCTTATGGCGGAACATATCAACTATCAATCTTTTGTTCCTGTCTTAATAAACTTTCGAATGAGGTATACGGTATATCCATAACTAGGGGCTAATGGGGCGCAGCAGTCCATTCCATTATTCAAAATATCCATTTCATTATTCAAAATTTGCTATTTCTTAATTTTCACGCGTATTTTGGCATTTTGGTCCTCCGTACCCCTCTAATGGTCATTGCGGCACATATATGTTATACTCAGTATATTCCTCTATCAATAAGCTTTGATTTGGTGTATAAAATTTACCTTGATTAGGGACAGAAGGGTTGCAGCAGTTCATTCCATTATTCAAAATAAGCTATTTCTCGATGTTCAAGCGTATATCAATATTTAAATCCTTCGTTACTCCTCTAATATTCGTTGCGAAACGTATTGACTATATACATTTTGTTCCTCTCTTAATAAGCTTTCGAATGAGGTATAAGGTATATTTATAATTAGAGGCTAAAGGGTCGCAGCAGTCCATTCTATTATTCAAAATATCCATTTCATTATTCAAAATTGGCTATTTCTTAATTTTCAGGCGTATTTTGGCATTTAGGTCCTTCGTAACCCCTCTAATGGTCATTGCGGCATATATCGTTTATACTCAGTTTATTCCTCTATCAATAAGCTTTGACTTGGTGAATAAATTTTGCCTACATTAGGGACTGAAGGGTTTCAGCAGTCCATTCCATTATTCAAAATAAGCTATTTCTCAATGTTCAAGCGTATTTCGATATTCAAATCCTTCGTTTCTCCTCTAATACTCGTTGCCGAACATTATGACTGTATACATTTTGTTCCTCTATTAATGAGCTTTCGAATGAGGTGTAAGGTATATCTACATGTATAATTAGGGACTAAAGGGTCGCAGCCGTGCATTCCATTATTCAAAATATCCATTTCATTATTCAAAATTGGCTATTTCTTAATTTTCACGCGTATTTTGGCATTTAGGTCCTCCGTAACCCCTCTTATGGTCATTGTGGCACATATCGTTTCTATTCAGTTTATTCCTCTATCAATAAGCTTTAATTTGGTGTATACATGTTGCCTTGATTAGGGACTGAAGGGTTGCAGCAGTCCATTCCATTATTCAAAATAAGCTATTTCTCAATGATTAAGCGTATTTCGATATTTAAATCCTTCGTTACTCCTATAATATCCGTTGCGGAACATATTGACTATATACATTTTGTTCCTCTCCTAATAAGCTTTCGAATGAGGTATACGGTACATCTATAATTATGGGGTAAAGGTTCGCAGCAGTCCTTTCCATTATTCAAAATATCCATTTCATTATTCATGTTATTCAAAATTGGCTATTTTTTAATTTTCACGCGTATTTTGGCATTTAGGTCCTCCGTAACCCCTCTTATGGTCATTGCGGCACAATCGAATTGTTATGTCTATAATTAAAGGATGAAAAATAGAAAAGGTCCAGTGAAAATGAAACAAAATACCACGTAGAGTATTTCAATTTTGATATATGTTTTGGTATTCAGGTCGTCCATACATTTAACCAAGGAATTTCTGTTAAAGATTGTTAGGAAAACCAACTAGTTTATCCTCCGACACTAAATAGATAAATAAAATTATCAATTTAAAAGAGATTTTTATTCCAGTTTCTGATATTAATTTGAATATTTGTTAGATAACACCAACATGACGAATTTAGAAATACGGGATATAGCTAAAGTGCCACAGTCATTTTTTTTAAATTTTATTTCACTATTCACCGCTTCAAGTTGAATAATGAAACATAAACTATTTCATTATTCATTATTAATTTTTTTAACATTGAATAGTGAATATTGAACTATTTCATTATTCATTATTGAAATTTGAATAATGAACTATGAATAATGGACGTACTTCAGCGCGGTGTACCCTTATATAAGACGATATGGTATGAATGCCAACACTACAACTCTCCATCCAAGTCTCAATTTGTAAATTGTCAACCATTTTAGGTAAAAGTACGGCCTTTAACAAGAAACATTGGCTCACATTGAAAAGCAGGATATAAAGGATCCTTAAAATGACTAGTATAAAACAATTGAAATAACAACGGGCTTACCTATAAAGAGAAACGAGAAGTACATAAGTATGAAACTGATCAACAAGCGAGAGCTCGTGAATATGGTCCTGACTGAGATCAGCTTTTATAGAATCATATTGAGAATTAAAATGGGGAGTATGTCAAAAAGACAACAATCCGACCAAAAAAACTTATTTACGCTGCATGTAAAATAATGTCTCTTAAATTTAAAAGAGTTTTGTCGACACGGAATGAAGATCCATCGTAAACTAATGTTCCCCCAATCTTTGATTTGTTTCTGACACACGAATCTGCATGTGTGTGCTTGCTGCAATTTTAAAACGGATTTAGATAAATTGTACTTAGTGTCTTTTTGCGGTTTGGATGTACAAGTACCCGGTCACGTCCACGTGTTTTTGTGATATGTATTTCTATTTTTATCAATCTGATGAGCTTTTTTCAACTAATTATTATAGTTTGTTCTAAAGTTGTATTGTCTCAACGCTGCCACAGGTTAGGTGATGGTGGGAATCCCGCTAACATGATTAACCCCGCCACATTCTTCGTGTGTGTGGCTTTTCTGGAGTAAGGAACCTGTAATCAGTGATGGTTGTTTGTGGCTGTGTTACATATTTGTTTTTCGTTGTTCATTCTCTTGTATATTAATTAGGCCGTAGTTTTTCTGGTTTGCATTGTTTAACATGAAATTGTGATTTCGGGTCCGTTTGTAGCTGACTATACAATATGAGCTTTGCTCATTGTTGAAGGCCGTAGCTGTTTATTTCTGTGTCATATGGTCTCTTGTTATATCGTGTTAAATATTTAATCGAATAACTTTTTTACTGTTTCATTTTCTTGTTTAAAATCGAGAATCCAGACCCTTAAATGATTAACCTACATGTATCATACAAGTTAAGTAAGAAAATCGAATTTAAAATCGAATTTAACAAAACTTTAGAAATAATTAAGTAAAGACTGTGTAAGTGACCCAATACTCTTTATACAAGGGTCAGTATATTTTATAAGAGAAAAGTATTGTCGAAATGCGCATCTGGTGCAGGAAAATTTGTTCCGTTAATGTTATTATATCGACCAACAGTAAACGAAGCCCGAGCCTATTATGGAGTTTACTGACACCGTATATGTCGTATTTGGTCACTTGCATGTACATGTAGGGTGTGACATGGAGCAATTTCGGTAACGGCCTTATTTGGTCCCGATTGCAAATTTCAGTGATAACAAGATAAAAACATGTTTTAAGTTGACGTAAAGACACATGAGAAAGTTAAGGGAACTATTTGTCAAAGTTTTCCACTAAAGCGTTGATTTTTGCATCCCAAATAGGCTAATACAAAAGATTTTGGTAAAATTTTACAAAATGGGCCGGATTTCAACCAAAATTAGGACCAGAAACATAGAGGGCAGGTGTCAACAAACTAAATATTCACGCTAAACATGTAAAACTTCTTGACAAACATTATTTTAAAAGATCATTTTTGACGACATATGCGCTCTATGTTTCCTGTCCAATTGTATTGGACATTTATTCTATATATTTCCGTAGCTGTATTTGGCAAATTTTTTGGAATATTTGGTCCTCAATGCTATTAAAATTTGTACTTTATTTGGCTTTTTTTTACTTTTTTGATTCGAGCGTCGCTGATGAGTCGTTTGAGGACAAAACGCGCGTAAACTTTCACAATAAGGATTATTTCCTATCCAGTCACTGTATTATATATAATTCACTGTGATATTGTCCAATAAAATGATTTTGAATTTTCTGCTAGATGTAACAAAGGTGGCCATTTTTGGGCTTTATCGAACCTACTCTAGTGTGGAGAATGTGTCCCAATTTTTCTAGTTATTAAAGCAATACATGTATTTAGTGTCTGGTGGACTACTAAAATTAAGAACCATCTGTCACTGATGTATGCAGAAACAAATGCCTTGCATAAAAACTAAATAGCAAAGAACTACGTAACTGCTAAATGTGTATTTAAAATAAAACACACTCACTGACTTCTAGATTTTGTTTTTAACAAATAATATTCCGGGAAGTTATTATGAGGTTTTATAACTGATGAAATGCTGCCTTCTCGCAATCAATCGAAATACAATACTACCACCAATGGTAAGAAACTTCTTCCCGGACAAAAAACAAAGTAGTTTCCTGTGTTTTTTTTTATTTTATGTTTGTGAGATCAAATATTGTCTGAGGAAATCTCGATCAATGCACAAAAGTTTGTTTCGAAATAATCATAATGTTTCTAATTTTAAATAATAGAATTTCAGAGCTGTTTAAATTTTTAGCTCAATGTATCGAAGGAAATGTACATGTGAGCTTTTGCCATCACTTGGCGTCCGTCTTCGTCTGTCGTTGTCCGTCTGGTGTAAACTATTTCAAATATCTTCCGCTCTAAAACTACTACCAATTTCTACCAAACTTTAGCTGTATAATCCTTAGGGTATCATAAATAAAGTGTGTGTTTTATTTTCTGGTCCGTCTAAAAACGAGACAGCCATGGCTTAATATATAACATAGGGGTAAAATGACGTTTTTGGCTTATATCTCAAAAACCCAAGCATTAAGAGCAAATCTGACATGGGATAAAAAGTGTTCATTAGATAAAGTTCTATAAGCCCTGAAATTTTCAGATAAATCTGATAATCCATTGTTGGGTTGCTGCCACTTAATTGGCAATTTTAAAGAAATATTGCAGTTTTAGGTTATTGGTTTGAATATTATTAATGATAAAGATAACTGTAAACAGGAAAAATGTTCAGCAAAGTAAGATCTTCAAATAAGGTGATACGACCAAAATTTTCAATTGGCCCCTGAAGGAGTTATTGCCCTTTAACATGTTTAAGGACAATTTTTCACAATTTGTTTGTCATGATTTCTAACTTAACAAAATCTTCTTCTCTGAAACTACTGAACCAATTTCTACAAAACTTAAGCTGAATGATCCTAAGGGAATCTGTAATGAAGTTTAGGTTTTTTTTCTGTTTCATAAAAAGACATGGCCGCCATGGCTAAACAGAACATAGGGGTAAAATGCAGTTGTTGACCTATGTCTCTTGAACACTAAAGCACACTGTTTTCACAGTTATGTTCGCGAAATTACCTTATATAGTCCTATAGAATGTATTATCTTTATCTTGCAGATCTTCACAGTTTTCCAAAGGCTGTTTACCAAAAAGTGTTAGCGTGTCTTGAAGCTGTTCACAAAGCTAAAGCAAGCAAGCAATCAAAAAAGTCAAATCAGGATTTTCTTCAAGAAGACCAATGTTTATTTGATGCAAATCAGGTATTACATCCAGCGTTTCCGTTTTTGTTGCCTGCATTTCCTGGTAAAGATCCAGCTTTTATAAACCTCTTTCAAAGCGACTTTCTTACAAAAATTAACGAAAAACTTAGGACCTTTAAATCAGATGCTCCCCCATTTAGTCGAGAAGTGATTCCCATTCCAATTCTAGATTTTGCAGGACAATTTGTGTACTATACAACGCACCAGGCATTTATCACATCGCATGGGACATACATAGTGGTATTCAATGGCAGCAAGAGTTTAAGTGATAGGTTGACGGGAGATGGAAAAGAATCTACAGTTCTTGGTAAGTTTATGTGAGACTGAACATTAATAAATTCTAGGACTAATGTTAGATGTGTTTGAGATTTTAATTTTGCCATTTGATTAGGGACTTTCCGTTTGAATTTTCCTCGGCTTTCAGTATTTTTGTAATTTCACTTTTTTATCTAGTAAACAAATCACAAATTGTAACACAATTTATCAATATTTGTTGTCATGATCAATATGCCTCATTTACAAAAAAAATATGGAAAGCCGTTAATGAATTGCTCTTTTTTTATCCGAGTATTAGACCTAAATGATTACTTGGCAAATATATATCGATACAAGTTGAAGACCTGTATTCCGTAACGTCTCGGTATTGTTCCGTATATTTTTTTAAACATTAGTTTCCCCTTATTTTAGGTATACAAATGTGCTTTAAATTCTAAGAGCAGTATGTCTCATTTGAAATGGAGTTGCAATATTTTCATATGTTTTTAGACAATATCAAACACTGGGTTTCATCTATTCTTGCATACAGCTCTACAGATACAGACGAGTATCCGAAAATTGTATTTGTCGCTACACACAAAGACTTAGTCAAACCTGTACGTATATATTAAAGGAATCAGTAATTTTACTTTTATTTAAGGTAGATCACCATTTATAATTTTCTCAGATAGAGTTTTTTGCAAAATACAGGTTTTACTATGTTTAACAAAAATATCATAAAGTGAAGCTCACCTTGTTATTTTATTTTCCAATTTAGCTTTTATTATTTACAATAAGAAAAAAATTCTATCATATAGAATTGAAGTAAAAATCAGAAGATAGGTTTTATAATATGCTTTAAGAACATAAAAAAATGGTGTCACTGAACTTACTGTCTTGCTACAGGTAAACATTTTAACATTATATTTTAAGATTGTTCTCTCACAATGCGAACAAGCAGAAAAAACAGACTCGAGCAAACTTAAATATTTGCTATTTTACATTCCAAGATAGCGGTATACAGTTATTCTACAGTGGAGATCGCCTCTAAACTCTTATTAGAACTGTCAGAATAATCTGTCATAGAACTGATCTAAACTACTCTAGAACAGTTCTACATAGAATAGTTCTACCTAGAACAGTGTATATCCTAGTGTGTTAACAAAATACATGATTGTAAAAAACAGCTTTATTGTGTCATTAAATCTAACTACAGGTTATAAAATGTACACAGTGTATAGTATGGAGTGCATGGCAAGATAAATCATTCAACACTCTATGAATTTTCTTTGTTTTGTTTGCAATTATTTTTGCCAACTTTGTCAGTTGCAACTGTTTTCTATCGACACATTGCATTCTCATTAAACATGTATGTGTGTGTGTGTGTTTGTATAAGTTACACAACTCTTAATTAATAAACATATGTTAGTTTAAAAGGGAACACAATTTTAATTCATTAAAGATAATTTGAAATCTTATCTTTGAAGGGCGAAGTACAAAAAAAACAGGAAAGTATCACACATGCCTTGATTGAATGCTTCACTGACAAACAGATCAAGTCTCATCTTATTTTACAAAGGATATTTTTTGTAAACTCCTTAGACGAAAGTGACACTGGCATCAACGAGCTTCGTACATTTTTATCCAAACTTTTGGTGGACAATCCACAATGGAAACAAAAAGTACCAAAACAGTTTCTTTTTCTTGAAATGATGCTAGCTATATTAGTTGATGAAGGACAACACATTCTAAGCCGAACAGATATAGACATAATAAACAAGGAAAACGAATTCACACCACTGTCAGATGAGGAATTAGATAGATTTCTACATATTCAAAATAGTTGTGGGAAATTAACATACATAGATACACATTATCTAGTAAGTAACTTCGTTGTTATAAATCCTACTTGCATAATAGATCTTCTGAAAGTTATTGTCACAGCCTTTCCAAGTTCATCAGATATGAAACACGGCCGAATTCGAAAGTCTGATTTGACGAAAATGTTAGATTCCGGAAAATTCAACCGACTTGGAAGATATTCTGATTTTTTTTCGTGAGTTATTGGTTTACTTTGATATTCTTGCTGAAATAAGGCGGTATGACAAAACAACTGGTAGAAAGATAGCTATTGAATGCTACTTTGTGCCGTGCCTGATTTATCAAACAAACACAACCACTTTCGTCGAAAATTGTATTAAATCCGAACGGTGTATAAGTTTTGCATTCGTCTTCGAAAAATCATACGTGCCCCCAGCAGTTACAAACAGGTTCATTTCATGTGTTTTAAGTATTTGGAATGTCAAAATATACAATAATATTGAATTACTTTTTTCTGCTTTTGTTGTTGTTAGTCTCGACAGAAATCACGATTTAGTTGTTCAGGCGGACCAAACCTCGATAGCAATTTACTTGATTCACAAACAGCGGAAAGAACTTATTATTAGAGATTTGGCATCAAGTGTGCGTCAATGTCTTGAAGAAAATTTAAACAGGATATCGGAAGTGTACTCTGATTCATATACAGAAAGTCCAAGTAGATATGTTCCGTTTACGATGAAAATACAGTCGGGATGTCTTTCACCTGGTTGCATGCTCAATTACGAAGACATAGGGAATCATGGAAATATATGTGAAGCACATGGTCATATGACACCACAGTCAGAACTCAATATTTGGTTTACAGACATAGTAAGTCATTTTGGCGTTTTTAATTTCAAAGCAATGTTAAGTATTTAGGTAGATCGGATGTCGTATAATTTGGTCATGTTGCAAACAAACTTTGCTTTAAATATAGGTGACTAACTTTGAACGTTTCTGCATGATGAAGGTAAATCCAAAAAAAAGCGGTTCGGACGCATTGATTATTTAACGTTGATTAAATTTGGTGTACCTAGTACAAGTATCATTGAATATCTATAATACTAAAATAACGAGGTCCAATTTGCCAGCCGTCATGGGGTAAAAACGACAAATCAAAGAATTCAACTTTACATATAGCTCATCTGACAGGGGCACCACCAAACGGTGTATTTAGGATTTTGCTGTATACTCGGGTCATTATCACAGGGTTGACACTACTAAATTAAATCATAGTCACATTGTTCCCTATAGTAGTGTTTAATCAGTATGTTTTTCTAAGATGACAATACGAACACTAAATATTTGGACTTAAAATAAGACGTATAGGTACAGTTTTATATTTGTTAGCCGGCATAACGTTAAATAGCGAATCAAAGAATTCAACTTAATCATGTTAATATTCATAACTAATATAGGATAATGCTGTTGATTAAAAATACTCCATCCCAGGCCTTTTTGTTTTCCAAATAATTAGTATTACCAATAATTGTTAAGTTCCAAGTCGACGGGTTCAAACAGATAGATTTTTAAAGCAAAGAAAACTGTGCATCTTATAATCAACATGACCCTATCAGATGACAATACCAATACTTAAATAAGGCTACGCATAGTTATATACTTTAATTCAGTCACGGACCCGCGATATCACGTCTGGTTCTAGTTCAATAGAAACATCTCAAAGAGATTGCATGACTTCACAGTTAAGTGTTGTAAAGTGTATTTAAAGTTTACGATAACAAACTTGTAAAATCCAGGGCAGATAATTTAAATAAATTTCAAAGGACAATTTGTGTTTTTTTCTCAAGGGAAATGTCTCTTGATCTCCGATTTCTATCATAACATGAAATTATCTCCTTCAACGTAATTAAGTTCTACAGTTTAATGTTTGGTTACTCAGGAAAACTAAATATATAAGATATAAAATATATAACCTATATACAAAAAACCTGATTTCGTAAAAGTCATTGATGATTGGCCCCCATTTCTTACATTGCAATTTGAAAGTACATCGACCTATCTTTTGTTGTAGTGTTAAAACATCTATCGTATAAAAATTAGGCCGTGTTCACATTGACCTAAACTCGGTATTTTGTTAGTGTAACTCACACATAAACTTAACATAATTACGTTCCCATTGATAAAACTCAATGTTTACATGTAGTTTAAATCATGTTTTGTCTACATGCAGTCGATAGTCGATGTAGGCCTTGTGTAGGTTAAGTGTACACAAAACTAGGGATTCAGAACTTTATTTTCCTATGCATATTTAAAAAAGAAACGATTTTTATATAAAATTAATATTTATAAAACTTATTAATAAAGTTCTTTACCGAAATATTTGTCCAAACTTGATATATTTATTTGTTATAAAAACACTTTACGTAGCCTTATAAGCCCCTTATCAAGACTCATCCATCATCATTGCCGAACACATAATTCATTTGAAAAGGTCTTCCCGAATCGACTTACAGAAATATTTGCCACTGGTCTTTACTCAAACAACGATTCACTCATAAGTGCATTACTGAAAAAGGATGAGGTTAATTGTTTGTTTGTGTAGTATCTCAGATCCGTTAAAATACAATTAGAAATTAAAAAAAGTATTACACCCATCCTTTCCAAATACTCCTTTGAGAAAAATTACCATTTGAAACAAACAGAAAAGATAGAAATGTAGTGATCCTTAACATCGCAATTCTTTTTCTTTGTCTGTAAGCACGCTGATGCAGCCTACGTTTTTAATGCGTAATCGAGACATCTTTAAACTACTGTAAATCATCCATAATGACTTTCTTAAATGAGCAACCATTTTACTTTAAAAAAAACATAGGGGTGGAAAGGGGGGGGGGGGGGGGGGGGGGTTCGTGGTGGGGTTCAGAATTTTTTTTCTCGCGCGAAAGTTTATATTTAGTTTTTTTTATGTATGGGGAAACTTTGGATTCAGAACATCTGTTCATTCTAATCATCTGTATGACCCGATTTTTTTTTAAATTTTTTGTTTAATCAAATTATGGAAAAACCCATCCCCCTTTATTGTAAAGTCAAATGGTCGCTCCCTCACTGATAGAAAAGTTGTTCGAAAATTTGGTTCTACGTAATGAACATTTAAATGACATATAGTTTACAAGTGAGAACAAATCTTATGTAGCTAAACAAGGTGTATAGATGTGAACAAATTTAATGTGAAACTAGTGCACATTACATTAAACCAAATGTAAACAGGTTTACTGTACACGGCGTTTGGTGTGAACACGGCCTTATACTGCATAGTTTAAAGTCATATGAAACGAGTGAGTGGTGAAAAATAATGTTTATCCAATTATTGAACCAATGCATGTATATATCCTAAACTTAGTCCTCTGTGCACGATTTTTTCATTTTTTTACAAATACATCGTATAATCGTCAATTTTTTTTCTCTCTGTTTTTTATGATTTAACAAATATGGCTGCTCATTAAAAAGCCGAAGTTTACCGATTGTCACCTTATAGTAAACAAATAACAAAAAGCATGGGCATTGAGCACGTGTTTAACATGTACAATCAGATAATTGTTTATTTTAATGAAAAATCCATGCGTATTGCGACCACCGGATTTTTACGAGGAGGGTTACGCTCAGGTCACTATGCACACGGAAAATATGTCGGCGAATTGCTTCCTGGAAGCAAGCAATCAAAAATAATTAAACTTCTTCTAAATGTGGACAAATTGAAGAATTTTCCTCAGAAAAAAGTATATGTACATAAGTTGTATAGTGAAAACTATCTATTTAGTTATAAAAAAACATGTGCATATTTTTTTTAATTTGAGGTTTTCTTATGACTTTAAATTATAATGAAAAAAATTAAGCATGTAAGCATGGAATGCGTTTGAGACAAACCATCCGATCAAAAAGCATAAATTAGCACCAAACCATCAATGGATATTCAGCATAGCGAACATCACCGCACCGAAAGCGGGGTTTAGCTGGCCCCATAGCAATTGTATATACTAGTTCAGCGAAAATGGACGTCACACTTAACTCCATATATATATATATATATATATAAATGTCCGAATTATTATAGGCTGATAATATACGTATATTTTAATTTAGTGCCGAACTCAAACATTAAATGTAGTGTTTGAAACATTAGTTTTTTTCAATTATTTTAGATTTACCAGACACTATTTTGAATCAAACGCCTAGCGATGAGATGGTGGACAAATTATCTTTGCGCATCGGCAAAGAGTGGATGCAGCTAGGTCTTGAACTGGGACTTCATATCGCACAACTCGAGCAGATAGAATACGACAGTCCAAATGTTCTTCGCGAAATAAGCAGAAACATGTTATATACATGGAAAGAGAGCGAAAATGGCAATACCATAAGAGATCTTCTAACCGCCTTTGGGAGTACAGGGAAGAAAGGAACAATCATCCGGGATATATTGGAGAATTGTGACAGCTTTCCAAATATTGAACCCAATTCTTGACAGTACCCTCATTTTGAGTTAAAGGAGAGAAAACCATTACTAACGTCAAAGGAATTTTTACCTGTTACCGTATTATGTCTTTTTTTTATGTACATCCAGGTTTCATCATTTTTTCCAAAAGTAGATTGTCATAAAGTTTATGAAGAATGCAACATTTGTACACGTGATTTGTTTTATAAGAACTTTGTATAACCTACAAATTTTACACTGATTCCGCATTTACTTAACACGGAAATAGTATATCTTGATCAGGATGCATTGTCTATGGACGAATGTTTTATTTTTTTTTTAAATTGGTCTCGACTTTAATTTTAAATAAGTTTGTAATTAGAACTTTTATTATATTAATATACCAAACTAACTATAGTGTTATTAGCTATAAATTGGCCGATTATGTCAGTTTGACTGAGTATCTTCTCTATGAACGGTGATATGAGCATATTATGAGATGCTACGCCCATCTACGCACTTGGTATCGCTTGTTTTGAACCTAATATACAAATTTGAAATTATATAATTTTTGTTTTTATTTTTGATCATCTAGTTATATTTTAATTATTATATTTGCACTTCAGGGTTACTTTATATTGGCTCATATTTGGTTTTGATAATAGAGAAAAAAATGCTGTTTTTGATTTCATTTTCTACTGTATTACAATGTAACTGACATTATCTCGATAACTAATTCAAAATTTGGATAATGAATCACATTGTCTTGAAATAAAGGAGAAATACAGTTTACACGATATTTTGTTGGAGATACAACTTTACGAGAACGTCCGTTTTGTCTTTTTAATCACTGCACGTGTTTTTACAATGAGCAACAAGATGAATACTACTTTTTGGGATGAATCCCCTTACTCTTGCGGCTCATCTGAGATCATCCACAAAATGGAGGGGCTTGTATTGCCAAATTTATTATTCTCTCCAGCATGTTTGACACTTGTGATGTCACATTTTGTTATAGTATGTTTCTATAAAAAGAAGCAATTTCTGTTTTCTATCAATGAGACAAATATCAACCGGAAACAACATGACGTAGATGATAGTAAATATGTGCCATATTCTGCTGTCAACGCTAATAACAAAGCATAATATAAAGCGCAGAGTAAATTATAAACGGCTCCGACAACATGTAAAACATTCTAAACGTAAAAACGAACGGCCTTACAAATCAAATAAGATAAACAGCCACCACCGACACCAACATAATAAAAGGCTTCTAAATCTGGACAGGCATATACTATGTTTTTTTTCTTGCTGCTCAATCCTTTCTTAACACTCGGAGGAGGGACGCAACACCATAACAAATGCATAAAGTGTAGGTACCGTGCATTTGGTTCTGCATATGCATTATTTATCCGTGTTTTCATGGCATTACCACGTGAGGTGTTTCTAACAATGTGTGCTTATTTCGATCGTAAAGCACTAAGGGTAAATTGATTTGCATCTGAGGACTGATATTATCAGATTATCACTGGCATTTTCCATATCGGAAACACATTGTATACACAGTATGTTATTACATGTTAAAAAAAATGGGTTCTGAATCTTTATGGTAAATAGTGATTTGGTCCAGTTCAAAAAGGTCAAATTTTATCACGTCTGAAGCTGTCAAACTGAATTTTACACCCCTTAACACAGAATTGTCAATATTTTGAGTTACAGCTGGTAGAAGTTTGTATAATTTTGATATTATTTGTTTCACTGGTAAAAATCTTTTTGAGAAAGAGCAAGTGCGATTTTTTTAATTTGAATTTATTGTCTAAAAGAAATGCATTTCGAAATAACTGTGTTCTCGGGCCAGATGTATTATCATCCAAAAGTTCAATATCAGCATAAGAGCCGAACACTTGATATGAAAATTATATGTTATGATCTTTTTATCAAATGATTCAACAATGGAAAAAAATAACTTAAATATACTGAATCTACGAAGTTTTTCTATCATATGCCTCAACTGAGGATATAAACAGCAGGATGATATATATAAATTATAACATGGCATTATTTATATTGGACTCTTTATCAACCTAAGGTCATGATAGTGAATCGCCGAGTCTTTGATATATTCAAAGTTACATGTGGTTTGAAGATGTTTCACGATTTGAAAATTGTAGCTTATGTCGACCGTTTTCACCTGAGTCATTACTATATAAACGACCTGTTTTATTTTAGTTTTTATAGATCCAATTTCTTTTCGTGTTTTCTAATACATGTAGCTATAAACCACATTATCAATCTTTTACCATTTAAATGCATGTTATCATAACGTTGAAATATTTACAGTTTAAGTATTTGATTATGATACCAAGAATTTGTGATATGATAAAATAAAAAATAACCACTATAACGATCGTGAAGGTGATCTTCGAAAAATAACGTTGAGTCATTTGCACACATTGTTACGGTTGGTGCTTTATATTAGTAACATATCTTGTAATCTTTATTTGCATTGCAATTACACTTATACACATGTAGCTGTACAGGTATCATTTACATTGTAAATCTTTGGTGACGTCGTTCTGAAGTGTTACTATAAATCGTCGTTCAAAAACAAAGCTTCGCTCATACGATATTTTGTCTATATAGCTGAATCACCGGATTATTTACTAAGTACATGTAGTAATGAGCCCATATCAGATTAATAATTATACAATTTACACGCTGTTATCCAGTTAAACATGCTGTAAATGTACTTACTTTCATCTAAGTTTCATTGTTTTATTGGTTGTGATCTGAGCCAAGACTAGATCACTCTTGATTGAATTCGTATCTCTGCATGCTTTCCTTTGTTCTGTAGAATTTTGGTGGGATTTACAAATCCACAATAAAACTTGTAATTATTTATTAGGAAAATACTAACTATTAAAATCCATGTAGCTAAAAATCATATGAGTATGCTGTAATTCCAATTTAACTTTAAATGGTTAGTAGACCCAAGATTAATGTTGTTCACCTGATACAATTTCATTTAAATGTGTACCATAAAAAAATCGCCAGACAGTACCTTGTTACACAAACAGACAGTTGCATGAAGACAATTAAAACAACAGAAAAAAGTAAAAACAACCAAAATACTGAACTCAGAGGAAAATTCAAAACGCAAAGTCCATAACCAATTGGCAAAATCAAATGATAAAACACATCAAGCAAATGGACAACAACTTTCATATTTATGAATTGGCACAAACTGTTGAATGTAGAAAAGGGTGGATATAACCAGGTTTTATAGCGTTTAACTTCTCACTTGTGTGACAGTCGCATCAAATTCATTATATGTACAACGATGCGTAAACAAAACAGACATACTAGATACAATTGTCAAAATAGGGAAACAGCAATCATCAACGTGTCCCAACATCAAACAGAACAACAAACAAACACATATTTAACAAGGAAGCACAAAAAAGCACCTATCAAATTTAACAGCAACATTCATTGCTTATTTATATAAGTTAAACTTCAGTAATTTAAAAACAGTTCTATGAAGTACTTGAAAATTAAGTTTCATACACTCACCAGGCAAGATAATTAAATTGAAAAAATAGAATACTTTAAAAGTTTTAATAAATTCCCTTTTCATCGACGACAAGATTATAAAGTGAATTAAAATTTCAAAATATCGGAAAACATTGGTACATTGGTGATGTAAAACTTGCCTATATGCTACACATAATCTTTATGAAGCTCAGACCAAATATAAATCTTTCCCTATAATATAAACCAAGAAAACTGTGACATAAATTGTGTAATGAGTCCTGTAACATGTCAACAAAGAGTAATTGATTTCACGACGGATTAAACATTTGTTTTCCTGCTGCAATTCATGATTATTAAGATTCAGAACAAATATAAAATCAATGCCATCTGAAGAAGCCAAAATAACTTTTGAGGAAAATGTTACTACCCACTGAGGTATATCGGACAGATGGACGGACGGGTGGACGGACAGAGTCAAGCGGTAATTAAACCCGCATCCGCCTAAGCAACGCAGGTAAAATAACTAGTATTTCTTGATCTTAGAGGTTTTTGGAATCTTTAGTATCGGTGTTTTTTAGGGTCTCTAAAAGTTCTCTTCCATGTATATGGTGGGTCTGCTCTAATTAAAGCAAAAGCTGAAGTATTCGAGACCGATACAATTTAAGAAAATGTTTCTATAAAGTATACTAATGACATTCAATCAATCTTGATTGTAAATTTATTCTGTTAATTTAAAGGAACTAGAGGGTCTATAGAGCCTGTGTCACTCACCTTGGTCTATGTGAATATTAAACAAAGATCGCAGATGGATTCATGACAAAATTGTGTTTTGGTGATGATGATGTGTTTGTACATCTTACTTTACTGAAGATTTTTGTAAAAGATTACTAAGATTTACGAAAAATGGTTAAAAATTGACTATAAAGGGCAATAACTCCTAAAGGGGTCAACTGACCATTTCAGTCATGTTGACTTATTTGTAAATCTTACCTTGCTGAAAATTATTGCGGTTTACAGTTTATCTCTATCTATAATAATATTCAAGATAATAACCAAAAACAGCAAAATTTCCTTAAAATTACCAATTCAGGGGCAGCAACCCAACAACAGGTTGTCCGATGCATCTGAAAATTTCAGGGCAGATAGATCTTGACCTGATAAAATTTTTTACTTCATGTCAGATTTACTTTAAATGCTTTGGTTTTTGAGTTATATGCCAAAAACTGAATTTTACCCCTATGTTCTATTTTTAGCCGTGGCGGCCATCTTGGTTGGTTGGCCGGGTCACCGGACACATTTTTTAAACTAAATATCCCAATGATGATTGTGGACAAGTTTGGTTTAATTTGGCCCAGTAGTTTCAGAGTTAACGCAGGACGACGACGACGACGGACGCCGAACGCCAAGTGATGAGAAAAGCTCACTTGGCCTTTCGGCCAGGTGAGCTAATAAAAGGAGTTAAGGTTTATTGGATGAGAAGAAATTGTTAAACAAACTTGTAAAAACATTTACTTCTTTTTACCACTTTTACATATTCTATCATCGGTTCAAGGACATTATTCGTAAATATAAATCAACATGCAGACATCTAATACGTGCATGTATTTCACATTCAATATTCAATGGTACTATATTCTTTAAAAAGCACAAAAATGTCGGCATTCACTCTTAAAGCTAATAAAACCTTTAATTAGACTTAAGAAAGGATATAGTTACGATACGATAGTCATGTCATTAAAAATGGCCTATGATGGATTTACTGTTGATTCTCTTATAGTTTTTGCATTGGAAATAAACACATTTATTCTAAACCAGTTGTTGGCATGATACGGATTATGTTCTTCTCATATATTTTATGATTGCAAGCTACCAAAACCCTAACGGGAGGGTTTGTTCTTGATATTTATATAAAAAAATATGTAATCGTTCAATCAGTTTAAATTGAAGTCTTGAGCTGGCATGTCAGTAACTGCTACTAGTGTTTTATTAATGTATTTATCATTGTCATTTTGTCTAGTCTCTTTTGTAACATATTCTGACATCGAACTTGGACTTCTTTTGAACTGAGTTTGACTGTGAGTGTTTCTGCGTTTGTGTTTTCTGAATTGGCTACAGAAATATGTACAATGTAGAGGGTTGAGATCTTACAAAAACATGTTTAACCCGCTGCATTTTTGCGTCTGTTCCTAGTCAGGAGCCTTCTGCCTTTTTAAATCGGCTAGGAAGCAGTGGCTTACAAATACTCGTGAACACGACGGACATTTATATGTTAAAAGCATTGCACTGCATCAGGTTAAATTATTATATTGTGCAACTTGCTTATCGTTTTTTCCGTGAATTTCAAGTACACCATTGTAGAAGAACAGGTATTAACTCGAAATGTTGGCCGATTTTGCAATTCTCAACTAAGATAAGATACAATTTTGGTATCATAATATAAGGAAAAGGACTTTGTCCTCAAGGAGTGGTATTGTTGTTTGATCTACGTTGTTGTTAAGGCATAGCTTCACAATATACCTGGTTAACATCATGCATTGTCACCTTATATAAGACAACATATTGTTTGGAACCGAAAATACAAAATGTACGTGTGTAGGAAGTGTAGAAATTGAATAATACTTATTAAACACTATAGAGTAAAGGTTGAACAAACCATCGGAAAATAAAAACAGTACAACGTTATGCCACATCCTATTAAAAAAATCAAAGCTATTGTGACTATAAAATGCATTGCATTATTTGGTCATTAAAATGACTTATTTTAGCATATTTAATACACATTTTTTCTGTCTCTTTTTTTAAAATTGTTTTTCGTCAACTGTAATCGTAATTCTTAGTGTAATCCTAGTTTAGACATATTTCCTGCAAATCTCTAATAATCATATCTTTCACTGACCACATAAGAAAACAAATCTTACAAAAGAATACGCATTACATGAATTTGAATGTGTACTGAAAAAAATCATTTATTAACAGTATGTATCTTAATCAAATAATACAACGTGAAAAACCTTATATATTTCCTCATAGCTAGGTAAACGTGTTTGCCAATTTAACCTATCAACGCAGTGCATAACAATAAATGAAGATATACGAAAGTTATGTATTACAAAGAACGTACCTGTGTTAAGTAGAACACATATATGGACGTGATTCATACGGTGATTTTGTCATCAGAAGGTGAGTGTCTTAATTATATTTGATCGCTTTTAAAAAGAATACGTTTTGTTTGAAAAATGAAAACTTAATAATATTAGTCGTTTGCTGGGATAAAATGTTGGTGTTTACTGTTACATGTTATGTAATTGGTTTTAGCTCACCTGGTATGAACAAGCAAATGAGCTTTTATTATTGATAACTAAACTAACTAGTTACTTTTTTTAGCTCACCAAGCCCTGCATTGGTTATTTAAAAAACGGTTTGCAGTTTTGGGTTATCATCTTGAATATTATTATGGAAAGAGTCGAACTGTTAACAGCAATAATGTTCAGCAAAGTAAGATCTGATGACCCTGCATGTCAACCTACATGACCAACCTGTGACAAAATAGAACACAAGGGGGAAAAACTATTTTTAGCTAATATCTATGAAACTAAAGCAAAAGTATAATAATTGCATTATTTCTTGCATCAATTGTAAACAAAATCACCAGGTGAACAACAATAGCTCATTGGAGCCTCTAGTTTGAACCACATGTCTTCGTAAGATAACCCTTCCTAGGAAGGAGATAAATAAACAGTTATCATAACAATTGGTAATGTTGGTCTAATTTTTGTGAATTCAAACACAGTAACATTGAACACAAACGTGTTATTTGATTGCTGATATCGAAATTGTGTATAAGATTAAGAAGAAAGTTATGTCCAAATGTCATATAAATCATTCAACAATGTTCAAATCATCAACTCTTTATTTTAAAAAGTCGAAGTGTACCAATTGCATGTATCTATTTAACGAATGATTGGTTACTGGGCAAATCATACCAACGACGATTTACTGATAAACAAAAACAACCTTGATATTGATTTCTTTATCTTGAAAGTCACTATATTAAAACATATTTGAAAATAAGGTAACACTTAAAATTGAATCTTTTAAAAGCAAAGATTTAAATGCATAAATGTACAACAACACTAATAAATTATGCAATTTTGATTTTGAAAACATGATATTACTTTTTTTTCACTAGATCGTGTATTAACCTGTTGATTATAATAACGTTGTAGAGCATTATCAGTTGAGAAAGTTAATTTCTTATATACTAAAGAATAATGAAAGTATAAATATCATGAAATGTTGTACATTTGCTGAATGACCTGTGTGATAAGATAAGATAAGAATGCAATCTGTAATTTACTTCCAAACCATATTCGTCTGAGGTTTTTTTGTTGCCGATTGGAGAATTTATTTTTTAAAGTTCAATCGGTAATAAGTGTAAAAAAAATCGTCATTGTCCGCATTTTATCTTTAGAAACAATATCAACGTGAAGTTTTGTTAATTTATCGCTACAATACAGATACATTTGATAGAGTAAAAGGTATACATAAATTTATCATATATGTGAGGTGAATTTTAAAGTAGATTTTCATAAAATAAAGCCAGATTTAACATATTCGTGTGTACGATTTTGAAAATCTTATTTAGTCACAACGAAAAGGTTGATTGATTGTTGATTGCTTAACGTCCAGTGGCAAATATTTCACGCATGTTCAGGACTATACACACACTGGGTTGGAAATCATACTGTGACCTACATATTCGTCTTCGTGTCAGTTCTTAATTAACTTTTTGAATTTATGTTCACCTTTTACTCTATCAAATGATCAACTAATAAGATATTCTTATAGTCTATTGAATAACATTCACGTTACTTCCAATAGGATCGGTGGGGTTGGTATTTAATTATATCCTGATTATCTGTTAAAAATGTATTGCTACTCAAAAGACAATCTTTCTGAATATTTTGCTGAATGTAAATGAAATTGTTGAAAACATTACTTCCTTTTGCGAGAGAAATGTCATTACAAAAAGGAAAAAAAAGAGCCCCTCCCCCTTTTCTATAAAATAAGTTGGTACAATAAATTACTTACAATGTGTCTTGCATTTGTCATACAACATTTTTGTCTTTCTTAATACTGTTACAGTAGTATTTTTTATTGTGTATGGATCATAATTTTAAGGGTTTATATCTAGAGTATCAATTGAAAAGTGTTTCACATTCTAAATGAGCCGTAGGGCGTATTTAAACCTGAATGCATTAGAAAAAAATATCCCACTTTAGTGTAGACGGTATATAAGTCATATAACGCACATTTTAAGGTTTTTCTTGTCGTAGAACACACCTCGGGGTGTCAGGACTGCCCAAAGAAAGAACTCGATCCCTACGGTCGGTCTTTCATTTGATCAATCCTGACAGCCCTCGGTGTGTTCTACGACAAGAAAAGCCTTAATATATGCATTATCTATAACTTAGATACCTTTGTAAAGAAAATACACACTATAATCATTTTGTTCAATATTACCAAAATTATTTTATGAAATCAATTTACAAAGTATCCTGATACGCGTTTTACTTTACTCAGGGTGGATCAGGAGTATGAGCAGGTTTATCAGCTTCCGATATTTTCCACTATCGGTATTTGCCATTTTTTCCCGATAGATGTAAAAGGAAATACATTCAAATACATGCAAACAAAGTATATATGTGGATAATATATAAATAAGTCTGCAGTTTGGTTAGACCAAGCATAATAAATGTATGTTAACGGAGGAATCAACGTTAGCACGCGACCAAGTTCAGGTGTACTTAGTATCAACGCTGTGTCTACTCTATGAAACTGTAGATTCAAGAGATAATCATTATTTAACGTGCGTTTAGTTTAACGCTTCCCATTTGCGTTATCAAACAATAGAGACAATATTCCTTTGCGTTCAGTTTTTTGTAAACGTGCGTATAACCCTTATCTTACTCTCGTTTACGCATAGTCGTAATCGAATAAAGGATAGCTTGTATAAAAAAACATATATACATGGGCATCTGTGACCTAGATAAAACAAAAAATAGGTAATTTTTTACAGCGTTCTTTTATATACATCAGAAAAGCCTGTGGTTATTTTTGCAAAAACAGTTTTAACTCGTTTGCAATAATCATATCTTAAGGAATACTTGTTTGAAAATTTTAGCCATGGCATGTTGTGTCAAATCATCTGTGTTGAGAAACTTACTTTTAGCTCATCTGGCCCGAATGGCCAAGTGAGCTTTTCTCATCACTTGGCGTCCGTCGTCCGTCATCTGAACATAGGACCATATGGGAAATACATACAAATGACTTTTTTTAAAGAACCACTGAATGGAATGAAACCATACATGGCATAAATGTTCCTTATGGGGTGTTGACCAAGTGTTGTTACTTTGTAGCTGATCCATCAACTAAGATGGCCGCCAGCAGGGGACTTAGTTTAACATAGGACCCTATGGGAAATCCATACAAATGACTTCTTTTAGAGAATCACTGAATTGGATGAAGCAAAACATAGTATGAATGTTCCTTATGAGGTGCTGACCAATTGTTGTTACTTTGTAGCGGATCCATCATCTAAAATGGCCGCCAGCGCGGGACTTAGTTTAACATAGGACCCTATGGGAAATACATACAAATGACTTTTTTTTAGAGAACCACTGTATGGAATGAAACCAAACATAGCATGAATGTTTCTTATAAGGTGTGGACCAAGTGTTGTTACTTCATAGCCGATCCATCATCCAAGATGGCTGCCAGCGGGGGACTTAGTTTAACATAGAACCCAATGGAAAATACATACAAATGTCTTCTTTTAGAGAACCACTGAATTGAATGAAGTCAAACATAGCATGACTGTTCCTTATGACATGCTGACAAATTGTTGTTACTTTGTAGCCAATCCATCATCCAAGGTGGCTTCCAGCAGGGGACTTGGTTTAACATAGGACCCTATGGGAAATACATACAAATGTCTTCTTTTAGAGAACCACTAAATTGAATGAAAGCAAACATAGCATACATGTTCCTTTCTTAATGAGGTGCTCTCCAAGTGTTGTTACTTTGTAGCCAATTGTTTTCTTTTTATAGGATTTAAAAAACCCAAGTAGAATCAGGTGAGCGATACAGGCTCTTGAGAGCCTCTACTCTAATTATCATTTGCCTTCTCTTTCAATGTGCACAAAGCTACAATAATGGCTGTCTCATTGATTAAATGAAGTTGTTTTACTGTTTTTATTAAACAGAAGATTATTATAAAGAATAAATAAATTAAATGTGTTGTTGAGGAATTACAATCAAAGCATTGAGTTCTCAATTATATACACATGTGTCAAGGGAAATGTTTTGAGTCAAAAGCTTTCACACATTTACCCCATCACATTTTAAATTTATCATACATCTATGCATATTTTAGTATGTTCAATCAAATCCTCTCGGCACACACGCATATGCGATTTATTAAACAATGCAAGTTTTGCTCGATTGAGCTATACTTAGAAATATATTATATTTCAAATAAACACAGATATAGTTTGACTTTTATTGAAGAATACATGTTTTTTTTTAATATCATTTTATGGTTTTTGCATCGTTGGTACTTGTTGTTATTTTACTAGTGATATTCCTCTACAGTTGTGTCAAGATAATTAAATTTCAGTCATTTACGCTGAGTTTTGTATCTTATTTTAAATAGTTGGATACCTTAAATTTATCGATTCGAAACAGCATTATACTGGCATTTCTTATAAGATACATTACTAGATTAACTACAACGACAATATCTGAAAATGAACCAAAGCTTTATACAGATTTTATAAGAGTTTTAAGTTTTAGACTGTTCACACGATGTTAAGATCAATCTGATCGCTTAAGACTTTTAAAAACATCAGCATAATCAACCACAGAAACAACTTTACGGCGTAAGTAATCCAGTGTTAATAGCCATATTATTATCAAAGAATTGACTGTTATATTTAAATATTTAAAAATAAAATTACGAAAATTAAAAAATTTACTTAACAAAATCAAATAATAAGATAATTGAAATGCAATACGGGCGAATATCATATCGTATCATAATACACCAGGAAACTATAATATAACATAATATGTAAACATAACATGTTTTTATTTTAGACCCTTATCTCATCGATGAAACTGGATCCTTGAATAATCATGATAATGGGAAGGTCATTGCCATGCATGCAGTTTGTGAGTGTATAAACAACGTTTGTAATATATTTACAAGCTTTGTGTAGTATCTTTCACATTTAACTTTGTTTTCTAAAGATATATGTCCAGTTTATTATTTCATTGTTCACATAAAATGTATGCAAGGTGTTTTAAACAATTATTGTCTCTTACTTATTCTGTTATGAGGATTTATCAAAACATAAGTCAAATATCTTCAAAGTTATTTTTATTTGCTAATGATCATAATCATTGGCCTAGTTGGCGATCATTATAGTTTTAATATTTAGCAAACCTTCATATCAGAAACACCCAGTTCGTACATTTTTAAAAAAACACCATAAGACTCAAACCGCACCAAGATGAAAGTGTAAACCTTATTCCACCACGAATACCATAAGCATAGTTCAATTTTAATCGTTATGAATTACATATGATAATAGAGACCATGTTTGGGTATACAATTACAGATACAGAATTTCGTAGCAAAATCTACAACAAAGCAATGACATATATTATGCACGAATGTGTAGTGATGAATGCCATTGGAGTACCGTTCGTTGTAAATGTTTATAAGGTAGAGTTAATATTTGTTAATAAATTGGTTTTATTTTTCAGTCATTTGTAATCATTATGCTGGTGCGTGTTCAAATATCGGTGGCTATGTTTCTGAACAAATGTCCGGAAAAGCTGATGTGGAATTTAAGAGCTACAAATTTATGTGGGGATAGAGACAAATACATGTGTCTATATGATACAAATAAAGGCAAATTCAGAGAACTTTGTAAAGATAAACCCGAATTTCATAGACCAGGTAAATGCATAACACCAACCATCGCAACAAACTAGATGATAGAAAATAATTCAAGTTGTTTTTCGTAATGTAAAACATATATTTCAGACATAAGGCTAAATTAAGCATTCGACAGTTTTCCCGACAATTTATAGAAATTGACAACGCGTGCAATGAAGTTAGTCCGGTTTCACAGATGATAGCGGATGTGTTTCATACTTTCTAAACTACGTATACAGTCCCGTTCCTTTTTTTTAAGAACGTGCATTACCGACTTAAACTTGTTACTTGGTTTGTTTAGGCAGTAACAACACGACAGTTGCAACATGTTAAGCAGTACATGTTTACCCTACCGGAGCACTTGAGATAACCCTAATTTTGTTGGTAGGTTCGTATTGCATTGTATTTAGTTTTCAATGTTGGTTTTTGTGTCATTAGATTTTATGAACTACGCATAATCACACAATAGGTTATTTTGTATGAACTGACCCAACCATTAACCGAACATACATGGGGGAGCACGCACGAATCATAACAAAATATCATACTTATCGACGAATGAGACTTCTATGTTATGTATATGTGTACTTATGTTGGAGGGCTGAGATCTCACAAAGCATGTTTAACCCCGCCGTATTTTTGCACCTGTACCAAGTCAGGAGCCTCTGGTCTTTGTTAGTCTTGTATATTTGTTTTTAATTTAACTTTATTTTTATGTTTTGGAGTTTTGTATGACGTTCATTTTCACTGAACTAGTAAACAAATTCATTTAAGGGCTGACTGAGGACCAACTCCGGGAGCGAGATTTTCTCGCTGCATTGACGATTCATATAGGGCTGTCGGCTGGTGTGTTCCTTGGTCGGATGGTTGTCTCTTTGACATATTCTACCATTTCCATTATGTATTGATATTTTGCTACACTTCTTTTCTGTTTTATTTTTATTTTAATTAAACATGGAACAACATATCTTATAGTGGAAAAGACTCAATGACGTATATAATTGTTTAATTTTTCAGGGAATATTTTTGTGATAAGTGGAAATTTGCGATACTTTGCTGGAAGACAATGTAATTTTAAAAGATATCAACCACATAAATGGTGGACAAATGGCAGCAATGAATGCCAATATCTTAAGTCAACATGTAATGAAGAAGGCCAGGTACCTTACGATAATGGAACAATAACAAGTGATTCAAAATGTCGCTGTGACTACACTAATTACTATACATTTGTCAGCAGTACAAAAAATAAATGTTACTGTAATCCAATAGAAGAAGAGTGTTCGTGTTACAGAAAAAGATGCAACGAAGACCAAGTTCTTACACCAGGTATTTTGTATATTATTTAATGTTTTTCTTTGAAATTCCACTTAAACAAATTAAAGTCACCAAGACAAATGCATGAACTGATTAGAACGTACCATTATACACCCTTCCAAATGGCTAAGCTTGACAATTTCAAATGACAGTACATAATACATAAGTAGCCAATCAAAAACGTATATTCTAAAAGCGCCTAGTACATCATTACATGTCAAATATCTGTTCAAGAAATTCATATATGCAATTGCACTCAGACAACTTTATACGATGTTCTAATGTTCATGTTTGAGTACAATGCAACAAATGGATACATAAGTATAATTTTGCCAACTGATTTATACATTTTTTTTTAATGGAACTGAGTAATCATATTTGTATTTAAAATCAATATAAATGGTAACAATAGGGTATTTTAATATTCATATACGCGTACGAATGGTGAGTTGACAAATTAAGGTACTATGAGTTGATAAAAGAAAAATGGAAACTTGGTATGATACTAACGGTACAACTATACACCATCGTTGAAATGAAGTGAGTATAAATTATAGTAGGTTTCCGTTTGGTCTTCAACAATGAGAAAAACAGTAACAAATTATTGCGATATACTAAATGTCAAATTTTAAAATTGCATATGATTCTTTTTTTTGGGAATTGTATTTAATAATTGCATGTGTTTTCACTTTGTATATACATGTGGATACATCATATTCTGAGCTTAGACGATCGATATATTTAATGAATTCATGATTTATGCGTTGATAAGTTTATGCTACAGGTATCATTGTCTCTATATAAACATAGGTACATGTGGTGTGATTGCTAACGAGACAACTATCCTTCAAAGTTCAATTGAAGATGATTTAAGCAATTGTAAGCAGCCGTACGGCCGGTAACAATAAAAAACTTGTTATACCGTATAGTCAACTATTTAAGGACCCAACATGTTCTATACATATGATGCAAGTTATTGAGAAATTTATAAAACATATGTATTCAAATTGCACAGTTTTAGCGAGGTACTTGGTGCAGGTGTTACTTTCTCATATCAATTGTTTGTCTCCACAGGAAAAAAAATCAAGATTTTTATAATGCTGATCATTAGTATAAAGATGCATACCTTGTATAAATTTCGAAGAGACGCACAAACACATGGACGTTTGTAACTTAAAGCGTAGGAAAATCGAATTAAAACAGTTAATCTTTTTCAGAATATGATTGTGTAAGCATTCACGAATGGAGTGGCAAGTTTGTTTGCAAAGAGTATACACCACTAAGGTAACAATTATTAAAGTATAACTGTCATTTAATTTTCATGCTATATTTCGGAGCAATGATTTAAAAAATGCATAACGGTATGATTGTATAGATATTCGTAATATTGACTGTCTCCTTTGTATTTTTCGCCCGTCCTTAAGAATGTTAAGTATTTGTTCCTAGTCGAAAAATATTAATCGATATATCGCTAAAATGACAACACGACGCGACAGAAATACAGCACACACAAACGCAAGAACGCTCATCACACAGGAACACACAAATAATTGATGTACTAGTCATTATAACATAACAACAAATATCTGCATGTACCATAAACGAGAGCTAAGAACATCACTAACAATAACGTTTTTTTTGTAATCAATATGTATCTTGAATTTATTATTTCAAAAATATATAGTTTAACTGAAATGAAATATCATATTCGAACTATAACTCACTCTAAATTGAATCTTTAATTGTAGCAATTTTTTTAACTTCATCAGTTCATGAACAACATGTACAACTTGAATTGCACAAATTTCACACAAAGAGATCTTTTCGGTCCACACAGTAATCCTTCACATTATAGTGGTCAGTAATTATATTGATCAGTTGTTTAAATGAGTTGAACACAAATTAAATCACAAAGATACAAAAGGAAAGCCCCTAATTAAATGGCAAAATCCAGAGCTGAAACACACCAAACGAATGGATTTTAACTGTCTTATTTATGACTTGGTACAGGCATTTTCTTATGAAGAAAATGGTGAATTGAACCTGGTTTTATAGCTAGCTAAACCTCTCACTTGTATTGAAGTCGTACTCAAAACGCTACATACATATGTACATATTTTCAGATATTTGGTGGATTTGCACTAATGAGTAATCTGATTTGTGATATGTTTATTCGGACAGGCAGTAGTTGTGTTGTAGAAATCAAATAATTTGTTTTAATAAACTGCACTTGAAGCATTTAATCCATGACCATATACCAACTGTCTATTATCAACCTTTGTCCATATTAAAAAACAACAACAGCAAAAGTGCATTATGGTCATACAAGCTGTGATCCTTTTTGAATAGTGGAATTTATACTGCTAACTCTTTAAGCTTAATTAAAGAAACGATAATGAACTAGATCCTATGTTTGAGTCACTAAATGTTGATGCATAGTCAACCTTTCCAAAACTATTAGAAAATGAAAGAAACGCAGAGTCATAAATATTTTTTTTCTATGTTAAATACCCTTTTTCTTTTGTATTGTTATTCAAACTAATCGTCTTGCTAACTCTGTGTAGTAATTAAGGATGTAGTTATACAATATTTGCCTTTTTTACGTTATATAAATTAAACTTAATTGAATGATTTTCAGAATCAACGATGAAAATAAATTGCAACAGAGAACAACGCTTTGTCCATTTATTAAGAAAGGTAAAATATATACATGTACTACAGTCTACAGTTCAACATATGCATGGTGTTGCTCTAACAGGTGCTCTGTATTACGCCACGTTAACGAATGCACGGATGATGTAATGTCAATCTACGCAAACTACGATCATTAACACTAACTATCTTCCCAGAAATTGATATTGTCATTTAAGTTACAATAATATATTAAATTAAACAATAATAATTTGAATTTTAAAGACGGAAAGTCCCTTATCAAATGGCAAAATCAAAAGCTTAAATAAATCAAACTAGCGTAAAACAATAACCATATACCTGACTTTGGGTACAGACATGGGTTTTCAACACAGCGAGAAAATCCCGCATCCGGAGGCAGGCTGAAAACCTGCCACAAAATATAATTGTGTTTCAAGTTCACTGAAAATGGACGTCATATTAAACTCCAAAACATATAAATGAACTTAAATTATACGTATCACATAGACCAAAAATGTAACCAGTCCTCATAAGAAGTATCTGCATTTATGTGTTGAACAACTTTTGCCTTGTTTTATGAATATGCTATGAACACAAACGACACACAGTGTTGATGAGTTATGCTCTATTTCAACTATCCACTTTGATATTTTGATGGGGAGAGCTTGCCCTCCGATCTATGCGATTTCATTAGTGCATATGCCTACTTAAAACATATTAATTTTTATATAAACAAAGATAGATCAGTATAGCTTCATATTCTGCGATAGTTCTTTCAGGCATAATTTTTATTTTGAGTTGTCTCTCATACATGCCAAAGTTATTCATGTAATCTAAAATACAATTGAAGAAACTCTTTCTTAACGAACTCTTGGTTCAATTTCGACACTCAACGACAAGAATAAGCCACAAAAAAAAAAAAAAAAAAAAAGAATAAGCCACACAAGGCCAAGTAGCAGTTGCACCTAAAGTTTTATTGTTTCTTATCATCTAGTAATAGACTGAAACATTTAATTGTGCGTACAATCTAGATCTGACGACATGTGGCATTATTTGTTCCTTTGTTTGTCTTGACATGACACTAACAGGTAAAGGTTTTGTTATTGTCCCCGGTGAAGGTATCACGTTGTGTTTAAAAAAAATGTATATATGAAAAAAGAAGATGTGGTATGACATTAATAACGATGATTTGTTTTGTGAGGACATAACGCAAAGTACAACACTGTAAATGGAAAACAGCTGATAGAAGCAAAGAATGCATGTGTGTCGTGTTCAACGTGAATTAATGTTACTTATTCGTAGCGTTACTTTATATTAAATGGAATATTGTCCGATGTATTCACTAAAGGACTTTTGATATACAATTTCTTGTCAAAACAATGAGCCATATCGTAAAGCATAAATCAGACTACTTTCTATATGATTTTAAACATGTAATGGAATGTTAGTGGGTAAAAGGCACATCCCCACTTATCACTAAGTTGTTCGAAGTGTGTCTGCTTCACGTTTTCTGTAGAAAATATAATATACAAACGGAAAATCAGTTTAAACAGCTTAATTCATTTAAATATTTATGTTACGTCATTAGGATATTATTTCTTATGATTTTAAAGCCATTTCAATGGAAACGATTTTATTTGGAACATATAATAACTTCTGGCTAACATCATTCATAGAACATATAATACAAAGAATTAAAAAAATGATTCTAAATATTTTCCCTGTTTCGTTTGATGGCAACATGTTACAAACATAGTAATCGTTTGTAATGTGTTTGTGTTTAACATTAAAATAAATGGTTTTTTTTTTAGATTTATCTGGTACAATACAACAGGCAAGCGCTCGTATAGCTCATTCGGTGACATTCGGTATTATCGTAATTTTAGGTTTGTATTTTTAGCTCATCTAGCCTGAAGGGCCAAATAAGCTTTTCTGAACACTACATTGTAAAGTTATGGACCTGGTTCTTTGTCAGAGCATGCAGTGTCTCGAACATCAAATGAGAAACACTAGAATGTCTTCGATTTGAAATTGTAAAACTATTTATCCTTACATGTGAAGATAACCCTTTCTGTTTTGCCTATTTCACAGTCATATACAATCAAAGGAGGCAGTTGATATCCAATATTGAAGGAACATTTTCCAGTCTAATCAAAACTATAATATCATGGCGCAAATCAAAAACAACTTTGTAAAGGCAAACAACAGAATATACACCTTAAGTGGAAAACCGAATAATGGGCAACTTAAACCCATTCAAATGTTGTAATCTGTTGATCCTTTTACATTTCACTGAAAAATACCGTAACTAACATTTTATATCAAGTGATAAGCTAAGAGAATTGCACGAAGAAAACATCAAATTCGCTCATGTATATTTGCTAGCCAATGGTTATAACTGAAATGTTAAACTTACAACTTCATAGAACAAGAACAACATACCTAAGACTATCCAAGTTCTTTTTTAGCAGATCCCGATCTACATGTGGTATCATTTACGTTGTTTAAGCTAACACAAACATTCGGTAATTTGTCTCATTCGGATATATCAAAATCGAGAACAGTTGCCAAAGGCTAGGTAACGAAACTTTGAACATCTCCATGGCTATTTATTACATAGATTTCCAGTAAAGATCAACGTCTCACGTTGGCATCCGTACAAATTACAAATGAAAGACCTTAACTATTTCATCAAAACCCTTATTCAGTATCTGGTAAGAGATAGCAGATATGAATTTATAAAAGAAAAATCACAAAAGAAAACAGGAAATAAAAAAATTCTAAAACATTTATTTGACGCACAAAGTTTTAGAAATGCTGAAACGTCTTGGAGAGCAAGCTTTCTATCGTCTGTTTTTTGTTATATGTATTGCAGGTCTGTTGACTATAGTATTCATTGCCAATAGAGAGGCGTGTAAGTACTTCATAATGTGAACTTGTTTCGATATAATATTCAAATGAATTAATATGCATTCAATAACTAGAATTCATGTCTTACATTGTGGTCGATAATCTATTTCTGATAATCAGTTATTCATACAGAACCTTAGTATAACTATCATCGTACGTCGAAATGATGGACGAAAATGTGATGCATCGATTACCATAAAGTTCATGTTATAGTCGGTGATCATTTAACAGTTGCTTTATATTCATCTAATTGCTAACATTGGAGTAGGGATCATCAGTATTATGTTGTCATGGCTGTAAAATAAATCAATTCATCTGTTCTCTACATTGTACGTTCAAATATTGTATCACTAAAAATAGCAATTACTTTCATTCTATTTGGTTTATCACTTCATCGGTGCGTGTGCTATATTTAAATATTTTAAATACGTTGTTCCGATAATCCCTTAACATACACTAGTGGTCGTAATGTACATATTTTGCAGAAGTATTGGAACCGTTTATATTAATTATGATGAGAACATGCATATTTGGTCTATCACATTAATGTCTTTCCACATTAAATCATAGTTAAAAAGAACGGTACTTCATTCTATGTTTATGTAATTGCAATGGCTTTATATTAACTGATACAAGTTTCATGTTCCTCAACTGATACTTTGCAATCCAGGAACAATTTAAAAGTATGACAAAATTGAAATCAGAATGCAAGATTATGTTTGTTTATCAATTAGATAGGTAATAGAATTGATTAAATAATAGTTTAAATTACGAACCTCTAGCTTAGAGATCAACATAGTTTACCCATCTCTTTACTTAAAATCAAAATATCACGAATATTACATGGTATTGATCTGTTTTATCATTATTTAAACCGTGTATCTCTTAATCAAGGTCAGATATCAGTTCGTGATAATGATAAAGCAGTTGGGTCACTGGAATCAATAAAGCAACATACTCCACAAAACGCCTTTCGAAAGTTATATAAGAAATCAATAGTTTGCTATGACAAACAATGTCGACAATAATTTGCAGCTTTGAAAAATGAACCAAATACAATATATGCAATCGTTAGAATGAAAATCACAATGAATTCATAATGAAAAGTATCCAGTCATCAGCGACATAAGACCGTGTTCTCCGATCAAAAGATTCAATTCAAGATGTCTGATATGTAACATAACAGTTAGTGTATAATACCAGGCTTTGACATTTTAGTAAGCGTAAATTCGAAAGGCGGGCTATGTATGGACATCAGGAGACGCCTTAGCTGTCAAAACACCTGGGTTTGGTCCTTTTTCGGAACATGCAATTTCCTCTTGTTTGTTTGTTACGTCGGTTTTTGTCTTTTTAATCAATTTACAGGATAGTATTTTTTACTTTGTAAATATTTTGGTTGCCGCGAACATGTTGAGTTGTAAACATTTGACTGACTGATTAATTACGAGTAAATATGTGTCTATCGTGATAGCTCATTATGATCATAACTGATGTTAATTAATAAGTATACTGCACTCGTTCTATTTGAGCAGTCAAAATGCGTTGACAGTATATTTCTATGTCATATACAGTCACTGACCCGATATCACTTTTCCTCATGAATATTTAAATAGAAGTTGCCGAAATAATAATTAATTATTCATACGACCTCTTCAACCTGTTTTTGTTTCCAATGCATACAACGATGCGTGGAACGACTTAACCTTGTTCATTTTGAATTTATTGGAAAAACATATTTCATTGGTTATTTTTTTTTTTTTTTTTTGGAACCTATAAATCATTATGTTTTATGCTTATGGTTGATATTTTAGTCCATACTCAAACGCTTTCGTTCACCATCGAGTGTGGGTATCAACAGGTAAATGTACATTTCATTGTGTTGTATATTTCTCCGCGAGCATGATGTGAGGCCTTTGTAAAGGGGATTTCCCCCAGTATTGTAAATCAAATAAATAACCTAAACGCATTAGACAACAATTGAAAATGTTTTTTTTAGATTGCAGTATAAAGACAATAATAGTGCATTGACTTGACATATCAACGATATAAGGATTCGGCCCGAAACGGGGAAATAGCTCGACACAGCCTCGCATTTCCCCGTTTCTAAGCCTCATCCTTATATCGTTGATATGGCAAGTCAATGCACTATTATTGTATATATATGAGTTACACAAATAGTAAAATGCCCAGACAAATTATCCTCGTTGCATATTCACAGTCATATTCGACGATCATACAGGTGAATGGATCAGCCAGTATCACCAATTTACAAAAATAGATCACAAAAGAATACTAAAATATCAAATAATAAAATATATATTGACGTACACAGTTTTAGAAATGCTCTTTAGGAGTGATTAAGGTGGTACACTACATGGAGATAACTCTGTAAAGTCAGCTAAACGTTTTAATTACGTTGTGTTGTGAAGGGAGTATAAAGCTTCTCAATGATCAAACTTGATGTTTGTCAAACTGCTATATAACCAGTGTAATTTTCCTGACAAAACGGTTGGTTCAAAATTTTTGAAATTTTTACATTTTTGTTTAAGGGTCAAATTAAACATTTTGCCAAATTAATTTTAGTGAAAGTGTTGGGTACCACCTTAAGATAAAAATGTGTGCACTTTTACTAGATATTTGATCAGTTTTACAATATATAATGATTATCTTTCAATTGATGCTTCTATATACCAGTAATCTCAGCAAAGGAAGACATCGAAAATATATGGAAATATGAAGGTATGAACAATTTTTCTTACCTTGTTATAGATAATTGTGTGCTATCACAATATTTTATATGTTTGTTAGTTTAAACATATATATTTATAGTAAATTGGGAAGCAAGTAATTACAACTTTGATGGTGTGAGTGCTTTCTGGTAGTGGCATTAGCCTGCTCTTTTTTTAAAGATATAATGGTATATTTTACGTTCACGATTTATTGCTTCCTCTTCTAGCACGGGTCAGCCATGTATAGTCCGCTTTTGACGTACATTTATTGGTTATCAAAACCATACTCGCAAATGGTGTCAGGGAGACCCATAACATTTGTAAAAAAAAACCAATCCTAAAAAATGAAAAGTACACACATTTAACGGCAGTCAATAATGTCCATTTTATTACAAAAAAAGTGTATTCTAAAGGGTTTTTTTTCATATTTACCCTTCATTTATTCATTTTATTCAAAATAACTAATCGGAAGGCAATATGACTAATAGCTATTGAAGTTGCATTATTTCTGATATAAAAGAAGAAATATTTCCATTGTTTAGCATTACATTTCAGAAAAAAGATACAAAATGTAATGATTTACAATGAAAATAGTTCATCTTCTTCGCTCTCACCTCATATGGAAATTACTAACCCCGTATATATTGTATTAGATCAATAACACACTATACCTAATAATACCCTCCCCTTACCCAACCTACCCCATTGTGAGTTACGTGCATGTTATTCAATAAGAATAAGAACTTAAGAATATTGTATTAGTTAATCATTTTATAGAGTAAAAAGTATACGTTTATGTAAAAAAAAAGTTAAAAACTGACACGAAGGGAGCACGAACACGTGATATTTGTTCATGTACAACATGATGTAACACAAAAACGAATATGAATACATGTAGGTTACGGTTAATTTCCTATTCAGTGTGTATCGTCCTGAACATGCATGAAATGTTTGCCAGTGGACGTTAGGCATTTAAGAAGCAATCAACCTATTCAGTGTGAATACATAAGTTTTTCAAAATTTTACACATGAATATGTAAAATCATTCTTTATATTTTTAACATTAAGAATTATCTCACATATATGTTAATGTATCGTATTGTAGTGCTACAATACAATAATTCTCATTATTCCAACTCGGCAACAAAAAACCAGCGGACGTATTCAATTTTGCAATAAATTATAGCTTACATTTAATTAAGGAAATTAATTACCTCATACAGGTAATTATTTCATGCCCTGGAGCATATTTCGTTGAAACATGGTATTGCCGGGTTGATTCTTCGAACAACTGACCTATCTTTATGAAAGAAAATAACTCCATATAGGATTTTATAATGAATTGATATTTTATTCCTCGAAAACGTCAACAAAAGTATTTATAAATTAAACACTTGCTGTTTTTTCTTCTTCATAGAACACCTAAAACCCACTTAAACATTAATAGAACAATATTTGTCTGTGGTCAACAATTTTGTATAGACAACAAATCAAAAATGAAAAATCCAAGTATTCCGTATTAACACTAGTAAACGCCCTGATCATTTTTTTTTAAATGTACTAAAACACGTTTAATGAAGGAGACACATTAGACTTGGAAAAAATACGGAAAACGAATCGTTACGATAATTCTGCCTTCGACAAAGTCAAAACTTCGTATCACTGTATGCACTTAACTATATACTTTTTTAAAATGCGTTAATTTAAGTCAGCTACATGTATTGAAGAGGAAAACGTCTATGTTTACCAAATGTAACACAACATTTACTTAAACGTTTAGTATTTGTAAAAAGAAAAATTATCACAGCAATCCTTATTCTATATATAACATGTATTTTGTTATCAATATGTAAATGAATGGTTAGCCGTGAAAATGTATTATGTAGAGGTGTGTACATTTACTGTCGTTTTGGGTGAATTCGGTAGCTTTATAATTTATGTTTTAAAAACTTATGTCATTTCATCGTTATTTCAGCACAGAAAGACATGCAACAGATGGAAAACAAATTAAACATTGAAGGTATGAACCATTCTTTTCATCTTTCTTACAAGTATGGTAGTCTTTTATTTTGTATACTTTTTATATAAATTACGATCACCTACCTTATAGCGCCTATTTGTTTTGTCAAAGCATTTGTCAAAGGCTGTTTATCGTGAATGTTTCATCTGTCAATCCTTCCAGTTCAATTTCTATTTTAATTCACTAATTGTCTAGAAATAATACTAAGTAATGGCTACACATCAATCAATAATCTTGACAATGAATTAAATGATCATATTACGAGGACACAGGAAGAGACAAAACACGCCCTTCAAATGAAATAGGGACGAAAATAAAACAAACTACACAACATATGTCAGAAAACGACGGTTGAACAACATTGAGCAACACCATACTACTGTCTTTTGAATCAATTAACACTTTATTTATACTACAATACAATTAGCTCATATTGTATTCCACGAGAACGTTAACGAAAATACTATGCAAGTTAACAATTTGCTGATTTTTTTCTTCTTCTCGGAAGTACCAACAATCCTCTTGATCAATAGAACAATTTTCATCAGCGGTCAAAGAATTTTCATGGACAATAAATCAAAAATCAACATTTCTCTTCTAACACTAGTAAGTGGCAATGCTGTTTTTTCAAAATGTACTAAAAATATTTTATCTAAGGAGAAGCAACAGATATTATAATACATGATAATATGGAAAACGAATCACTGCGATAATTCTGCCTACGACAAAGTTAACCTTTATATCACTGTACATGCTGTATGCGCCAAACTATTTACTTTTCTTCTTTATTGCAATTCAATTAATTACAGGGAGGAAAACATCTATATTTATAAAACTTTCATTTTTGTGTTGTCTCTTTGAAACAGTAACTCAATACCAAATCAAATACAAGACACAAAATAACAGACAAACACTAAGGTTTATGATCCAGACCATATATGAATAAGAAAATGAATTCACTTGACTGACTACGAAATGATGTGTAATCCGTTTTTAAAGAACGAAAAGTTGTGTTGAATGGGTAACCGTCAAAATGTAGAGGTGTGTCCATTTACTTTTCCTTTTGGGTGATTTCATTACAGGTGTAGTAATTTTGTTTGTTCAAATTAAACAAAGCAGCTTTATCATTTATTTTATGAAAATATATGTCATCTTGTCCTGATTTCAGCACAGAAAGACATGCAACAGATGGAAAACAAATTAAACATTGAAGGTATGAACCATTCTATTCACCATATTTACCTTTCTATCAAGTATTGTAGGCTTTTTTTTGGTATAATTATTGTAAATTATGATCATCTACCTTATGGATACTATTTGTTTTGTTTATCGCGAATGTTTAATCTATTAACCTTTTGGATTTTTTCCCCTACAAATCACTATGTGTTGTCCCATTCGAATGTAATAGTAGCTATACATCAATCAATAATCTTGACAATGAATTAAATGATCAATATGCGAGAACGCAGGAAGAGACATAAAACGCCGTCCAAATGAAATAGGAACGACAACAAAACAATATATATCTTATGTCAGAAAACTACGGTTGAGCAACATTGATAACAGAAATCAGCCGCGGATTCCTTGTTAGATATTTACTTCGGATTCAGACCTTGTTTTAAACTGAGTTTTTTAGAGCTTAATGCTGTGTATTTGTTGTCTCTTCATTGTCTAGAGGTAAGGAGAGGGTTGAGTTATCACAAAATATGTTTAGCCCCTCTGTACATTTTATGTTTGCGGCTATCCCAAATAGAAAGCCTCTTGTGCTTAGTCTTGTATGATTTTAAATCTTAATTCATTGATATATTTCGGAGTTTAGTTTGTATAAAAACAGAAGATATGGTTTGATTGCCAATGAGACAATTCTCCGCAAGAGACCAAAACGATACAGCAATTAACAACTATAGGTTACCGTACGGCCTTCAACAATGAACAAAGCCAATACCGCATAGTAAGCTATAAAATACCCCAAAATGACAATGCAAAACATTTCAAATTCAGTATGTAGTCCATTGTCACTGAACCAGTACACATTTTTGTATAAAGTACACAATCGGGTGCGAGATTTTCGAGCTGTTTCTAAGATCTAGAATTAACATCATAGTGTTTGATGAGAATCAGAATAATTTGTATGGTTAGAATAATATCAATGCTATTTCGATTTTTTTCAGCCGCGAAAATTGTAAAAGAAATACAAGATATCAGAAATATAATGCCAGGTTGGATTTTTTCTCCTTTTTACTTTAATGTTTAACTCTGTGAACAGATTATAAAGTTAATTTCGGTTACTAGTCATTCCGGTAAAACATGTCAAAATGCAACATATTTAAGGACGTATTCGGCATGTCCTCAATTTAAGATAACTTACAAAGAAAATGACTCAGTGCTATGAATACCAAACAAGTTGCCTCGTTACACGTCCTGCTATAAGATGAATTCGTCTTTGTCAACTTAAATTGACGCAGAACAGTTGAAACGGTCAACAGTAATTTTACTTTAGTTCAATTGATAATATATTTTGATATGTTTCGTATAAAGATATACAAAATAAACGTAACATTGATACAGTAAACTTTACCCCTTAGTAGAAATTCAATGATCTTTGTGATCTTCGTGATCTTTTATCTAACATATAAAACCAAGTTGGGACTCTTTTGAATTCACAGTATTTCATGGTTTTGAAAAATTGTCAACACTTGCTTGAAAGAATTTAAAAAAAATTCCTTTCCACGACACATGACTTAAATAAGACAATAAACCTCCTTGGCAATATCAGTGCAGATATGATAAATCTAAGAGATCTATAATCCACCTTGAACTTTTTATTTGATAAAACAGTATCAATGGAACAGAAATGTTATTGTTATCAAACTGTTACTTTTGACATCACTTTTATCAACCTATTCACTGATATAAAGTGCATTACAGATACAGCGCATTCAGTACATGTACAAAACAAGGGACCAATTTTACCGTCGGTTCAATAACAAATGATAATGGTATGAAGCAAACTGTCCTCCTACTAGTCATACTCAATCAAATAAACATTCATCTGAGTACATCACTTTGCAAACTTAAAGAATCAAACAGTGATTGGAACAATGTTGCAATATTGATAAGATATTACTTTTCGGTATACATGTATGAACTTAGTACATTTGAACTGATGGCGTACACCAAAAAGACGAAAAAAAAGAACGTTGCATAACAAACTACCTAGATAATGACCATGATTATCTTAACTATTTATATGATTTTAAATTGTTGAACGATTTTGTCATAACAGCTGACAGCACAATGTTATCATATTTTTAGTTTGGAGATACGCACACGTTTATATCTTTGCCTACTTCTAGCAAGTAAGAACATTTGAATGTGTGTTAAAAAGTTTTTGTTTATTTGTCATCGCGATGTAAATATGTTTTGTGGCGGCATGGAAAGTAACATAATCATTATTCAAGAGTTACAGCGCGTAGCTGATTTATAAAGTACATAGTATGCTTGTCACTGTAGATGCAATACATCATGAGCGGTTTTACAACCGTAGACTAAAGGGACGAGGAAAGGTATCGCTCGACTAACGCAAACTCATTTTTGCATATCCTAGTTGTTCAAGTCGCAAAAGCACTAAACACGGTGTATAAAGTGTTTACACGGAGTCACATAAGCAAGAGTTTAAATCATGCTAAGATAAGAAAAATATGTTAACATAAGTGCGCTGATAATATTTAGGGTTATATTGATACAAATGATAGATGCATTATGATTTCAGTCCTGCGGAGTAGAAATATCTCATTAATTTCTCGCAAGCTTAGACATATACATTAAACTATAGGACATTATTCATCGATGTATATACAGAAACATGCATGATCTATTGATTGATTAAGTATTTTGTTTTTTAAATTCAGAACTGAAAATAAAAGATAAGGATAATATTCCAAAGAATATACGAGGTATGCATATTATGTGTTTGTTTTGTCAAAATTTGATAAATTCATGGAAACTTACACTCTAATAAACCTATACCCTGCGTGGTCTCAAACATTCATGCATTCTCTCATGCATTGCACCTAAAGCGTTGCTGTATCATTGATGATACAATTATGTCGTAAGAAGTGTTTTTGGTATCAGCTTATTATTGCTAGTACATTGAATTGTTTATCGTATATTTGTATTGTTGAAAATGGTGATTGTGTACTTGAAATCATAAAATTAATGACATATACATAGACACATTCATTGATCTACAATCTGTCGATACCTGTATCTTGGCATTGCACAAGGTATTGTTTTTTCTCTGACTGTTTCTGACGTCTTTACACTAAATCCATTGGATGTTCGATGTGTACGGATTGATAATTTAGTCTTAGATGCTTGATTTTTATATTAGTTGTTAGTTGCTTTGAACTAGCTGTCAGATAACTGCTAATACTCTGAGATCTCTGTCAGCTGTCTATTTGTTGTTTGGATGTACAAGTACCCTGCAACGTCCACCTGTGTGTTTGTCCATCTGATGAGTAAAGTCTTTTTCAACTGATTTTGTATAGTTCGTTCTTATGTTGTACTGTTATACCACTGCCCCAGGTTAGGGGAGGGTTTAGATCCAGCTAACATGTTTAACCCCGCCACATTATGTATGTATGTGCCTGTCCCAAGTCTTGAGCCTGTAATTCAGTGGTTGTCGTTTTTTTATGTGTTACATATTTGTTTTTCGTTCATTTTTTATATAAATAACGCCTTTAGTTTTCTCGTTTGAATCGTTTTACAGTGTAATTTCGGGGCTTTTTATAGCTGACTATGCGGAATGGGCTTTTCTTATTGTTGAAGGCCGTACAGTGACCTATAATTGTTAATTTCGGTGTCATTTTGGTCTCTTGTGGAGAGTTGTCTCATTAGCAATCATATCAACGCTTTCTTTTTTATATATATATAACATGTATAACGAGTTATAATATTAAAATAAACATAACAGTATTTATAATTAGAACATAACCGTGTGAATCATTATATATTGTCTGTGTGGCCCAAACCCAACTGATTTCTTCATAATTGTCATAATATTGAATACACACCATTCTGATCAGTGAAAGTTCCTGTGACTGTCACCAATCATCGTGTTTTACGGTAAGGAAAACTTTAAAATATACAATATCTATAAAATAAACGAGTGTTTATGCAACATCTTACGTATATCTATATAGTGTGAAAATTTATTTGATATTGATTAGGAAATAATACCCTAAACAATAGAAAACCTCAGATTAAGAACAGCAATTGCTGTTGTGGTCTTTCTTTACTGAATAACAGCACCATAAAATCAGATACCTATATGTTTTTTTTGTTTTGTTTTTAAATCTACCCAGATTTCACCAAGGCTCATTGAAATGTGATTTAAAACATAATATTATAACCTCATTATTTACAACGATAAACATGTATAACTACAAGTGACACTCGTTAATTATATAAAAGTTTGACAAAAAAAAATTCCTTTCCTATTGTTATTAAGATTCAAATAAGTAAACTAAAGAAAAAAATGTATCGCGTACAGTTTTTTTTTCTTTAGTTTACTTATATACAACTCGTCTAAACATCAACCCAACAATGTTGGACCTGTAAATTTGCTTACGCAAATTTTTTGCTCTTCCCTCGACGGGATTCGAACCCATGCTACTGAGATATCGTGACACCAAATCGCCTGCACTGTAGCCGTCTCGCTAGACCACACGACCACTTTAGCTTCATACAAATGAGGCTTTCGGTGGCCGGGTGCTACCTTTCCATGTCAGTTTTAATCTAGCGTCGTACTACAGTACATGACATATAAGGCATGGAGATGTTCTTTTTACAGATCAGCTAAATTATCTATAGCAAAGGATCCTACACATTAATGTAAGATACAGTCACATAAATAATTATATTTATAAAAAAATTGAGAACGGAAATGGAGAATGTGCCAAAGAGACAACAACCCGACGATAGAAAAAAAAACACAGCAGAAGGTCACCAACAGGTCTTCAATGTAGCGAGATATTCCCGCACCCGGAGGCGTCCTTCAGCTGGCCCTTAAACAAATATATACTAGTTCAGTGGTAATGAACGCCAGACTAATTTCCAAATTGTACACAAGAAACTAAAATTAAAATAATACAAGACTAACAAAGGCCAGAGAAGTATGTCTGAATCAGTGACAACTCTACAACAGATTTATCCATCGGATCACCAGCAGTGATGGTGATGCATGGCTGTGTACATTCAGTACATACAACTCATTTAAACATCAACCCAACAATGTTATATATATATATAATAAATCCCGAGACGAGGCGAGTACGCAACCTCACATAAAAAAGTAAAGGAGTTTACACAGAAAAACGTAACAGGTTATGTGAGGAACTAAAGGCCCTTTGGTCAGATATAACAACCCAGTTATTGGAAATCACCACATCTCCCAATGAACTTCAGCAAGTCTTAACAATTCAGGACAATCTTGTAAAAGCCTGTACAAATTATCGTAAACTCACAGACGAATATCTGGACTTCCTAAAAAGGACCAGAACGTTGGACAGTCAAAAAGACATAGACGCATGTAACCTCACATTGGATCTTCGTCTGTCCAAAGTGGAACTGACCATGGAATCTCTACACGAGCATCGCCTTGCCCTCACTAAGGCTAAATCAACTAAAACAAGGACCTCAGGCTCAAAGGATAAGAAAACCTCACACAGCGGTAGCTCTAACGTATCGGACATGTCAAGCCTAGCACGGAGGAAGCGTGCAAAAGCAAAGGACGCTAAATAAAAAATTGCCTTTGTTGAACATTCACTTATTCTACAACAAGAGGTAATCTTAGAGGAACAAGCCCTGTTCAGACAATCTGAAATGGAACAGGAAGCAGCACGCAAAAAGGCTGAAATGGAATAGGAAGCCACACTCAAAAAGGCTAATATGGAACATGAGGCATACGCAGAAAAGCGCAAATCAAACAAGAGGCTGCACGTGTTAGCCGAGATAAAAGCCGAGCTGAAGGCCAAGTTAAACCTTCTAGAAGCACGCAGAGAGGCTGCAGCTGCAGAAGCCGAGGCTCGTATCCTGGAATACGATAACAGCTAAGCGTTTAGCTATCTCCCTAACGAAAAGGAAGACCCGCTTCAGCGTGTGCAAGATTTCATCAATAAACTTCCTGTATCAACTGCTGTAAAGGAAGTAACAGGACCTCAAAAGGAAAAAACAAATTCTGTTAAGATTGAGCTGAGTCATGAAGCACCAGCGTTCGTGCCATCCGTTGCACTGAACTTGCCATCACAAACACCTGATGTCTTGCCTACACATTCTTAGTCACCAGAAGTTGATGTATTCCCAGATCTGGCAACACTAACTGGCATAGGAAAACAGGGCGTTTCAGAAAAAAAGATCCCTGTCTTACACCCAAAACAAGGTGTTATAGAAGAGATCCCTGTCTTACACCAAAAAGAAGGCATTATAGAAAAGACCCCTGTTGCATACCAGCGACAAATCAATCCCACGTAAATAACTAGATATTGTCTACGCAAAGACCTATTATTCTCCAGGCTAACAAATTTTAGTGACCAGGCAGAATCCTTCCATACATGGAAATCTAGATTCAAAAACGTCATAGACGAATTACAAGTTTCTGACTCGGAACAAATAGACTTACCGATTAAGTGGCTAGGGCCAGAGTCTGGTAAACATGCCATAAGTATTAGGGCATCAAATGCCAACAACCCTACTAGAGGCCTACAGAGGTTATGGCAAAGACTAGATGAGCGATATGGTGCTCCAGAAATGTTGGAAGCTTCTCTCAGGAGTAAACTTGACAAATTCCCAACCTTGACGAATAAGCACAACGCACGTCTCTATGAACTGTCTGACATTCTATCAGAAATAGAATACCACAAGGAAAATCCCAAGCGGGGATGTCTGCTAGCTTATTTTGATTCACCGACCGGAATAAATCCTGTCATTTAAAAACTACCCCATGGACTTCAGGAAAAGTGGATTACAAGAGCGTCTAGATACAAATCTAACCACGGCGTTGCCTTTCCTCCTTTTACAGAGTTATCTGCATTCATCAGTGAAATCAGTAGAATTAAAAACGATCCTGGATTCAATTTTGGGTCAAGAGTCACACCAAGTACAAAAGGTGCTGCGCCAAGGTTCACACCTCAGCATGTTCGACCTGTTAGTCAAATGCGCTTTGTTTAAATATATTTTTTCACTTTTTTGGTCTTTTGGAAAATGTTGTTTGTGCTGTATTTAAACCCTTCTACAACGAAATTTGTTTTACATGCACACGTATAAAAATTGCGGTTTTTATCCAACGCAATCATAGGTTTGAACGTAGTTTTCAATTTAGACTCGTTTTATATTTTTTCGTTTGGGCTTGTATCATATTTTCCCTCCGGTTGATATGATCCGTTTATCCTATTTTGACTCTTAAAATTCAAGAGTCTATCTGAAATTGAGGATTAATTGTATGGCCTTCCAAATACCGTTTCGATCCCTAACATCACTAAAGAGACATATATTGTCGAAATATAGATCTGGTGTACAAAACAAATATTGACCCCTTGTGTTTATGGCATGACATCTTGGTCACAAGTTTATCGTTTTCTGTTTAGCATTAAATTCATATTAAGATCCATTTTGGTACATCTCGTGATCAATTTTATTTGGCAATCGCCAATGGCAGTCAGCAGGGTTTAAAAACATCAGTTGTTCGACCTGTTAGTCAAATGCGCTTTGTTTAAATATACTTTTTCACTTTTTTGGTCTTTTGGAAATGTTGTTTGTGCTGTATTTAGATCCTTCTACAACGAAATTTGTTTTACATGCACACGTATAAAAATTGCGGTTTTTATCCAACGCAATCATAGGTTTGAACGTAGTTTTCAATTTAGACTCGTTTATAATATATATATATATATATATATATTATAAACGAGTCTAAATTGAAAACTATATATAAAGTTCGTGTTGATTCCGAAGTTTTGCATATATCACAAGGACTTATTAAAAGGGGGAATTACCTGAAATATTTATGTGTATAACATACTTTATTTCCCCAATAACATGTTAAAATTTAACATTCTTCCATTTGATTGGAAAAAGCAATCAAAATTATGATACCTTTTACATTTGTACCGTAAGCATAAAAAAATAAGCTAGCAAACCATGTAGTCTATGTTTAGACATAAAACACAGTTAAAGAAATTGTAAGAAATTGTAATCAGGGAAAAAAAAGCATAGAACTAGTTTTTCTAAAGATGATGGCAAGATGTTTTCAGTAAATTAGTAACCAAACCTAGTAAAATGTTTTTGTAAACAAAACCAACTTAGTACCCTTTTTTGTAGACAAGCATGAACAAGAAATAACAGAATGGACGCAAGAGCAAAGTTCCTTTGTTGAAACCAGAGCGTATCATCACTTAATGTCAGCATTATTCTTCAATGACTGCATTGTTGTCACTGGTTCATCCGGATGTGGAAAATCTTTCAACATTCACCGTGCTGCCTTACACCTACGCAATAAATTTGGATATGAAATAGTACCTGTTTTAACAGGACCATCTGATATTATCAATTATAACTATAAAACAAAAAAGCAGGTGTTTGTTGTAGATGACATTTGTGGGAAAGAAGCAATCAACAAACAGGTTATAAAGATTTGGAGAGATTTTTCAGAACAGCTAGAAAAAATATTTATAACTGAACATACAAATGTATTTAAACCAGGTAATATTGAGATATTAGGTAAAAAGCTATTGATTTCATGTAGAAAGCATTCATACCAAGAATCACATTTTAAGCTTATAGAATTACTCACTAGAAAGGAATGTAATTTAACATCACCTGAGCTGTGCTTAATGTCCGAGGAAAGATCCCTTATGTTGACAAATTACATTCCCAGAGATAAACTTAACAACGATATTTTAGTCACAAAAACCGTAGATTTCTTTCCATTGCTTTGTAAATTATCAATTAAAAAATCCAAAGACGAGATTACTGAATTTTTCAAAGCTCCTTTAGACATAATAAGACGAAACATTGAGCAAGTTTTTTCAGTTAGTCAAACGCGATTTTGTGTTCTAGTTCTCTGTGTCCTGTTTGACGAAGGATTCGACACAGATTGGTTTAAATTAATAGCCGCCCCAGAGAAAAAAAAAGACAAATTAAAAAGCAAAATAGAAGATATTGTTAGAAGATTTAGTGTATGTCTGTCCAATGAAAGTCATATTAATACTTTGATATCCAGTTTTAATCATTTAGTAGGCATTTACTTAAAAAGAAACGGTACACAATATCGAATGATACATGACATAATCTATGAAACTGCAGGTGTTGTTTGCGGCACGAAAAGTACAGAATGTTTCATTAGTAATGCTTCTTCAATATTTATTCGTGATAATTTCATATTCAAATCTCTAACAAATGGACAAACAGATGACACTCTGAATGATCGAATAGTGTTATATAAAGATAATGAACAATGCTATTTTGAAAGGCTTTTAAGTGATCTTACACATTTTGTTGTTGCAAGTACATTTCATAATAAAATGTTGAAATATCCGTCATTCACTGAAAAGTTAATTAGCTTTTTAGATACTGGGAATGACACAAAGTCATTACTCAAGAAGCTTGATACCGGGGGTTGCAAAATAAATCGGGACGTTGAACACAGTTATTTGTCATTTAAAACAACGCCTTTGATAGAATCAGCAGCAGGTGGTCACTCTGAAATAGTAAGCTATTTGATAACGACTGTTGGTAACAAAGTTAATAATACAGATGGAAGAAGCAGATCGCCATTATATATGGCATCTGAAGGAGGACATACAGCTGTAGTCGAACTGTTATTAAATAGCAATGCTGACGTCTCCCTTTGTGACTATAAAGACAACTACCCTTTGCATATGGCATGCGAAGGTGGACATGCAAAAATAGTGAATATGTTACTAAAAAACAACGCTGATATATTCCAATGTAATGGTATTGGAGAATCGCCACTATATATTGCCTGTAAGGGAGGACATACGGAAACAGTGAAAGTGTTATTGCATGAAAAAGATAGTGTTTCTCGATGTAACAGTAAGGGCATATCTCCATTGTATGTAGCCTGTAAGGGAGGACACATAGAAACAGTGAAAGAGCTGTTTAAGTACAATGATCGTGTCTTTGATATAGACCCCAAAAAAAATTGTCTACTTCCTATCGCATGTGGAGGAGGATATGGATATTTAGTGGAACTTTTATTGAACCATGCAGATGTCTCTGTGTGTGACTGTAAAGGAGATTCCCCACTACATGCGGCCTGCCGAGGAGGTCATACTAAGATCGTAAATTTGTTACTAAAGACAGCCAGTATCTCACAGTTTAACACAGATGGCAATTCAACTTTATATGTCGCCTGTGAAGCAGGACACACGGACACAGTAAAACTTTTACTAGACAAAAATGCTGATGTAAATCAGGGTAACAGTAATGGAGATTCACCATTGTATGTATCATGTAGAGAAGGGCATACACATTTAGTGCAACTGTTACTACAGAAATCAGCCAGAGTTTTTGAGTGTAACAAAGATGGAAATTCTCCATTATATGTGGCCTGTTACGGAGGTCATACAAAAACAGTTGAGCTGTTATTGAACAACCAAGCTGATATATCCCAATGCACCAACCATGGCGATTTTTCATTACATGCAGCTTCTAGAGGAGGACATTCCGATATAGTTCAATTATTGCTACAAAAGGGTGCCGAAATTTCTCGGTATAACAATGAGGGAAATTCTTCGTTATACGTGGCTTGTGAAGGAGGCCATACCATTACAGTAAAATTCTTACTGGATACGGGAGCTGATGTTACTGCATGCAATAACCTTGGGGATTCTCCATTACATGGCGCCTGCAGAGGGGGATATAAAACAATAGTAGACCTATTATTGAGGAAGAATGCGGATATATCTTTGTGTAACGCAAATAGAGATTCCCCATTACATGTTGCCTGTGAAAATGGAAATGTAGATACAGTGACACTGTTACTGGACAATAAAGCCAGTACCCTTCAAAGGAACAATGATTTGGATTATCCATTACACGTTGCCTGCAGAAAAGGACATTTTCATATTGCGCGCTTGTTACTGTTTAACAATCCTGATATGTCTCTATTGAACATGAATGGAAATTCTCCATTATATGTGGCTTGTAAAAAAGGACATGCCGATATAGTTCAACTGTTACTCGAGAACAACGAGGATATTTCCCTGTGCAATTACGAAAGGAATTCTCCGTTATATGTGGCATGTAAGGGAGGACACATACAGATAGTCAAAACATTACTGCAACATAATGCCGATGTCTATATGTCCAACTTTGAGGGCGATACACCATTACATGTAGCTTGTGAAAAAGGATATACAGATACTGTCAAACTGTTATTGCTGTACAAAGCCGATATCTCGTATTGTAACATTTTTGGAGATTCTCCATTGCATTTTGCCTGTGAGAAGGGATATAAGGATATACTCAAATTGTTACTACAGAATAATGCCGATATCTTTGCGTGTAACAATGATGGAGATTCCCCATTGCATGTTGCCTGTGAAAAGGGGCATCCGGATGCAGTCAAACTGTTACTTCAAAATAATGCCAATACATTACTGTGTAACAGTTATGGGAATTCTCCTTTACATATAGCATGTGAAAAAGGGCATACAAATGTAGTCAAATTGCTGTTGCCGAATAAGGAAAATGTATTGCTGCGTAACAGTGACGGGGATACTCCATTGCATGTTGCATGCGAAGGAGGGCATACAGGCACAGTAAAACTGTTACTACAGTTTAAAGCCGATATATCCTTGTTAAACAGTTATGGAGAATCTCCTTTAGATGTGGCCCGAGATGGAAATCATACAGATACTGTAAACTTATTAATGCAAAATAATTAAGATGCCTCTAAGTCAGACTGTAAAAACAACATTGAGTCATACTATTCAACAACAAATAAATAAGTCACCTTTATAATGAGATATTTGATAAAAAAAAAATAAAACTCAATATGAGGAAAGATCAAATTGAATTTAAAAAACAAAAATACAAATAATACAGAACTGAATCATTTGGATGTGTAATCTTGCTAGGAAAAAATGATTCATATTGCCATGCTTTAATGATGATTCTCACAAATTCTAAAGAATGTCTGGATAATTTTAAATCTTGGTCTTTTTTTTTAATTCAGTTCTATCAAACCGTTTGATTTTTCAACCCTGTATATATACCACCATTCCCCTTTTGAATAGAAAAATCGCTCAAAAGAAAAGAAATAAAAAACAACAATGGCTTTCATCATAAAAAATGGTAACATACGCTATAAATGTATTATTTTGGAATACCATAAAACATATTTTGTTAAAAGTGAACAAAAGGGTAAAACATGCCACACAGAGGAACAAGTGATAAGTATGCTGGAGTTTTTCATAGACAACATATTTGTTGAAATAGAAGGTAGACCTTTTCAACAAATTGTCGACATTCCTATAGGAACGAACTGTGCGCCTCTCCTTGCCGATCTCTTCCCTTTTCTTTTTTAATCTCAATCGGAGTTCCTTCAGACACTTGTTAAAAACAAGAACATGAAGAAGATCATCGAAAAAGCCAGGTTATTTAATTTATAGATATATTGATACTGTTCTTTCCATTTACAATCAGAACCTTTCTGATTTGGTTCCGTTAATATCTCCCCCCAGAACTAGAGATTAAAGAAAGAACAGACACGGCTTCATCTGCCTATTTTTGAACTTGTACCTCGAATATGACATACCCAGCCATCTCAGAATCTATGACAAACGAGACGATTTTAATATTGAAATTATAAATTCCCCCCACGTTAGTAGCAGTATACCAACTTCACCTGCATATGGGATATACATGTCCCTACTTACTCGGTATTCACGAGCCTTCAATTCCTACTCAGACTTTGTAAAACGTCGCCAGTGTCTGAGGAGAAAGTTGATGAACCAGGAGTATGCCAAAGAACGTCTCGTCCCTAAGGTACCAATACTTTGTTGATAAATATTACCTGTCAACTTCACATATAAAACACGATAGTCTTAGAAGTATAGATGCTGGTTTTTTTTGTGATATTCATTTGACATGGATATGTACTTATGCATCCCTTCATTGTGTTGTTTGTATTATCTTTCGTATATGCTCTTTTTGTGATATTTTTTGTGTTTCTTTGATACATATAACAGTTCTTGACAAGAAACATGTTAATACAGGGTTTTATCGTTTACATTTTGAACTTGCGTATTGAATTCAGTTTATGAAATGAGTGTGCCAAAAAGACTTTTCTAGATTCATTTTTCGTATAAGTCAACATCCAAGACAAACATTTAGCTAACGATAGCTTTATGCTTTTAAAAAAAAATGTGTATGTGGCAATATCCACTGTGATAGAATATTACGAATAACTTTGTACTGATTTGTTATTTGGTTTTTTTTTTAAGTCTTAAACAAGTATTTCGTAAGAACATGTAGATTTCATATAAGCATTTACATAGTGTGTGTGTTGTATACGTGCGATTTTGTTTTTCATTATTTTTTTCTACTCTCTTGCATCATCTTAAAATAGTTTTGTATGATTATAATACTTTCGTTAAATATTTGATGTGCAGGTAAAACATATTCATTATTTGATTAATTTAGTTTTCGTTTTACCTATCTGTTGTATTTGCATACAATTGACTTTTTTAATTTGATGTTTTTTCATGTACATGCAGTTGGTATATTTTGTATGTAATCGGTACTTCATTTTACCACCTTCAAATTTTTATTTGAATTTTAAGTAGTTTTTAGTTGTTATATGATACAAACTAGTTTTTGAATTGATACCTCCTGAAGTCAGACAAGCAATTTTCAAAGTTTTTCTTTTCTGAATCTGCAAGAGTCATCCATAATATTGAGTCGGAGAGGACTATTGACGAGTGATTTGGTTGAGTAAATTTGTTTTTGTTGCGCAAGAGGTAAATGTTATTCTTTGAAAACGTAGTATGTTTGGTTTTACTTATAATTCAACAAAATAGTGTACTACTGTTTATTCAATTTACCTTTATTGCTAGCCCATTGTTTAAGTGAACGGTTCCTGTTTTTTAAAAATAACCTTAGCCATACATTGCCGTTTCATACAATTGCTTATGTTAAATGTTAGATATATTTGCATCTTATTTATATAATGTACCAACAATTAAATTAATATGATAATATGTATACCCAAGTCTCATTAACTTAACCATTCAAGATGATTATATAGACATGATAGACTTTAATGTGAAATTGTAAATAGAAGCGTGATACAGTATGTCTCTGTTAGCGTTTACCTATCTTTTTATCACAATTCTTCTTGGTTTAGAATTGAAATAGTTGTTTTCACAAGAAAATCTGAATCAACAATAACGTTTAGTACATTATACTTTGTATTTTTTTCTAATTATGTTTTTTTTTAATAATTGATAAATTGATAATCATTTAAGATTTATTATTTTAAGGGTAGAAAGGGTGTGTTATGTCACCACGTCTTTTTTTTTAAATAGAGCAAGCGAAGTACCGATTTGCAATCAAGTCAGTAAAATGTGCAGTATTTTACAAAAAAACTGATGTGAACTTTTAATTAAATGAACAAATGTTATAGAATTAAACTTAGAATAACTTATAAATTTACACACATATATGTAGCTTATGTTTTTTTGATTTTTAATATTTACTAATAAGCGCATTACAACAATTTTTTTCTCAAAGAATATTTCTAACGAAATTGCATAAAATATTTCCCCTTGTGTTTAATAGCAGGAGAAAACGTACGGTGACCTATCTTTTCTTTTACTATATTTCTTAGCGCTATATTCATGATATTGTCGTGGTTTATTATACAATTCTATCATTTAGTATATCTACAATCCAAGTAATGAGGATTCCCCCTCTATAACTATACAAAATCAGTCATTTTACACCATATGTAACTTGAAACAAAACTTTGTGATCTTTCTTTTCTATTGTATTTTCAACATAATACAATATATTCTACCTTTTGCAAAATATATAAAAAAAAAAAAAAAGGTGTATCAGGTTTCGTTTACACATCCCTACACCCTAATATTTTTTGTTTGCACCATTCATCATCTAACAAGTGACCTGTACTAAAAGGCCTTAGTGGTATTGCAAATAATGACCACCGATTGTATGACAGATCTTAAAAAATTGAAAAGAGAAACACTAGATATATTGTTCGTATTATCTTTCAAACAAAAATTTGAAAAAACAAACTTTGACATGTTATATGGTATATCATCATGATCATGAGCAAAGTTCGACACTATCTTGGTTAAAACAAGCACATACTTCAATATAAAACAAGCACATACTACAATATACGTTGAACCATAAACGTCAAAATCATTCAATCGCGTAGTGGAATTAACTATTTGTGGATTCTTATAAATTCTATATATAACTTTTGGACTAGTTTAAATCTCGGTCCATTTCTGAAATTAATTCTTATATACTTTTGATTTTTTAACCCTGTATGCTAACATTGCCTAGTAGGTAAATTTTAAAATTGTTTGTATGCAATTTGAACGACAAATCTATGTAACGTTTACATTTTCTGACGTCAGACACACAAATCAATGAATGTGTTTGTAGATAGATGTTTTTGTGTTCTGTTAAATTGTTCCTTTTAAAATTGTTATATGATGATGACTGATGTACCCATATTCTGACTATTTATTGTGTCTGTTTAGTTAACGCATCAACGTAAATATAACGGAAATTGATGAGACTGTCATCAAAGTGAGAGGGTTAGCGCTATAAAACCAGGTTTAATCCACCATTTTCTACATTTGAAAATGCCTGTACCAAGTCAGGAATATGACAGTTCTTGTCCATTCGTTTTTGATGCGTTTTGTTATTTGATTTTGCCATGTGATTATGGACTTTCCGAATGGATTTTCCTCTAAGTTCAGTATTTTTGTGATTTTACTTTATAATACTGAATCAATATGATATACTATGTAGTTGTATATTTTCTTTTATGTTATAACTATTATCAATGTATAAGTATTGTTTGTAATTTCGTAATTTAAAGTAGATATACATTTGAAAGCTGGGGGGGAGGGAGAAATTACAAGCTGATGTTTTACTTTTGGTTGTTTGCTACTCCACTAAAACATTAAGAACATTTTTTTTTTGTTTTATTGTTGGATTTTCGGGATGAAATTTTTGACGTTTTTATATGTTGACATAGTTATAGAAGTATAGTAGATATGTAAGAACAAATTATCCTCTTCCCTTAAATACGTTTGACAAGATTATTGATTGAAAAATTAATGACGCTTTAAATACATTTACTCGTAAATTTAACTAGCATGTGAAATCAAATTATAGTCAACTTCGAGTATGTCAACTATATAACAACAACGTGTGTTGGATAGTTCAACTGTTGAAATCATAATTCAGAGCATGATTCATGTCATAATTGAAAAAAGAGGTGTTGTAAACAAGAATGTTTGATATTGTTACGTATTGATAAAATTATCTAATGTATTGTTTGTTTGAAATTTTATTTGTATTTGCTTAACGGAGTTATAGTCTGGATTGCTTAAAAAATAAATCATTTATAGTTTGTTCAATCTTATCTTAACATGAGTTTACACAAACACGACGTTCAATTTCACAAAATACGCCTTTATTTTCTTACACTGTAAATCAAAGACATAAAATAAATTGTTTCGGACAAACATTTTCGAAATTGTCATTTACCAAGAAAAATTAAGTATAGTAGTTGCCTGTATTTGCCTTTAACACCATGAAGTATGACAAAAGACCTTTGCAATACATTAATTAATGGGACATGCTACAAAACCATGATATCCACGTTGAAAACCCTACAGGTTGAACTTTCTATTGGCACATTTTAATTTATAAAAATAAAGTTACATAATATTGTTTAATAGTATTGGCAAAATAATCCCATTTGCCTGCGTTTGCCGTGAGATTCGGACTGAAAATGTAACTGTGCACTTTTGACAATTATGGTCACAGTCATAATACATAAAATTCTATACAGGATTACTCTTTTGAAGACCTTTTGTTACAATTGAAATGTGTTGATTGTAAAGCCCATAACGTGAAGTCAGCTATAAAAGGCCTCGAAATGACAAATGTTAAAAAAATGCATGAAGGAGAAACAAATACGTTACACAACCAAAAAAAAACCAAAAAAAACACACAGAATTACATGCTCCGGACTTGCAACAGGCACATTCATAAGTAGCGGGGCTTAAATCGTATGATAACGCCACACCTCCCTTTAGTTTTGACAGTGGTGTACATGTAACAGTACAACATAAGAACATAAAAAAGAAATCCGTTCGAAAAGGCTGACTTAATAGATAGAAACAAACATCAATGTATCTGACAAAAACAAACATTTGATGTGGCAGGTTACCTATTAATAAAAAAAGGATCTTATGTTATATTTGAAAGTACTCGCAGTTACTGACAGCTAGTTCAAAAATGATCACATCAAACGAAATTAAGCATGCATCGGGTTGTTGTCTCTTTGACACATTCCCCATTTCCATTCTCAATTTTACCTAATACTAATATGTTAAGATAAATATCCAGGAGCATTAATAACCTATGACGACAAAAAGTATGGCTGACAACATCTATGCAAGGCAGCAATTGAACCAAGAAATTCGAGGTTTGAAGTCTAAATCGATCTTTCAAAAAAATGTACGGATGCTATCACGAGGTTAACACATAACAACCGGCACGTGTTCATATCAACCTTTATTGTTGTTTTTTTTCAAATGAACTATCATTTGTGTCCATATTAAAAATGTGTGCGCTATTTGGTTATTGCTTTGTTATAACGTATACTCATTTGGCTATTTTATTTAAAATTAGAAATACATTTCTTAAAGTCTCTTTGTAAACTAGCAGTACAACCGTTGTAAAATGGGGGGCATCCGTTCGGCTATGTTGGATGTACATGTAAGCACCCATGTTCAGTTTAATTGTAGATACTAAACCAGATACCTCAAGTAGGGCGAATGTCACTTACTCTGCGCATTTAAACCTTTGTAGAAATTCATTCTTTTAAGGACACGTTTGGAGAGAATAGAAGATAGTTATTTTGTAACTTAGGTAAATTGTACATGTGCAATAACACATAAAGACATTATAAGTATAGACAATTGTTATTGGATTGGAACATGTGTGTGCGTATGACATGTACGAAGGACGGGACACCGTCCATCAAGTCTGTAAAAATATTTACTAGAGGTAATCCTTATTGTAATTGGACAATGGAAATTCAACAACCTTAACAGTGGGTCATCCTCATTTCTCTATGGTACGTTCATGTAGAAACCCCTGTGTTTAATAATAAATGGCTCAATAACTCAAACCCATCTTTTTTAAGGCCATACACTTATTTTTTTCTTATAAAGTTAACCTATTTAACCAGTGTATTCTTATGTGTAATGTATTGGCCAGATGATACATGTTTACTTTGCTCAGATCGAAATCACCAACAGCATGCAGTTGTCACAGACTATACTATTTAAACAAAATAGAATTACATGATACATTGTTAATTCATGGTAGTTTTAACACAGTAGTCATTAACCTAGTATGATAAATACTTATTTGTATTGACTACCTATGTATGTTAATAAAAACAATACCACCCAACTCTGATTTCCGTACTTTGTATGATCACTCCCAACAAAAGACTTACCTTGTTTTATTTTTTTGTTTTTAATTCGAACATATATTATTAGTACATGTAATACAAAATACGCAAACAACAAAATAAATTACATGCGTACAACGATTTCTTCTGGTATAGCTTCATATGGAATGCCGGATATTAGAAAGCCATCAATGTTAAAGAACCGACATAGATGAAGAGCTTTATTGCAAAAAGACCTTACAACAGCGTTATCATGAAAGAAAACATTAATCAGAGGTAACCACTCGTTTTTAATCATTTACTGGGCGAATTGTATTCCTTACTATTGATGTTGTGAGTATAACAATATGACATGCTTTCGTCTCGTCGCTCTTTTTGACAATTCGACATCTTCCACTGGCATTTATCATATGTTTATTAGAACATTTGTAATCTTCCATTTGGTCATTGATGCATATGAATACATGTATGACTCAAAGTAATCCTCTAACATATAACATTTCATGATTAAAGTAGTGACCTATGCAATGTAAGCTGTTGTTTTTAATATAAGGAAAAAAGGGGATGACAATTATTACTTTATCACATTTTGAAAAATTATATAAGAAATACTAAACACAATGGGATAATTCAAAAAGGAGAAACTGTCAAAATCGAACGACAGAAAAATGCAACATACACATTGAATTCAAGTAACGGACACATTTCTGACTTGGTGCAGGCAATTGTCGAGGAAAATGGTGGTAAACAAATTGTTTTAAAGCTAGCTAAAACTCCCACTTGTATGACACTTGTTTATAGTTCGATTATACTGATTACATTGGGTTCGCTTTAATTTAGATCCAGCACCAAACAATGCAATGATTCACAGATATATGATACAAATGACTGAAATCTTTAAAAACAAAAAGAAAGAAAATTAACTTGTTTCTCTGTATAATATTAATATTTTTTTTAATCCATGGAAATTTTGAATTATCTTTACATGAACCCAGATTAAAATGGTTTTAGTGATATAAATGATGTGACTGTTACACTTAAACTCATGAGCGAATCTACAGGGTTCAGGGCTGATATGCATAAAACCACTTAGGTTAAGATAATCAATCTTAACACTAATTCATTTTAGAACTCGTACATAAATCCGTCTGTTCGGAACAAATCTTAACTTACATGTGTAAGTATGTGTATGTATATGAGTACTGACCATTTTATTACGAAACGATGAAAATAATATAGTTTAAGTACGAACTGATATCATTTCTTGTGTGATTTTTAAAGATCTTGCGAAACCTGTAGCTGATACTTTTGATGTAACATATGTTTCCCTGCAAACATAACATGCATAACTCAGAATAAAATACAAAATAAATGTTGATTTCCGTTTTCTATCAGATTAGAATGATTCATGTGTTCGTATTTTAATAACTTCCTTAAGCTTGTTGCTGTTTGATTATCATGATTATGGGGTTGACATATATTGTCTGTGTTTTTCTTTTGCTTAAAAATTGGAACATGATGAATGCGTTTGCCTCTACCAATACTACGTGTAATGCTGTGCAAAGGTAATTACCAGTTTAAAATACAAGAGCAATCTTTTTCAAGGGGTATGACAAAAAAGTTAAATGTACGTTTTACGAACTATGTTCTAACACATTGGTTTACTATATTATATCTATCAATGTATGTAGTATTTATTTATGCAAATATTTTTTTTTATATTACTTAAATTTGAATTGTGGGTGAGAATCTATATCATAAAATAAAAGAAGTACAGTACTGTACGTCGTATAGCATGTAAACCTATACATGGATAGGAATGTCGTAATTTGCATAAGTAATCAAGTATTTTACTACACAATCCGTGTATATGCAATTAAACATAACATGGTAGATAAACAAGGTTTCAATGAGTACGTATATAGTTGACGAAAACAACTCTTAACTTACTTTTCTGGGAAGGTGTTGGGCATCAACGGTAGTGTTAAAATGAAAACAAACATATTATTATTGTGTCTAATTGTGTTGTAAATCAGTACCAATAATAGATTAGATATATGTGTTTTACATTTTTAAGTCAATACAGCTACATTTTGTACAGGTTAAGTATCTGAAATCATCATGTTTTTTTTAGTTTTATGCAAATATATACATGTAAGGTCTTACAAAATTTGTTTTTTTTCACACTTTTGGATTTAAAAAACGTGCATGTATAAGAGAGTCTTTTTCCGCTAAAATTTGAACCTTTAAATTGTTTCTGCTTCTGAAGTTCTCTTACATATGTTTTATATGTATATTTAATATTTTTTGCTGATTATGTTAAAGGAGAAAAAAAACTGAGAACATCCTCAAATCATCTGCACTGTTTGAATACTGATACTCAGTGACTCAAGTTGCAGTGCAAAAATACGAGATCCACACAAAAATCGTAATTTATCATAAACCAAAAGTTACTTTGAGCTATATTTCATGTATTGACCAACAAAACATATATAACTGTCATTTCTGCTTAGAAATCCAATTTTTTTTAACAAGTATGCCTTTACTTTTAAGACTATCCTGCTTCAAAACAAAATGTCTGTAAAGAAAAGTGAACATATAATATGATTATCTCTAAGTTACATTGTAGTCATGAAAATGAACAAATAATGTTTTTTCTTTATAAACTGTGACTTGTCTCATTGGCACTTATACCACATCTTCTTATTTCTATATATGTAGTAGATGTGTGGTATATTTGAATATGTTTATGAAATACTGTTTATTGAAATAATTTTGCACCTACATGTATCTTTTATATCGTCAGTTATAGTTTCATGAAATAGAATATAGTACACATATCAGAAAGAACATTAATTTTATAAATCAATATTACCGGACGAAATTGAGTAATAAATATACGGTATGGGAAAATCATGGCACATAATACAACAATCATTAAAATAGTAGGTGTATAGTCAAAAGTGAGATATGTAGTGTATCGTTCTATTTAGTTATTGTTGAGATCATCAAAATATACACTATTTAGACATGGATCGTGGATATAATCTTAAAACTATTGTTGATAAAGAACAAATTGTTTATTGGTTGCAAGAGCGCAATTAATTCTAATTCATTTTCTATAGGACCCCAGTGGTATTCAACATGTTCAACAATTTACTTCCTGAATAAACAAAATAAAAATGGGTAGAAGTTCCTGAGACTAAAGGTGTCAGCCTTTTTATTACAGCAAAAGAAAAAGTATATGTTCATGCGACAAAAAGTGCCCTCAAATGAAGTTGTTATAAAAGCTTCCAATCCCGCACTCAATATGAAAGGCTAATTTTGAATGGCATATCAGTTAAAGTCATATGGAACATCAAATTCAAAAAAAAAATGATGCATATGTTTTATATAACTAAATGGTTAGTTTTCATTATAAAACTTATGTTCATATACTTTTTTCTGAAGAAAATTCTTTGATTTGTCCACATTTATATATTACTATTTCTCACGGTGGTACCCAAACAAAATTGGTAATATTCTCATCAATATGATCTGTTGCATCGGATATGAAATATTATATTGTTGATCGTAATTTCCGTTTTCTATCGATTTAAATGATAAGTTCATGGTGCATTGTCAATATTTTCCCGTTGGCTGATCGACAATGTGAATCTAATATTTTCAAAAATTGTTCAGTAATATATATTGTATTTACAGTGATCACATGTTTATAATAGTTGTGTTTTGTATATTAGAACATATATATTTTTATATGATGTATTTTTATTATAATATTTTTAATAAGGCCTCATAATTGTTGTTGATGTTTCTTTGTTATTTTTGTTATTTTCTTTTCTTTTCTTTCTATACTCTGACCTTACATTGATGTAATCGAAGGTTGTGAAAAATGTACATATATATGAAAATTATAAGCTAATCGAAGGTTGTGAAAAATATACATATATATGAAAATTATAAACTAATTTAACGTGACAAATTGATCATTTTCTCAAAACAAGTACAATGATACATGTGATTATCTGCATAGAAAAGGACAGAAAGCGATGAACAATGATACAATACAGACACTGTAATAGATAAAAAAAAATGTTTAAATAGATATAGGAAGATGTGGTGTTGATATGGTGCATAAGTGTTTTTCGTTTTTTTAATAGATTAGACCATTGGTTTTCCTGTTTGAATAGGTTTACACTTTCTAGTAATTTTTGGTGCCCTTTATAGCCTGCTGTTTGATGACAGTCAAGGCTCCGTGTTGCATACTATACTTTGACCTATAATAGTAATAATCTTTATGTGTCATATAATATATAAGTAACATTATACATGTGACATAAACAAGGTAACAACTATGGTTCACCTTAACAAATTGTGACTTGAATAGAGAGTTGTCTTATTGACACTCATACCACATCTGGTTTTTTTTTATTTCGAAGAGAAAAAAAAGCAGTGAAAATCCTTAAGTCCTCTACACTGTTAATGATATGCACACAAGTAGCGGTGCAACAATACAAGATCAACAACAACTCGTTAGTTGTCATATACCATAAATTATCCTTGGCTATGTTGTTCAACAAAACCTTATTAACTGTTATTTCTACTTTTGGATTCCCTTTTAACAGGTATATGAAGGATATGTGGTTTCAGCCTACAAATTGGAAAATTTGAATTTCTATGGAGAAAATAAAACCCTGGCAGTGCCTGCATATTGAGTGTTTATCTCTAAATTTATATTATATTGCAGGATTGCTGCTCAACAGAAAATTCTAAAAAAAATGGTAAATTTAGGGAAAGCCATCACGATTAAGTCAACCGTTAAGAAATATATAAAATAGATAACGACGGGTATGTTCTTGTTGACGTAACCACAATCCCGTCATCTTTTACACAGAATATGTCCAACCGAATAAGACTTAAACTCGAATTCATTTTTATATGACCATATATCAACACGACGGGTGCTTATGTAGAACTGTATTTGCTTACCTATCCGAAATACCTGATGATATCCCCTCATATTGGTTGGAACTATGTTCTCATTTTTTAGTGTATTATGTTGCTTCCTGTTTATTGTTTCTTGTCATTAATATCTTATTTTTTACAATCGTATTGACAGTTAATTTTCTACTAATGAGTTGAAATGTCAAATTGATCTTTTTCGCCTTTCTTTCATTATCAGTTCTCATAACCCCAAGATCATGGAGATCAAGATCAAGATCGAATATGGATTCCGTAACTGTCACCTTTCTTTTTTTATGGCCTTATAAATGGAAACATTTTTAAATCTGGTGTATATATATACATCTATGTCCAATGGACTGATTTATCATTTCTGCTTTTGTATAGATTGATATATATGTAAAAATAATGGTCTTTATCAAAACATGATTTTTTTAGTGATTTGTTTTTGAATATTTATCAAAATGTTAAACAGAATCCTTTTGTATTCCCCATCCAACTTTTGAATCGAAAACATAATATAAAAAAAAATTGAAGGTCAATATATCCGCAAAAATAACCAGAGGGTAATAGTGTGCTAGTGAAAGAATATGATATATATGGTGTAATAAATTCCATTTGGGTATTCGAGCTTCGATCTCACCCCATATGGAATTTACTGACCCAATATATACCGTCATACGTTAATAGTACACTATGTAACACATTTATCTTATTAAATATCTTAACGTGTGATATTTAGACTAGTGACCTATCAGTATGAGCAAGTCCTAGAAATGTATAAGAGGTAAGATAAGTAACAAAATCTGTCTGCATCGTACTAGACATTTGCGGAAACTAGATCTATACCTAGGATTACAATTTAGACTTACGATTATAGGTGACAAAAACAAGGGGTCATCTCAAAATACAGAAACATACCAACAATACAGATAAAAAATAGCAAATAGTGTCTTCTATATATAAAAAAAAGATGTAAGCAACACGTCAAAATTTCATGTGTCAGAAGCGCTTTTCTGGGTAAACCACCAGGACCGAAACAATGCGGAATATTTGAAGACGATTTATAAGGACCGAATGTGTAGATGGATGTATGATATTTATATATTATCAGCAGGAGCAATATATTTTCCCCGTGAAACAGGGTATTTTTAATGCAATGGTAAGAATACGAAAACCAGCAAAAATATTGTTCAGAGGATACTCTACAAACTTTCATTTGAAATAGTAATGTTGGTGTCGTTTTTTTTTATGCACGATTACAACTGTGTATCCGCAACTGCCCTGCCGACTTAAGTAGATTGTGATTATTTTAACAATTTCTTCTCGCCTGCTACACTTTCGCATTTTAATCCCTTACAATCAATTGAATAGATTTGCGAATAAACATTGTTTTGAAATGAACAACGTCGCATTTTCTTGCCGATCAACGCTTTTGAATATCGACATATGGTCTGACCCCTCCCCCTTTATCTTGGGTTGGAATCCCCTTTTGAAAATGGCTGGAACAACCCCTGCGTTGTCAGTGCACTCTATATTATAATTCGATGAAAATAATACCAGTCTCGGAACAGGAGTTAAAGCTCATGTTTCGAGTATACCAGTCCCATCCATGTTCATGGTGCACAATTATCGACACCGCAAAATAAAACTGTCAATACTTAATGATTTTCAAGATCTTTATATAATAATTGCATAAAGAAAAACAACTTGGAACTCATTTGTCATTTTTGTGTGTTGCTGTTGAAAACACAGACAGCAAAGTTTTAACTATTTGTGTACACCTATTCCTAAATGTCAAATGAGTCTGGCGAACAATCTAATTACATGTAGTTATCAAAGGTATCAGAATTGTAATTTAGTACGCCAGACGCGCGTTTCGATAACATAAGACTCATCAGTGACACTCATATCAAAATATTAAATATATATCCGACATAAAGAAGATCGTTGATAAATGTTTTTTTTTTTTTTTTTTGGGGGGGGGGGGAGGGCAGGGGGAGGGTGTGTTCTCGAATTGTTGATTTTTTTTTTCTCTATTGAAACCAAAAACGTACATAAAAGTGTTTGTCCTATTCAGGAAACATAAAATATTTCAAAATTATACCGAACGGCAAGTGAAATTGCATGAAGAATAAAAAGCTAAAAAAATCCCGTCCTCTGTATTTTCTCATTCTCCTTAAAACAAAACAATCAGTCAGGGGCATTACTTAAACAAGTAACATTTAAAATTCCCTATACATGCTATACAAGTAATGTTGAAAACGAGACTATTTTAAATATTACTTATATATGTCACTTTTCTGAATATTATTTTTATAGTTGTCCAATAATATCGATTTTACTAACTTTAACAAATTTTCTCAGTCATCTGGTTATTTCTCCCATGAAATATAAAATCTAATTCCTCTGAAACACTAATCAACTTTCTGACGCACTTATTTTTCATACCGACGCTTCTGGGTCAAAGATTTGTCTCTTGGGACTATTAAATTATCATTTTCCTCCAAAATCTTGAAGGTATACTGATATAAATAGATAGATACTTGTGAATTAATTAAGACTTGAAGTTATTTGTAATTTGTAACCATAATCAATTACATAATTATGTTCCTAAAAGAAGTGTTATTACTATTTTTTCAATAATGTATAAAATAACTTATTCAAGTAATATTTTTGTCATTATTTTAAAATTAACCCTTAATCTCTATACTCCTCCCAAATATAATAAATTCTTTATCTTATGATATAAAATGATGTAAAAATTCATGAAAAATACATTTAGTCTATGTTTTTACTGAAAATAAAAATAACTCTAATAAGTAATTTTATTATTTTTAGAAACAAAATTTACTGACATAAGTAACTTTAAAAAATAAAGCGTTTAAGTAACACCCCTGACTGACAATAGAGAGAAAGTATGTCTTGATCTGTCTTAGCATAAACGTGCTAACATGCTCCATAGTTGATATCACCTTTCCTAACAAGTATTGCTGACTTTTTTTTTAACAATTGCCCCTATCATGCCTATCTAGCTACTGCAACGACAATTGCGATATTTTGTGTGTCCATGTTAAATTTATTTTTAAAATAATATTAGTTTATTCTATCATACTTCGTACAATTACAGCATTTTCAACCTGGATAACACCGTATACAATAATTAATGTTAACACATTGCTGCAAAAATATTAAAAATCTCTGTTCAACTACAGAAAAACATCACTATCGTTAAATTGTTTTGGATCGACGGTTTATTTTTACACTTTGAGAAAGCCCAATATTTAAATGTTACCTGGAAGTGTAATTGTAATACTAATCGTAGGTGTATGACAGTTTCCGCAAATGTCTACTCATAGGTCTTTGCAAGCTCCATTTTCGTTTTACATATCTTCGTTTCCTTTTATCACGTGTTAGGTTTTATTTTGGTGAAGCTTCAAATTGATATACAATAGCAAAGGTGAAAGAGCGATGCCTACTAGTTAATACACACACAACAAAACCTTAAATTACGAACATATTTATTTCAAGATACAATCGTTACATTAAATTGAATACAACTGTTATTATCAACAACAACAAAACTTGGATAATAAAAAACGAACATTGTTAATATAATTTGATATTCTCATGAGAAGTATGTACCAAAATTTACCAATGTCATATAATGTATAACATTTTTTATTATCGTTGAAAACATGTTTATTATGTTTTTAAACTATATTATGATCAACATTGGCATAACAACTTTTACTATAATTGTTATTCCAGTGCTTTATCTGGTGGACAACGAATTTACTTCTACGCAGAATTTTGTTGTGATAATTTTGAGAAGATAGATGGAATTTGCAAAGGTAATGAAGTTGCTTTGTTCGGTTATTTATCTTCAAAGTAGATTCCGGACCACGTCTTAGTTTCAAATATAAATTCAGTATTACCAATTACTGTAGGAGAGTTCTTGTACGTGTCATAATTCAAAATATTCTTAAACAGATACATATTACAAATAAATACAAATTGAATGAATCCTTATCACATTTTTTACTCAAAAAAATAAATTAAATTGGAAAGATACAATTTAGACAACAGTGTCCCTTTCAGTAAATATTTGCCAAATACTTAAATTATATCTCAAATTGCAAACAAATTTATAAAAGATGTCAAATTCAAACATTTTCTAAAGTTTTGCTTAATACATGCAGTACGTTGAATTAGAAAGATCTGTGAAATTTTCCTTTTTTATGTTAAAGATTTCCAATATGCTATGTTATGATAAGTAGCAGTAGGTTGTATATTTATACTGTTAATGTTGGCCTTCCCTTCTGTGACATGTTTGTCAATTGAAACACTAGAACGCATCTAAAGTTATGTTTAGAGATGTTTTCCAAGGAAATATTATGGTCGGTGTGTTATTTAAAAATCAAATTACAGTATCCTAACGATGTATATAACTTTTTTCAATCCTGTTGTAGCATGTAAAATCGGCTTTATTTCACAGCAAGGTGGAATGTGTTATCCTTGTCCTAATCCGACATATGGGTATCGATGTGCAAGTAGGTGTAAATGCATTGGAAGTCAAAGGTATTTAGAAAATACAATATAATATTAAAAATCAATAACCGAATAATAATGTTCACGCATGTTGTAACTTTTGTGTACTAGTTTTGAGTACTAGAATAATATGTTATAACATGCTTGATATAAAAATGATGACTATTGAAGAAGGAGAAGCACATTGAAGAAAAAAAACATTAATTGGATGCAAAAATATGACATCCTTAAAATTATTGAAAAGTGGCACAAAAAAAAATCCCTTTCTAAAAGGAAATAAAAAGAAAAAAGAAAAATGTATATACGAAACATGTATTCATGTAACTATTACAAAGAACTGATCTTGTATACAGATTTTTACGCGCAAACTGGTTTAGATTCAGATCAAACGTTTTGCATCACCTATAGTTGTATAAGAATGTGCATAGTATCTAACAAGCGAACTGACCGTAGATTTCGAAAATTGATAAATATAAGTAAAGTATGTTCTATACATTAGGCTGACACGCTTGACATGACTTTCAATAAAAGCACAAGTAATACCCTTCACACATAAATGTTTATTGTACTTTCGTATGTTTTAAATGTAAATTGGTGTCTGACCACAGATGCAACAATGTAAATGGATGTACAGATTTGAGGGACAATCTTAGCACATCAGAGAAGTCGCAAACAACAATTTCTAGAATACAAGGTGATTTAAGTAAAATCTTTATTCTATTTGCATGTCAATCAAATAAAAGAACGTTTTTGACGAATAGAAAATATTTGTAATCTTTTGACCTTTGCTTGCACTATCGTATCTGCTTATTTTTATATCAACTGAAATTTTTTAATGAACATTGTTTTGAAGGCAGAGATGCGGTTCTACGTTTCTTATTAATATGTATGACCTTTAAATGTGAGCACCTGATTACAAGAAAAGTATGTTAAAGTGTAAAGCTATATAAACATTCGGATTTAAATTTTTAAAAGATTAAACTAAGATTCTTAAATAATTTAAAGACAGTAATACCAAAAACAGAAAATATGTTATATAAAAAGGCAACAAAACCCATAGCAAACCAACACTAATGTTAGTAGTTGAGTCGCTTCATTAAGACAGTTAGTATGATATATTTTAATGCACTTACTTATAATCTTTTTGTACTTCCAAAATGGCTAACAAATTATTGACGGAATTAAAACGATATCATAAAATTGAGAATGGAAATAGGTAATGTGTCAAAATGACAACCACCCAAGCAAAGAGAAGAAAAGAGCCGATAGTCACCAATGGGTCTTCAATACAGTGAGAAAATCCCGCACCTATTAGCGTGCTTCAGCTTGCCGTTTAACAAAAATGTGTACTAATTCAGTGATGATGGACGTCATACTAAACTCTAAAACATATAAATGATCAAACATTAAAAATCATACAAGACAAACAAAGGCCGGAGGCTCCGGACTAAGAAAAGGTGCAAAAATGCGGCGGAGTTCAACATGTTTTCTTGACCCTCCCCTTTAACCTCTAGCAAATTGGGAAAACAGCAATACGAACAGCAGAACTCAGTTCAAAATAAGTCCGAGTCCGATGTCATAATACGTAACAAAATTAAGGTGTGTGTTTCTTGTGATTAAAAGTAATTGCACCAACTTCAATATGTCGTTCTACAGGATTTATATTCAGTATTTAATTTTAACTTGAATAAAATTGAGAATGAAAATGGGGAATGTGCCAAAGAGACAACAACCCGACCATGGAGCAGCCAACAGCAGAAGGTCACCAACAGGTCTTCAATGAAATATTTGAATTACAATAGACATATATTCAAACATACCTATATGGCAGAATATGATAAAATGTAAAGCTTATGTAGCAACAATGATAAACTATTTCATTTCAGACAACAGACAAACAAGACCTACAGTGACAACAGAAGGCGTTGCTCTCACATCTCGGGCGGTAATAACATCTCCGAGGAAAGAGGAAGGTTTAGGTGAATTTTCATTTTTTGTATATACATATAAATTTTGCAATTACAATATTTTCTTAATGTAAGTAGTAGGAAACATGTATTGGTCAGTTGTATTTGGCAAAACTGAACAAAAGAAAACTTACAATTACAGATACATATTCAAATATAACTCAATACTTACTTAGATTTGTGATATAATTATTTAAAATATATTTCATTCCTTAAAATATGGAAAGGATTAAGCATCTGGTGAATAATCAAAAACAACAAAAGCACTATGAACATTTAAAGTAAAAACGTATATAAAAGAGGGACTGTAAAATTCATTGATATCGAAAATAAAAAGACAACGTCATAGCTAAAAAAAAAAGACAAACTGAGATATAATAGTACGCATGACACAACATAGACAACTGAAAACTAAGCAACACGAACCCCACCATAAACTGGGTGTTATCATGTTTTAAAACTTTTTACTGCACGATCTAACATTCATTTCATTAGTATATTTAGTTATAAGTTATATAAAGGGACATACCATTTGTAGCTGCTAGATTAATGTGCACCGATTTGTCTAAAATTCTCATATTTAAACGATTGATTCAGTGCATACTGACAAAATAGAAATTTAAATTACAAACCGTCTTAAATAAACACACATTAAATGCATTTAGTATCACCAAATATATCTCCTTTCTCAAAATCAATATATCGAAACCGTCAAAAAATACCAGATCATTTCATGATTCGATATTTACTGCTTAATTACCAATAAAAAAGTGAAACTCTTCCTTCCTGTTGAAATTCCCTTGAACATGTCGAACTGAGAAACAAAATCATGAAATCCACTAGATATATAGTGAAAGTTTGACTTTATCTGATTCATGTTTTATTCAACCTATACTTCAGGAACACTCGTATCACAGCAAGTACAAACATACACAAGAAATACACTACAGTTTGAATACATGTATGACTGCTATTTAGTTTAACTCTTGAATATGCATTTCAAAAATAGATTATTTGCATTTATTCTTTAATTAATTATCAGAAAATTGTAATTTTTTTGCAGGTTTGATAAATACAGAATTTTTTATCTACTCATTATGTGGGGTCAGCACTTTTCTCATCCTCAGTTTTACTATTGTGTGCCTCTGTGTTCATAAAAAAGCAAAAAAAGCAAACGTTAATCGACATTTTGAAAACCAAACTTTACAAGCTGACGAAGACGTTGACCTGGAAATAAGTCAAAACATTTCAACAGAAAAGGGGACAGGTCATGAATACGAGGAAATCGATGAGCGAAAGATGTCTGACTTCTTCATAATATCATCTTTAGAACAAGGAGATTTAAGCGATAATGACAGTTCTAGTGAGTCATCAGATGGTATAAAGTTACCAAGCGATGGTTATCTAAATCCTTATACGCCATTACAATCTACACTGCAGCAGATAGAATACAATCATAATAAATCTGATGAATATAATCATCCCCCAACAGAAAACAGGGCATATGCAAACTTTTATCAATCTCTCACAGCTAATAGGGAGGACACCAACAGGTTATATTCTAGATGTCATAGTGTGCAATATCTACAGCTCGTAGATGAACCAATACAAAGCAAAAGTGATCCAAATATCATGGAAAATAGTAGACGAAATGTAAAAACTTTGTAGTAAACGTTAAGCACATGCAGGTCGATATACATTTTACCAATATAGAACAATGCTTCACATTTTTGGTATGCCAATTAACTGCAAAATTTTGTGAAAGATTATATAAGATTTGGACTTTTACTTACCATTCGTTACCATCGGGCACATGCTCATTATGTTTATATAATTTTAACCATATTTATGATTTATCATGCATTTTTTTTGTTCTATTACTCATTTGTGTTAATATTACCGTATCATTATAACATTAAACAGATTTTGGCTGACGTAAAACTGTGTGGAATAATTTAAAATAACAACTGTATAAATACAGTTTGCAACTTGCAGCTGTCTTGCAAAAATCAGAACTGTTTTAGTCATTCTTCCAGAACATTTGTGTTCATCTCCAGTTTTTGAGTTCAATCTGTTGGTTGATGTGTGTACTATTTTTTGTTGTGACTCCGACTGCGGGAAGAATGAGTATGTGTTATATTTACCTAGTGTCTGTCTTTTAAATGTTTGTAACTATTTAATAACAAATATTTTATATTTGTTGTGTACTTAAACTCATTTTGTACAGGTTTGCGTACAGTCAAACTTATATGAATAAGGCCACACCAATTTAATGTCTTGTTCTACGGATTTTTAACTCCAAGAACAGGGGCTAGCAGGATATTTGAACAGGTTTTAATAAAACAATTTTTGCAAATTTGAGGCGAAGCTTGAAAATTCAAAACGATCAATTGTCATTTTTTTTTGTGAACATTAAATAATAGATTTCGACAATATTGAAAAAAAAGGTATAAAACTTTAATTACCACTCGCGCTTTGTCATTTCTTTAATTTATGAACAATTTTCCCCTGTTCACCAAGAAATAATTGAATACGTATTTCAACTGCTTTTAATGATCTCGTATGAATTGTCATTTCCACCTTCACTGGACATGACTTATAATAAGCAACTTGCAGCTGTCTTGCAAGAATCAGAACTGTTTTAATCATTCTTCCAGAACATTTGTGTTCATTTCCAGTTTTTTGGGTTCAAGCGGTTGGTTGATGTTTGTACATTTTTTTTGTGTGTTATAATTATGTTGGTTCCAAGTCATATTCAGGTTGGGAAAAACTCTTCAATTGGTGGGTAACCCTTTAATTTTATAACTATTCCTTATATAAGGGTATATATATACATTTCCAGTTATTTTGTATTACAGTATTATTTTGTAAAAAAACACTTTTTAGTAAAAATGGGCACATATTTATCTTAACTTTATGTTATATAAAGAACCTTTCCCAAAGAGGTAGAACTATATATCTATCTGGTATTATATGGTAAAAACTTGTCCAAGCATTTTGTTATATTCCTTGACTTTGATATATGTATCTTCTTAATTATTAAAAAGAAGTGCACCCATTTTTTAGAAAAGCTTGTTCCAAATATAACGAATTCGCCCACAATTTTGAAGGGTTGTTCCAAACCTGATAACTTACAGTGTTTAAAGTTAATACAAATACAAGTCATAGACATAATACAGCCTTCAACACGTGACTTTTGTCCAGATCAAACAACAAGCTATACAAGTCCCCATAATTACGAGTGTAGCATAATTCAAAAGGGAAAACAAACGATTGTTTCTATATACAAACAGAGAAATATCTATTAATCTCATCAACAAACAACAACTACTAAATAACAGACTCTTGACTCAGAACATGTGCATAGACATGCAGCGTGGATGGATTGTTTTGTTCCGCCGGGAAACACTATTTCAGTTGAAGGCAATACTTCTCCTTCAAAAGTTCTGCATACTTTATTCTAAAAACGAAAACCAGCCTGATTTTGCAGTGGAATGTTAGTAAGGGGGAAGGAAACCAATGTTAATATCTTTTCCTGATGTTTACAAAAACACCGTCCGCTGAATAGACACGATTACATTTCCGGATATGTGAATATATTTTGTTTTCGTTTAGAAAAAAAATATGTGCGGATTGGTCCGTCGAACAAGAAATTAATTGGTGTGGCCTATTCTTGAAATTTGCAATTAACTATGTGAGTACTAGTTTTTTGTGTTCTATTTTATTTCAATAAATTCGCGGTACATGTAGGGATCTTTAATTTGATAATAAATTTTTCGAAAAACTAAAGATTTTCTTATCCCAGGAATAGATTACCTCAGCCGTATTTGGCACAACTTTTTGGAATTTTGGATTCTCAATTCTCTTCAACTTTGTACTTGTTTGGTCTTATAACTATTTTGATCTGAGCGTCACTGATGAGTCTAATGTATACGAAACGCGCGTCTGGCGTATTGAATTATAATCCTGATACCTTTGATAACTATTTACTTCAATTGAACTGTATTATTTTAAAACTGCACCTGTGATATAAACACAACACATGCAATATAGAATGATGTAAACCAAACATGACAGCCTAATTACATGTAACTAGCAACTGAACAGAAAAAATTGGACCGTTATTGTTATTTCTAGTTCCGATATTATCTCTAATATATGTGTAGAACATTTGGTTATTACTTTCCTTTATTTACTTTAAGTTGGATAATTATACATTTCGATATGCTAATAGTTATTAAAGGTTAAAATAAATACACAAGACGCGCGTTTCATCTACATAAGACTTAACAGTGACGCTCAGATAAAAAATAATAAACAAAATAATAATAATAATAATATAATAATAATATAATAATAATTCTTTATCTAAAGAGGGTTACACAGTTAGCTATAAAGCTAATCTTCGCTGAGGCCCTCATAAAATACAATGACATATAACAAACAATTACAAAATATCAAACAAACACACATACATGAATAATGCAATAAAAAATTGTTATGAAATATACAATTTTCAAAACAGGTAAAAGTTACAAATTCATATATGACATATATAGTATTGCCATCAACAATATCATAAGTTTGAGTAAGTGTGAGAAAATTATTATGCACATAAAATCGCACAGCTTCTTAATGTTCCAACAAGTAATTTTTTAAATCATTTTTGAATGAGCTTGTACTTGAGGTTGATTTTTTCAGGGATATTGGTAAGTTATTCCATAAAATAGATCCTGAATATATAAAAGATTTCTTATACAGCTCTGTTTTGGCTTTTGGAACTTGTAAATTTTTTGCAAGAGGCATTTCTCAGACAATATTGGTTTATTTCTGGCATATCTTTAAATTTTTCAGTGAGATATACAGGGGCTTCATTCTTAAGGCATTTCTGCATCAAAACAGATTTGTGGTATGAGATTCTGTTCTCTACTGTCATCCATCCAAGCTGTTTAAACAGTTGAGCTGATGATGAAAGTGGATCAGCATCTGAAATAAGTCTTGCAGCCCTTTTCTGCAATTTTATTATTCTGACTAGCTCATTTTTAGCACAACCACTCCAAATAATACAACAATAATCTATCAGTGGGAGAATATAACCATTATAAAATAATTTTCTTAGATCAATATTTAGAAATTACTTGATTTTAGAGAGTAAATAAAGTCTAGATGATATAGATGAACATAAGTAATTAATATGGCCTGTCCAGGACAGATTAGAGTCAATTCTTACACCTAAAAGTTTTTCAATTGATGATTTTTGAAGAATATTATTCTCAATAGTCAGAACTGGGTCTGCTTGATTTAAACGCAGCCTTTGTCTTGTACCTATAACCATGCATTTCGTCTTATCTGAATTTATGAACATGTTATTTTCATGACACCATTTTTAAACACATTGGAGATCATCTTGTACTTTTAATTGCATATCAGCAATAGTCTTTACTGATGTATGCATAGTTGTGTCATCAGCATACAAGTCTGTATGGCAGTTTTTGATGTGTAATGGAAGGTCATTTATGAACAAAACAAACAAAATGGGACCAAGTATTGAGCCCTGTGGAACACCAAAATTTATAAACATTTTATCAGAAAACTGATTATTTGTATGGACTTGCTGTGTTCTTTCACTCAAATATGATTTAAAAAATGTAACAGTATCTTCATGGAAGCCATAAATTTGAAGTTTTTTACATAGAATTTCATGATCAACAACATCAAAAGCTTTCTTAAAATCCAAGAGGACTGCCAAATTGATATTTCCATTATTCATGTAGCCATTTATCAATAATATTAATGAGGGCAGTTTGACACGAATGGTTAGGTCTAAAACCAGACTGGGAAGGGTGTAAAATATCAAACTGTGTCAAATATTTATACAGATGATTAGATACATGTCTCTCTATTAATTTTGATAATGTTGGCAATACAGATATTGGTCTGTAATTGCTAACTACATTTTTTTCACCAGATTTGAAAATTGGAGCTACTTTGGCATTTTTTAAAACAGATGGATAAATACCAGTAGCAATCATTCGATTAAAAATGTATGTTAAGGAAGATGCTATGAAAGGAGCACTCAGTTTTTAAATCTTTGGACCTATATTGTCAGAACCAGAAGATGTCTTAACATCTAGTTTAGTTATTTCAGCAAATAGTTCTGAAACTTTTACTGGAGGAATGATGAATTTATTATGCCTTTTTCAAGAATTTTATTTCTACATAGTTTGTCAGAGTATTAAAATTTGAGTTGCTTGGTGCCCTTCTATGCCTTAATTTTTCAACACATGAGGTAAAATAATTATTGAACGTATTAGCAATTTCTTTATGATCGGTTGTTTTATGGTCTGCAGTTGTAATAAGTTCATATGGTTTTGATGGATTTGATGGATTTAAGCTATGAAGACATTTCCATAGTGTTTTAGAATCTTTTGAGTCTTTTATCATATCATTATAATACTTCTGTTTAGATGTATCAATGATATGTTTTGTTCTGTTTCTCCAGAATCTATATTCAGCCCACATTCCAAGTGAATGATATTTATCCCTCATTTTTCTTGCATATGAGATTTCTTTATTGTACCATTCAGGCTGTCTGTCTTTTTTTACCCTCTTTTTCACAATAGGGGCATGTTTATTTAAAATGTTATTAAAAATGTTGTACCACATTTCAATACAAACAGATGGGTCATTTTCAAATTCAATATGTTGAAAAGGTGCACTTTTTAAATCTTTTAAATAGTTTTGCTCATTAAAAGTCTTAAAATTTCTATAAGTGATTGTTGAATGAGTATGTTTTTTATCATACAATTTCTCTTGTCTTGTCATACATATTGGATAATGATCACTAATAGAATAAAATAAGAATCATCATTCTCATAGTTGTGATTTATAACAAGTACAAGCAACCGATTTCAACAATTTTGCCATCCCAATTCGTTTTTTTTTTTTAAATCTTAAGCTATTAATCATTCAGTATTGAAGCCGTCAATCAAAACAAAAACGAATATCATGTGAATTGAACGCGTTAACATACAATAATTCATATAATTGTACAAACAGTGTGAGCATTTTTACTGCCTCAATTATTTTTATGTCATAAAATAAAAGTCTGAGCCGTTTAGCAAACCCCCCATTGGAAAGCCGATTGTTGGTTTAAAACATCTTTGTGAACACACATTTAACTTGTGCTGTTCCGATTTCTGATAGGAAAACAACTTGCAAGTAAATGCAGTCAATCGCTGATGCATGATATCTTTAGTAAGAATATAAGATATGCTAAAAAATAGATTGCATATCGATCATCATCATCAATTCGCGGCAGTGATATATCATACATTATTAAATTATTTACACAGAGAAAATAGGGATAATTATCACACTTTTGTTTCTTCTGTTTCTAGACATTTACCAGTACTTCACCATGTTCATAATTTGAAATAAGTTTGCATATCATTTTATAATGTTATCTCAAAGAAATATTTGAAAATTGCTGGCAAATTGTTTTCTAAAATATGCGATATTGACATTATTCATAATAGTTCATTTTTTCAAAAAATATCAAACAATGCCTCAGGGAAAGAACAATGGTGGACTGATACATGTACTTTGATAAGTGTCTATCAATTGTTTAAACTACTTCATAATTTTGTACCTCATTACATTTTCATCAAAACAATGAAATGCATCCTGCACTTGAACTATTTGTTAATGTGAATGGGAAGTACAAACGATGTATTTTTCTAAAAACATTACCCACACACTTCCTATACTGCAGTACGTAAAAAATTTAACAGGTGTTAATCAAATATTTCCTTAGATACAAAAATATTCAAACAAATAAGTGGATGCAAATAGGTTAATATAAGTTACCAATAATTAAATCTCATAAAACAATTGAAAAAAAATGCAAATAAAAAATCATCAAATGAAATCTGAAAAAGAAGCGACGTCTGCAAAAAAGACAGGATACCGTATCTTATTCATATAACAATGACTACCTGTCTGGCTCTGAAAAGCTGTTTTGCTATTTATTCTAACTTCAAGATATCTCATAAACTTTATAAGATATATTCTATAAAAGTTAATAAGACATCATGTAAACTTTATAAGATATCGTATTAGGAATATACGATATATTATAAAGCATAAGGGTATCTTCTTTATTATATAAGACATATTTTATATTATATATGATATTTTATATAATATAGATGATATCTTATATAATATAGATGACATCTTATATAATATATAGGATATCTTATATAATAGAGACGATATCCTCATATTTCAAAAGATATATTAAAATAATTTGCAAGATATCTCATATACTTTAAAAAATATCTTATATAATCATCACTTATAACATTTTTCATAAAGTATATAATAGATCTTATAAACTGTAGAAGTTATCTTATATCTTTTTAAATTATATAAGACATCATAAATGTATATAACATATAAGCTATATTATATAATATATGTAAAATATCTTATTTAATATATACAATATATTATATAATATATACGATATCTTATATAATAGAGACGATATCTTATATAATATATACGATATCTTATATAATAAGATACCGTAAATAATAGATCAGATAGCTCATATAATGTATTAGATATCTTGTAAAAATGAAATTATAAACAAATCTTATATTTCAAATGGGATATCTTAAATATTATATGAGCTATCTTGAAATTCAAATAAATAGTAAAACCTTTTGCCATATTTCTCTCAACTTTCCGCAGATACATCAATATGTTTGAAAATCGATATACAATATTTAAGCCTTGTTCTGTTTGTGATGTTTTTCTTTTTGTACAATTTTTAGTCAGAAGTGTAATAGGGTACCATACATGTTTATGGGCACAAGTACCTGCTTGATTTATTAATGATGAAAATATATTCCAGTTTTTTAAAAGTCTAGTAAATATCTATTGTTATAGATAGAACCAAGTAAAATAACAAAAATACTGAACTCCAAGGAAAATTCAAAACGGAAATTCCGTAATTAAAGGGCGATATAAAATGATAAAACACATCAAACGAATGGACAACAACTGTCATATTTGTGACTTGGTGCATTCATTTCAGATGTAGAAAATGTTGGATTGAACCGGGTTTTATAGCTCTAAATCTCTCACGTGTATGACAGTCACTTCAAATTCCATTATAACCTCAAATCAAACACATATTTAACAAAAAGGCACAAAAAGCATCTATCAAATTTGAAAAACCAGATGCATTGCTTCGCGTGCTTGACGTCCTAAAATATAAAGTCACATAGAAAGAAATATAAAATAATTTTGCCATTAAAATGTTTTTTTTTCCAAAAAAAATATAATTTATCATGGGGAATGTTGGTATACAGGGTTAAAATCAAAAGTATGTTAGAATAGGGTTGATACCCCTAATCTGTCGTTCAGAGTATTTTCAGCATTATAATAATGTAGTAACATAATGACATATAATGAAACACATTGGGGGGTTCTTTAAAAGTACAGAGTCACGTCAAATGAACCAAAGAAACACACAAAAAAATGCACATATAAAACACATCAGCAAAAATGAAAGATAATACACACACATTGATCGGATGAATAAGTACCGAGCCAAGTCAAATTGGTATCGCAGAAAACCGACCAAACAGTAAAAGTAATAATAATAATAGAATAAAAACAAATGAAAAAAAACCCAATATAACAAGTGGTTAAGATGATAAGTAACGTCAGTACGCATAAGCTATACATCAAGACCATCATCGTATTATTTGTGAAGTTGATACGTAATATTCATCAACAATGTCTTGGCACAGGATTAACTTGTTTAGAAAAAGGACGAGACAAACAATTTGGACTCCCTGATGTATCAAGTGATATACGAATACCGAAGAAATAATTGATGCAAGCTATACTTTATTGAAGTTTAAACATGGAAAGGCATTATAATAGAAATTATATTTGTCCGAGCGACAGTAAGGGCTTAATTAACACGAATATAATGACTACCAATGTTAAAGCTACAAAAAATTTTATCTGGTATCAATTATTTCAATTCTGATTAGGACAATTAAGGTATTTTCTATGTCCGATGTGTATAAATGTAGCGCGTTTGTGTAGGCTCTTCCATAAATCTCCCTTTTCTTGTATGAAAACAAGCAAATGACTGGCAATGTGATTATTCAGAGAGAAGAGTTTTGAACAACCAGCAGGAACGGTTGTCGTATCTAGGTCAAATATGACAATTTCGAATTGCAACATATTGCAGTCATGATAAATGAATTAGTAACAACATGTGCATTATTAAAGAGTTTGGAAGTGTTTTAAGTTAATGAAAAGTATTAAATGCATGGCAATTTGATAAAATTCATTATTCTGCAGTAGTCAATATACGCATGTTTAAACAAATTTTATTGGATTCGGAGCATGGGTTTATTGTCAAAGCGAACGAAGCACGTCATATTAGAAATGCAAATTGTATACATGATATACACAGTTTTTGATTGATTATTTAAATAAGTATAATACTTTAATCAATAAAATTTTATCAATAGCATATTTTATTGGATTCGGAGCATGGGTTTATTGTCAAAGCGAACGAAGCACGTCATATTAGAAATGCAAAATGTATACATGATATACACAGTTTTTGATTGATTATTTAAATAAGTATAATACTTTATTCAATAAAATTTTATCAATAGCATATTTTATTGGATTCGGAGCATGGGTTTATTGTCAAAGCGAACGAAGCACGTCATATTAGAAATGCAAAATGTATACATGATATACACAGTTTTTGATTGATTATTTAAATAAGTATAATACTTTAATCAATAAAATTTTATCAATAGCATTTTTACGAAGAAACACAAAACAAAAGATCAAACAAATAAACAAACAAGTGTATACAAAAACGACATAAAACTAAACAAATGAACGTATCAATATTGTCAACGACTCAAAGTCTGTTTATTTCTTACATTTATTTTAAGTACTCAGTATATTTTGTTAATGTGCTTTCGCTACAAAAATATTAAATGTTTTTTTTTTGGTGTTTAAACATGTATGTATATCTGTACATGGCTGTACTACTCGCAATACTCAGTGATAACACTTATATAAATTACAGGAAAGTGTTGATCTTGTTATAAAACGGTTCAGGTGCCAACAGCATATTAAGGATTTCCACTCAAATCACTTAGAAATTTGTCAAGTAGTTTGTATCAAATGTCACCATACTGTCAAGCACTGTATCGAAATACTAGTAGCACATTTTAGTACTAAAATGTAGTCGAATCTACATTATGGATACATGTTTGATTATTTTGCGTCGAAGATTAAGAATGGGAGTTTAAACTAGACAAATTAACTACGGTGTAACTTGTATTCAGTTGTTAATTACCATTCTTAAACTTTACGCTCAAAAGAACGATTCAACTGTTGAATATAGTTCGCACAATTGTTAAAGAGAGACAAAGATGCCAACTAGACATTCAAACTTACCAGAAGACAACAAACTGACATGGAACAACACTAAAGATTGTTTTATGTGAACCCCAACACACAACTGGCGGTGATCTAATATGATTCAGAAGGGTTATCAGTTCTTGCTAGCCATTTTTCAAAAGTCGTTAAGCTTTTTGTAATATTGTAACATGTGTAAGTTAAATCTGGATAAACGTTTTATTTGGTAGGTCACATTTGAGGATCACATAAAAAGAACTTATGTTTACGATAGTTGGAACATACACGTCGTATAATATTTAGGACCAAATGGAGAAAAAAAATGTTTAGAAAGTATTTAACTTTTGAGATTAATCTTTTCTTGTTTGTTACATTTAGCATAGACATCATAACATTTTTATTATACAGAAGAAGATATACACATGAGGGGATTGAGATTATTAAATTGATTGAGTAACAGGCAGTCTATACATGCTATTTTTCTTTTTTACATCGACAATGTTAAATCAAATATTAACAACTGTCTTCAAAATAATGTAATATAGTAAAAATTGCATGTAACTTATGAATACAAACACAAGGAAATGCATATCTACAGCGATAATTACTAAATTTTGATCATATGATAGCTTGTTTAGTATGTGGACAAAAAAATCATCATTTATTCAAGTACCCTGGAACATGTTAAGATACTTTATAAGTCATAAAAAATATAAATAAATCTGGTTTGGAAAAGGCACTTTGCTTGCTCAGTGGAGTGATTTCAACAATGATATTTTAGGTTGCTAGCATTGTTTGTTATTAACTTATTATGTTTCCTTTTCTCATATTTGAAAGGTTTCAATATTTGATCAGTTCAATAAAACTTGTCCAGTCATCCTTTAGATATAAACAAACATTGTGACGTTTACTTAGATAACGATTATTTGAAAGTCTTGTAGTAGAAGGAATGAATCGAGTATTCATTTCATTAGTATAACATGTTTAATGTGTTTGTCTTAGAACATATGGTTTAATCAAAAGATATCAGTATGCGTGTGACATCCCATTAAATATCCTATTACAGTATGAGCTAATGTTTATTTCGTCTATTATCCAGAAACAATTCGAAGCAGTTTTAAACGAGAAGAAATAAACAAAGATGAGCAAATTGTATGAGCGTGTTATAGTAATAGCCGAGAAAGTTGGAATCTTAGCCTTTAAAACATTTATTAATTTGAAGGGAACATTAACAACTTTTTTTCATTCATCATGTTGGTGGTGAAACAATTACTACTAAATTACAACCTAAACAGAAGTTATAAGAACGCCATATTTGTTCTCTCTTTGCAATGTTTGAGTAGTCATAATTTTCTTTGTCTCTAACATGTCTATGATAAGAGGAGACCAGACTATTGTACATGACAGGACACTATATTTTCATTTTTCTATTGTTAGAATGACTTTTTTAATGATTTGTTCTCTTTGTTGTCTTTCGTTACCAGCACGTCTTCTACGGTAAACCATTATTATCATTCCAAGAGCTAGCAGAACAGTCAAAGCAGCAGCACAAATCGAGTATATAGAGATTGGTTGTAGAGTTGAATCTATGTAATAGATAATTCAAATATAATTGTAAACTTTAATCATTTGTAACGTATATTCAACATAATCCCATCTGAAACATTGAAAATGGATAGTCCCTCATCAAAAGGCAAAACAAAAATTTTACACGAAATGATATCAACTGTCATATTCCTTGTTTAGTACAGACATGTTATTATGTAGAATATTACGGCTTAAACATGATTGTATAACTAGCTTAACTGCTCACTAGTATGACAGTCGCATAATTTCCACCATATTGACGACGATGTGTGAACAATACAAACAGACAAAATAGGGAAGGCGAAAGATACCAGAGGCACATTCAAACTCATGAGACAAATATAATTGACAACGTTAATTTATCGAATTCCTATATATTTGTCTAATCATGTTACACAAGGCTCGGTTGTTTTCGGGTATACTGTTAACCTCGATTATGGTAGCTCAATAATTCGAACCCTGACCTATTAAATAAGTTTGTAGTATTGGTAATTGCTGCTTCTCCATTAAGCAAGCCCCATTAACAATGCAAGTGCAAAGTATGGTCTACTCAGAATCTGGAGATTTTTTTTTTAGTGATAAACCGATATAATTTTTCATGTACAATGCAGTCTAGTGAACCAACGTGTTACGAATTATATGTAGTTTAAAACGAGGAAACAGAGTAAAACATTAAGATCAAATTAAAATCGTTCTGAATAAATATTTAATTTGACGATGGACCATAAAAGTCATGTCTTGTTACCATTGTAGATGCTACTTTATAAATAAATAGCTCATCATCGAAGATATCAGTGTTAACAGTGTTTGATTTTGATGAAACATAGAATTTAACATTTTATAATATCAAGTTCTTTGATCTCGGTATATAATTTCTGTTGAGCCTTTAAGTTCCAAGTTTATCAGTTTTACGGATACTGTCATAATTTGCGTAAATATACATGCCTACTGTTTGATATTAGATTTATAATCAACTTTTGTTAGAGATTAATTCGATAGAGATTTGTAAAGACCAACGACTATACAACAATGAGTGTCTGAGTTCTGGTGGTAGCAACATACCTTATGTAATTGCACGTTTACAGTACATTGATTAAACTTCGATTGACGTTAACATTGATATACGACAAAACATGAATTGTGTATTGATTTTCTTTTATAAATCAAATTTTCAAACAGCAACAACATTTTGTCAGTTAGAAATAGGTAAACATATGTATTGGTATTCCTTTACATGTATCCGACGAAGCTCACATGTTAAGAACAACATACGGACCTACCAATGTGTTCACTTATATCTGTAGTCTCTGGTGACGCTATCATATATGTACCTAGAAACAGAAATGATAACATTATACCAAAAAAATGTACTCTTAACGGCCTGATTTATATGAAAAATGAACGAAAAACAAATAAGCAACACTTAAACAAACGACAACCACTGAATGTTCAAGTCCCGGCTACGTCCACTTGTATTTTTGTCCATCTGATGAGTTTAGCCTTTTTCAAATGATTTTTATACTTCGTTCTTATATTGAACTGGTATACCACTGTCCTAGGTTATGGGTAGGGTGGGATCCCTCTAACATGTTTAACCCGCCACATTATGTATGTATGTGTCTGTCCCAGGTCAGGAGCCTGTAATTCAGTGGTTGTCGTTAGTGATAAGTGTTTGAACTGTGATTCCTAATTTGAAAGCAACATATTTAAAGCAAAATGTATTTAATTGACGTAAACTATGTACAGCAAACACTTTATTCAGCAGTCAGCACTTGTGTGTTGAGATGAATTATCATCAATATGGTAATACTTAAAATATAATTGTTTTTGAAATTCTAGGGCGTTTATGCCCCAGGAATGCATCCCCTAAGCTGTATTTGGCAAATTTTGAGGAATTGGTGGTCCTCAATGCTCTTCAACATAGAACTTTTTTTGGCCTTTTTAACTGTTTTTTTTTCGAGCGTCACAGATAAGTCCTTCATAGTTGGAACGCGCATCTGGCGCAACCACACAATGTCAATCTATGATGTGTTTATCTTACTTTCGATTCATCTTATGTCGTTAGTACCAATGTTCATAGATTGAGGAAAAAAGAAGGCATACATGCCTATAGAAAACTTGTTAATTGATGAATTTTAATTCGGTGTTTATCTGTTTCCACGAAATAAACGAAAATTAGTATGCAAGGAATACTAATTAAAAGTAAAATAACTAAAATCTCGCAGAAAATTCGAAAAGGAAAGTAACTAATCAAATGACAGAAGCAAAAGCTCAAACACATTAAACCAATAGAAAGCAACGGTCATATTCCGGACTAGGTACACAATCCACATAATTGCCGTTATATGTTAGCATATATAAGAAAGCTTGCCAGAGAAGCCAAAGCAAATACGAACGTTGCCTGTTGTTTTTTGTTGTTGTATTTTTGCGATGTAAAATGACTATTCAGACACGATACAGACATCATCATACACATCCAGAACAGATTTCGAACTATTATTGTAATGCTACAGAAATTATAATTAGTGATAGTAATGACCTTTGACGTACACATTAAGTGCAAATTTGGGATTTCAAACTAGTAACGCTTTTTATACACAAAATAATATTACAATGCATTGAACTGTATACTATATAATGATATATTGATTTAAAATAACTAACGAAATAGATAGCGATGATATACAAGAATAACTAAGATCTAAACGTGTTCTTACTTGCAACTTCATTCTCCGTTGTGTTGTCAATTGGAATTGGGTCATACACACATCCTTGTATATGATCACATCTGAAATATAAAGATGCTAATGAACCAACTCCGGTTACACGTTGTCTGATATTCACGATTTTGTAATCGAAGCTTGTTATTTCCAACGCATTTCTTCGTTGATCTTTTATTTTCTTAGATGTGTTTACTTTTTTCCTGTCATCACTTATACCTATGTTATACAGAACAATAACAGATAATTACAGATATGTTTAACATCTTCAAACACGTATTGCAAAGTCTTAATATTGACTGTGAAAAGATTTAATCTTGTATTTTCATGATAAAATATTCACTTGACAACGATGTTTCAAACGTTAGTTTATGTTTAACGTTTAACGTTTAACGTGTCTATTAGCATGTGTACCGGACATATGGATCATTTGGTCGTATAGACATTTTTAGCACAATATGTCAAAAAGAGTTTTTGCAGAATAGTTGATAATATTACTGTCGAATAAACTCATCATAGATACCAGGACTAAATTTAGTATATACGCCAGACGCGCGTTTCGTCTACAAAAGACTCATCAGTGACGCTCGAATCCAAAAAAGTTAAAAAGGCCAAATAAAGTACGAAGTTGAAGAGCATTGAGGACCAAAATTCTTAAAGTTTTGCCAAATACAGCTAAGGTAATCTGTGCCTGAGGTAGAAAAGCCTTAGTATTTCAAAAAAATCAAAAAATTGTAAACAGATTGTTGCTGTTGTTTTCTGATTTATTTTGAACATGCATTGCATTATTTAGCATGTACATGTAATACACAACAGTGATATATTAGACTAGTATTAATGTAATAAAAAAAAATATTTACTTCAACTAATTTATATTTTCATTTAATAAAAGTTCATAACAGTTTTTATCGGAGCTACAAATACGACTTCGTAAAACAAAATGAAGGCAGTAGTTCAATTGTTCAATTGACATTTTTAATTTTATTATATAGACTTGCTCTTTATGACATTAGATATATAAAATCACGACAAAACTTCGATTACAATGCAATCATCCTTTTAAAATGTTGACGCCCGCCTTCATGATTCTATAGATCGTTATGCATATATATGACAAGATGAGCTCAAACATTTTCTAGTTTTTGTAGCCACACTCCTGCTTTATGTTACTAGATCATCGAGTTAGATTAATATTTGAATTTGAATGTTACACAAGAATAACATATTGAGCAGAATAAGAACACTCTTAAAAGATCCATACTTTTTGATGGGGAGTGTGCTGTCAAGTGATTATAATTTTCTGTGTAGGTTGTGGTTTGTGTATTCATATTTTTTTTTATATGCGAGTAAAACGAAGACAGAAGACACAAAAGGGATAATCATAATAAAAATGAAGAAAACAAAATACCAAATAAAAAGTTATGAAAATGAACAAGCCAATAAGATCCACATAGAAATTTACATGACAAACACCACCAACCCCATATATTCCATGTGTGTTGAAATGAATAGATAAAACTAGTTGATATAAGAAATGAGCATTTTACAATACAATTCAACAGAAAATAAAAAATAAAAATTGGCTGTATGCAGACACAATCATCTGTGCTGCTGAAAACAAATAGTGTTACTTATACAACTGCAGATGAACTACAACAAAAATGGGTTTTTGTCTCATATATTAACATTAACATGGCTTTTGAAAAATCGTTGCACACTGTTGTGCTTGTATCTTTATCTAAATTAGACCGTATCAGTATATTATTGATGTACAAACCGTTCTTCACTGTTACAGTAACAAATTTCAGCACATCGTTTACCATACATATTAAATCCGCATTGTATGCATGGGTTATTTCCACCGGGTGATGCGTAACCGTGTTCACATTCTGTAAAACAATGACAGTTTTATAGTTTGTATACAACATGAACAATGACATGACTTTGGATTATTATTTTGCCTTTGCATTATTAAAAAAACTTGTTAAAACAAATTTAGTTCTGAATTTACAATTGACCGTTATCATGTGGTTATATACCCATTACATATATATCATAATTCCGGCAGTTGACCTATTTATAAGAGAAACACATTCAAATAATATCTTTTTATCACATGGCACTAAACATAGGCACATCATGATTTACTGGCATAAAACATATGAAATCAATACCTAAAATAGCCAATAATAATCTAAAAATAAATAAACGTTTAAAAAAAAACAATATCCAAATAAAATACAAATTAAGGGAAACGAAAATATAAAGGTATTGGACAATAAAGGTAGACATTATGTAAAATTGAATGCAAATTCAAGGACAACTAGAATTGCCATTGCAAGCAATAGCGGATGTCACCCTGGTCCACCAATTGCCACTAAACAGCAGCCATGGTAACGGCAGCCATTTTGGAAATTCCAAAGTTGAAAGCCGCATCTAGATTAACAAGTTAACATTTCTGTAACGTTTCATACAGATTTGAAGAATTTTCAAAATTTTGCTTTTTTTGCACAGTTTCCATGGCAACATTTGAAAATTCCAAAGTCATATTGCTGCTTTATATTGTGCTCGCCATAATATAATACCATTATATAACATTTAATGGTCGTAGATTTACTTTAACACCAATGTTCTAGAATGTTCTATTACATTTTTACATTCTTTCTGTTTCCTTGACAACGGCAGCCATGTTGGATATGCCAACCCTCGACTGCACTTCTGCACATGGCCTTTAACATTTTGGTAAAGTTCCATAACAATTGGTCCATCCTATTCTCAGAAATAGTCTGGACAAAAAAGTGTGGAATAATAATAAAAAAAAGAATCGTACAATAACAATATGTCACCCGACCTCAGTCAGGGTGACATAACAATAACATGCAACATTTCTTACCAACACACTTTCCATCTCGATGCTCAAAATTATCACAGCAGAACAATTCAACGCCACTACAAACAGATGATTCAAAAGTTAATCTGTTAATACTTTATTTCAACAAATTCGATATGATGAAAATTATACAAAGAATTTTTTTAAAGATATGTTTGTCATATTCAGGTGTATAAATTTAAGGACTACGATAAACATATTAACAAAACATAGACTTTTGAAGTTGCTCAAAATGTCGAAAGATCTGTTTATCCTTATAAAACAATTGTCAAAAGATTGAATATATGAAACAGCACTCACATAGAATATAGAGAAACACATCGGATAAAATTGTCATTAGAAAGCATAGTAATGGCTATAGTAACTAAAAAAAATACTTTCAGCGCTTTTAGAAGTCCTCAGATAGTGACACCCATTTTCCACTTGCATTGCCTTATAATGTAATTGGTTTCGAGAAAGTTTTACATTGTATTGTGATGATTTCATATGTTGTAATTTAGAATACGGCCTTTATCGTTTCACAAAAGAAATGTGATAAATGAACTCAAAGCTTGTTTTCCTATTACTTTGGTATTGTTTACTATTATTTTGCACCTAGTTATTTTGCATTTTGGATGATTAAATTAACATATAAGCGTAACCGTTTTCTATTAAAACTCGACTTGTATTATGTATCACTTTGCATTATATCTAAAATAGATAATACCTTATGCTACCACACATGAGTTGTTTTGCAAGGGCATGGCTTTGCAATTTGTTTGATTTTTATGATATTATCTGAACTTTGCAATTTAAAAATAGAATGCCAACACGAATAATTGCAAAACAATGTGTTAGCAGTTTGTATCAAAGTGTTCTTCACAAACTGTGTCTAACGGTTTTGTAAAATGTTTTCTTACAATGAGTTAAATAATTAACGTTACTTAACCATCTATCATGCAAATGTAATATAATCAACAAGTCCGATAAAAACACATATCTTTCTATTGTTTCATGCGTTCTCGGTATAACCAATTAGCTGAGTAATTTCGTCAGCTGTGTTTATCAAGTTTTTGTTTAAAAACTCGGTATTCATCGGACTTTGAACCTTCATTAATTTATAATTTCCTATAAACCTATCGAATCATCTGAAGTGCATCACAGAAGTCTACAGTTTATAGTTGTTCTTTTAGACCTTATGTAGACGATTATCATGATTATAATTTCGTGCCTTCGACGTAATTATATCGTTTACTGAACACTGAAATGCTCGAATACTCTTTAACTATATTTGTTGTGCTTTTTATTTATTTTAATCTTAGCTTCGCTGATAAGTCCTATGTAGACGAAACGCGCATCTGGCGTATCAAATGTTTTACGCCTGGTACATTCGATAACTATGAAGTATTATACATACCTATATGTACTTCTGTTGCATTTTGCTCCACAACAACAGCAAGTCCATAAAATTGATATATTTATGAAAAGTAGCAACCTCATGTCAAATGCCATTAGAGGAAATAATTGAATCATATTGCAATTACTTTTTTTGTGTTGTGAGATAAATTAAAAAATAATAATTTCCTCATGTGAGTGTTGCTTTTCAATTTTCACTAATTGTATTTACTAGGTAGTGGAAAAAATATTTCAAAATGATTTGAAAAATACTCATTTCACATCAGCGACTGACAATTACTTTAATTATTTTATATACTAAGCATGATGAATAATTATTGTTTATCTATGTATTCATTTCTTTTAATATAAAACAGCCTCCATGCAGGAACGTTACTTCTTTTTTTTCAATGTACTGTGACGGGATTGCTTCCCTTAGCAAAACTTAATTAGTAGATACTTAGTCAGCCGTAAGCGGTTGAGCTAAGGAAGTACTTCTTTAGCTCAGTCGGTTAGCGCGCTGCCTTGTAACACAGAGGTCCCGGGTTCGAGTCCCGGTGGAGACAAGCAATTTTGTAATGAAATTCGTGCTCTCCGGTTACATTGGCGCCCAACTAAAAAACCCACGGTAGTTAGAGAGGAATTCTAGCTAGTGTATGTTTGTGTGAGAGTCATAATGGTATGATGACTCTTGAGGTGGGGGAAGTGTGACGGGATTGCTTCCCTTAGCAAAACTTAATTAGTAGATACTTAGTCAGCCGTAAGGAAGTACTTCTTTAGCTCAGTCGGTTAGCGCGCTGCCTTGTAACACAGAGGTCCCGGGTTCGAGTCCCGGTGGAGACAAGCAATTTTGTAATGAAATTCGTGCTCTCCGGTTACAGTACTATGTCTTAAAACTGAACAAAAACTTATTATCTGTACATTTGTATACAAAAAGTATGTAAGTACTCGTCAATGCGCTCTTACACTTAAATTTGATTAATAGCCAAGATTCAAATAAGACAAATAAATACATATCGTCAACGCTTACCTTTTGAATATGTATGTGGCGGTTTGTTGCTTACAAGGAGGTAAGCAAAGGTTTCAAAAAGATAGAATTTAAATCATTCCTTTGCGAGTAAAATTGACTCATCGTTATCTGGTTGACTGTTATATAGTATATATGGTTAATACGTATCACTTCCCGACTTCTTTTTCTTGATAAAGACTGTATCGATGAGTGATGAGTATTAAGAACGATTGGTGAATCCTATAAGTTTCATATGAACCATAGTCATGTTAGTTGATACCATGCATTTAGTTCGGTTATAGTTTTTAAATCTTTAGCTCATCAGTTGTATTGTGTTGTGTTTTGTGGACGGTTGGATATCCTTTCCTTGGGTTATTCAACATTACCTCTATAGGTAATACACAAACAAACAAAATCTACCTTGCAAAAGGACATAAACGTATTTAGACGAATATACTATGGTATCTAGTATATCAGTTCACCTTATAGTGCGGATACAGAAGTGTAAAACATTGACTAGATTGCAAGTTTAATGTCCTTAAATAACACACGATTAAAAATGGTTTTAATTAAAGACAAATATATCTTTTTTATTTTGTACTCAGTCGTCAGAATTTCGTATGGTAATTTTTTTTTCTAAAAAATCGTTTTTATGACTTGTAGTACATGTATATTCAAAATGAAAGTTTGTGTATGTTTGAGCACATTCAATTGAATTGTGTTTTGTTTTTTTCTGAAGCTATTTTCATATGTCAAAATATTCTATTTAGTATTTTATTTTCTTTCAATCTATAAAATTTGTTAAGTTTTGACTGTTTAAAATTGAGACACAAACTTTAGTTTCTTCTCTAAATTAGTGATAAAAATTATCCCATAATATTTTAAGCATATAGTATTTCATAAAACTAGTTCCTGACAAAAATATCGGAACCTAGATATGAGAAAAACTTTTAAAAAAATCAATGGAAAAAGAATAGAGTATAAAACTTCAATTTCAAAACGGAACTTGCACATTTTGTGTATTAGTCAAAAACTTTCTCTCATCTGATATATGAAATTAATACCTTTTTCGCTATTATATACAAATATGTGTAATGAAAGTGCATTATATATGGGAAATACTTTGTTTGTACATATTTATATTCTTTTCTTTTTGTTGGTTAGAAAAAATCAAATATACTTTGTCAGAAAAGTCGTATGTAAAAATAAAAATAATTGACGGATAGTTTCAGTAAATATTCCGCGACATGTACGATTAGTCAAACCCGTTAAAAATGGCTCCTTCAAGTCAAATGAAAAGACAAAAGTCGCTAAATTTTAGGCAGTGCTTACTATGCCAAAAAATATCGACTGAACGTTTGAGTCAATTTACCAGTATATGGAAGACGAATTTTGTATCTGCAATGAATAAAATATAGGATAAGGTGAACATCAAGGTGTTTCATGCGATAGCTGTGAATTTGTAGAACTGCAGGCAGTTAACCATTGTTCATTCTACAAAAGTTACACAAGTAAACAGATTCGTTCCCCCTTTAAGAGGGTGGAAACTTCTAACCTGACATTTAATGACGACAGACAATTATCGAACTGTCGGCTCTCAGTTTCGGGTGTTTGTACGCGTTCTAGAATGCAGTCGTATAACTGGAGCGCTTGTATATTTTGTTGCAACAACACACAAGAAAGATCGAAATAAAATATGAGAATGGAAATTGGGAATGTGCCAAAGGGACAACAACCCGACCATAGAGCAGACAACAGCAGAAGGTCACCAACAGGTCGTCAATGCAATTTATAAATTCTCTTACCCGGAGGCGTCCTTCAGCAGGCCCCTAAACAAATATATACTAGTTCAGTGATAATGAACGCCATACTTAACTCCAAATTGTACACAAGAAACTACAAGTTAAAATAACACAAGACTAACAAAGGCCAGAGGCTCCTGACGTGGGACAGGCGCAAAACTGCGGCGGGGTTAAACATGTTTGTGAGATCTCAACCCTCCCCCTATACCTCTAGCCAATTCAGAAACGTAAACGCATAACAATACGCACATTAAAATTCAGTTCAAGAGAAGTCCGGAGTCTGATGTCAGAAGATGTAAACAAAGAAAATAAACAAAATGACAATGATACATAAAGAACATCAGACTACTTGCAGTTAACTGACATGCCCGCTCCAGACTTCAATTAAACTGCTTGAAAAAATTATGTCTTCATCATATGAATACCAGGCACAATCCTCCCCGTGAGGGGTTTAGTATCATTCCATTATTACAAATATGAGAAGAACATAACCCGTGTCATACCAACAACTGGTTTTTAAATAAATGTGTTTAGTTCCGATGGAAAGACCCTATAAGTGAATCAATAATAACGCCAAAATATGCAATCTTTAATGACCTGACAACAGTATCGTAACTATATCCCTTCTTAATAAGTCTATTTAAAGGTTTTGTTAGCTTCTGAGGTGAATACTGACATTTTTGTGCTTTATAAAGAATACTTCCATAAAATATTGGATTGTTTGAATTAAACGAGCGTTTTAACAATGTTTTATACGAGGCAGAAATCAATGGTGGTGATTTTATTGAAATAGTTTCTCGTCCATCTTTTAAATTTCAAGCACTCTTTCATTTGTGTTGCATTACAAAATATTTGCTAAAAGATGTTTGTACAAATTCGTTCATTAAGATGCATTTTTGTTATGATTCAGGTGCGAAGATTTGCTGTACATACTATATAAAACTAACGTTGAGGGTTCAATTTAGGATTGGATGCTGTCAAAATACTGCAATATTAATTTTAACACAAGTCATATATAGTAGATTTAATATTATCCTATACTTAACACTTTAGCATAATACCTAACTAAGTCCAAGGAAACAAAAATTGGAAGAAAAAAAACATATTTATTGCTTTGGATGTTGTCGGAATTCTTAGTATGCCAATTTTACACAATATGTGTAGGCAACATAGAATATTATTGAAAACCTTGACAAACGTGTGTACACCTAAAACTTAACAAATTGTATCACCAATCATGTTAAGTTCATATAAGTTCATACCTGATGCATATACATTCAAATTTCCATGAATTCAAAATTGAGAATGAAAATGGTGAATGTGTCAAAGCGACAACAACCCGACCATAGAGCAGACAACAACCGAAGGCCACTGATGGGTCGTCAATATGGCGAGAAACTCCCGCATCCGGAGGCGTCCTACAGCTAGCCCCTAAACAAATATGTATACTAGTTCAGTGATAATGGACGTCATATTTAACCCCCAGTTTTCATGCAATGTAACCTTAAGGTTGCACTTTGTAAATACAGCTGTTTCTCAAAACACGCCTCTTTTGGGGAGTAATTGAATATTCATAGAAAATTCATTTTGTTTACATACTGGTTCCCAGTTATGCTCTCTGTGTTCCATGTCGCAGAGACAGAACTTGGGAATGTTACCAGTAAATAAACACGTGCATATTGTTTACATTGAAATCTGTGGTAACCTTTCATTCGAGGTAGGGGTAGTTAAGAAAATTAGTGTAAGTTTAAACTCTCAGAAGTTCAGGGCATATAAACGTTGAAAATATGCCGCACAGCCCTATATTTTGACCTTTGAAAAAAATTGTGGTGCATATGAACTTTCAATTCTAGGATAAGATTTTTTTCAAAACTTCATAGTAAAAGTGGTACAGTTTTAGCCGTAAAAGGAGTTCCTATGGGAAATTGCATTGTCAATATTTACAGAAATGCAACCTTAAACATGAAGAGGATATTGCAAAAGAGGGTCGAAAATACTAGAGGGGCAGTCAAACTCATGATCATAGATCGAAAATAAACTGACAACGCCATGGCTAAAAATAGCAACACAAACCCCACCAAAAACTTTGTTATCATATTTTGCAAATATGTCAATCATCTATATCTTTTCAATGTATCCTAGGAAACTTTAGCCTCTTTTTTAAGTGCTCGTTTTAAACTGTTTATTATTCGACTTGATATTTGTCTGGAAATTATGAAAAAGCGGATTGGCAGGTACCAGACGGACATTCAAACTCATTGATAAAACATAAACTGACAACGCCATAGTTACAAAAGTAAAAGACAAACGGACAGACAATAGTACACAAAACGCTACACAGCAATATGAAGACGGAGCAACACGAACCCCACCGAAACTGGGGGCGATATTATGTGCTCCGGAAATGTTATCAAATTTTGCTCCATATTTGGCAGCCGTCGTGTTGCTCATGTTATTACAAACACGGTTAATAATTCGGTAGGTCACACTCAATTTGGTTAGTCACACTCGTGTAAAGAGAACATGATTATAGTTTTTAGGTAAATAATTCAAAAGAAAAATCATTTGAATTGCCTGTATAAAACCATGCAAAATATACAAAAAGGATATTTTAAATCATAAGTAAAAAAGCTGACAACGCCATGGTTAAAAAGAAAAAAAGACAGCACATTTAAGTACAAAAAACACAAGGTAGAAAACTAAAGACTAAGCAATACGAATCCCAACAAAACTTTAAATCCTGCTTCATATTCTCCGTTTGCGGTTTCGAGAGTTATCGTTCGTTGTCGGAGTTGTCTTTCTTGTTATTAGGTGTCAAACCATTTCCGGTAGAATAAGAAAATGGGGAAACCTAACTATTGTGCCATCGAAGACTGTCACAATAAGTCCGGAGACAACGGGAGATTTGGTAGAACAATAAAACTACATAAAACTACATACATTACCAAAAGAAGGAATCGTACGATCGGTATGGCTACGTGCAATTAGTCGGAAAGACTTTAAACCATCAACGTACACCTCAGTCTGTTCAGATCATTTTCCGAGAGAAGGACGTACATCCGTTCATAAAGTACCAAGTCTTGGGTCAAGTAGGATAAACGGTACTGTAGTTCCATCGGAAGATCAGAGTAATAAATCGGTTAAATGTTCGAAGTAAATCGGTTTATATTATACATAAGTTGACAGGTCGACAGGTTGACACTTTCAAGGTTGACAAATGAAAAGGTCGACAGTTTGACAAGTGTTATAGTCGACAGGTTGACAAGTGTTAAGGTCGACAGGTTGACAATAGTTAAGGTCGACAGGTTGACAAAAATTAAGGTCGACAGGTTGACAAGTGATAAGGTTGACAGGCTGACAGGTTTAATTTTACAATTAAAGAAATAACAATTGGAATTACTTTTGAATTCAAAACTTTTTTTTTACAGTCTCCATTTCTCACAGTGAAATTGTCAACTTGTCGACTTGTCGACATGTCTACCAGTAACTAATAATACTATATTTTACACTTTATAAATGCTTTTAAGTTGTCATCTTGGCCTGTCAACCTGTCGACTTGTCAACCGTAACTTACTTTTTATTATATCAAATTGTCAACTTGTCAACCTGTCAACCATTAAAATATTTACATTTTTAAAATTGTCAACCTGTCGACTTGCCAACCTGTCAACCAGTCAACCATAAAAGTATTTACATGATTAACATTGTCAACCTGACGACATGTCAATCTGTCTACCAATTATTTAATTTTTGTCGTTGTATAATTCAAATACCTTTATTGCCCATGAATACACACGCGTATAAATTTATTATGAAAGCCGGAACTATAGTACCGTTTATCCTACTTGAGCCCAAGTCTTCACCTCCCACAAAAAGTGGTCAAACAGGGAAAAGTAAGGAACACAAAAAACAGTCTATCCACAAGTATTTCGGAAACAGAGTCAATATTACAACCACATATCCAGAAATCAACGCCACTTTGCTTATTTGAATATTATACTAAAGAAATCGGATACGGGTCACGGAAATTACATTAAAATGATAGGGAATTTTGAAAAAATGTCTGTTTTAATTTTAATTTAAGTGATAGACAGGTTGCCGGGGCAGAAAATGAAGATACACAACAATATACACCATTTAAACGAAACATAATGACTGTTGCTGCAAAAATACAGGTTCCTGAGCTATTTTAAAAATCGAAGCGAGAGGCTTTTAACATTGCAGTGTAAAATACAGGCTAAAATGGCTGAAACGTCAAATTTGCAAACTTCGTGTTGAAAATTGGCTTACAAGGTCAATACAAAAACAGGTTGCCGGGGTGAAATATGAAACTTGAATTCCCAAAGAATAAGCAAGTCCAAACCTTGTATTTGTAGTCGTTGAACTCTAGGTTCCCACGTAAAATTAAAATGTCACTATTTCAAGAAGAATAAACTCACGAAAGCACGAAAAATTCACTAAATTCGCGTTCATTGTTTTGATTTTGACCGCCTGACAACTTTACGGAAATATCAAAGTGATTGTAAATAAGGACTCTGTGACGGGCAACTTATAATATCCGTGTTTTAAAGATTTTAATGATATCAAGCCTATCAAGCCAGTCCAGTTCAAAGTACTATCACGTGGTACAATTCTCATTTACATATTATGAATATTAATTAGCAAAACCACTACTAATTTCTGGCTATGATCCATTTCTCAAACTCCATAGTTGTTTTTGTTGTTGTTGTTATATTACTTTTTATCATATGTTTAGTAGTTAATACAGTAGTTTTGCATATTTTATAAATAGCCCGCTGTTTAATCCATATCGCGCAACTTTGATGCGCACCCTTTATCGCATACCCTTTTTCACACCCCTACCCTTTATCACATACCCTTTATCACACCCCTACTTTTTTTTTTTTTTTTTTTACATAAAGTCAGTTTGGTTTTTTAAGAAAAATTTTCCTCAAAATAGGTCATTTTTTTGAATGACGTAATTGTTGGTATGTGACGTCACGAACGTCAAGTTTTCATATTGTATGTGACGTCACGAACGTCAAGTTTTCATATTTTTTGGCACACTAATGCAACTATAAAAAATACAAAACAATAATAAAACAATAATTTTAAAACAACAGCACGCAAATTGTAAGGTAACCCAGGTGCTTCGGCTAAGTAATTGAGCAGTTCTTTTAAGGCCTTTGAAACAAGACAAAAGTAGAACTGAAGGTAACCCAGTGCTATGGATCAGAAAGCAGTTCGTATAATATAATACTCTTCTGTTGAAATATATGATAAAGCGTATAATACATGGCAAAATCCGTATCACATGCCGTATCACCCTCGACCAATATCATCTCTCGGGCCTAAAGGCCCTTGGGCTGATATTGATGTCTCGGGATGATACGACATATGATACGGATTTTGCCATGTATTATTCTCTATATATACGTCTATTGTTTACATGTGTGTAATAGTAGATTAATTATTTTTTTATTCGTATTGTTAACATTGTATGTAGAGAGCCTTATTGAAAATTGGTTTAATCCAAATGAGTTACTCTCTTTAAATAAAGATATTATTATTATTATTATTATTATTACTCCGAGTCGGACCAGCCTAAGCCTTGTTGTTCTATAGATGTGATTGAGCAAACTCATTCGTAAGTTGTAAATGACAAAAAATAATGTCTCTTTTTACAGAGTTAAATGTATGGAACTCATACCAATTTCTTATTTATAATTTATATATTACTCTGAACCTTTTTGTACAAAACCTATCCAATGACTCCATTGTTGAGCATCAATCAATGGTATGCATGCATGAAAGTGGTAAGCGTCTTTATGCTTCTGCAAGATCAAATCAAATATGCTGTCATTTAAGTATAGTTCATATTCCTTTCTCTTATTTTTACTTGTTCTGGTTTTAATCTTAAATATACCACTTACTTATAGATAAATATTTCATAACAAACAGTAAAATCGTTACCATTTTTAATAAGTCCATTAAAACAACTTCTAACAAACTATTTGAAAGATTTCTCTTTTTAGTGAAACTCTACGCAACTTTTTGGGGAAAAGTTACACAATGTATCACCTCTTAGAGTGTGCTTTCTTGTCACCATTATTCTGACGGAATTGACGGTATCGTCATAAACATTTTGTTTAACATCCTCCTTATACTATTGTTGTCATCGATTTGCAGAAAATTTGAGAAAAATGGTATATTTCATCATGATTTAAGATTAGTTAAGAAAAAGATAAAAACTTGTCATGACAATATGAACAACCGTACAAATGACGCACTTTTTAAAGAGGTATCGTCCATCGAAAATTAACAACACTTAATCAGTTCTTCATATGCCATATAAAACAAAAGATGTGGTATGATTGCCAATAGGACAACTCTCCACAAGAGACCAAATGGCTCACAATTTAAGAATTATAGGTCGATGTTCGTCCTTCAGAAATGAGCAAATCCCACACCGCATAGTCAGCTACAAAAGGCCCCGAAATGACAAGTATAAAACAATTCAAACGAGAAAACTAACGGTCTAATAAATGCACAACAAATGAACGAAAAACAAATATGAAACACATCAACAAACGACAACTACTGAATTGTACAGGCTTCTGACTTTGGACAGACACATACTAGAATATGGCGGGATTAAACATGTTAACATTATACCAAACCTCCCCTAACCTGGGACAGTCTGACTTCATATTTGGTCAAAAATAATCAGATAGCCTATGTCGCCAAAATAATTAACTAATATAATACATTTGAAAAAATCATTACGAACAAAACATATGTATCAAAGTTAAATACAATGTTTATTCAAACAAGCATAATTAGAATTTCGAAAGCATGACGGAGAATAGTGGGTTCCTCTTCACCTTTAACAAAACACATGAATAATTATATATATAATTGAAAAACAATCATTCAGACAACAATCAAAGGTCGTTCCAACCAAAGAGATATATTTGAAATAAAGATATTAATTTACAATTTAACATGTCATTTCTAATGTCAAGCTGTCGCTTAGTAAACACTTATTGTTTTAAAATAAAGGAGATCATTTGTTACTTTAGTTTTTACAAATTTCATTTCCTGTATTATTTGATACACTACAGTACAGGTGGACTTTGTCATTTCCACTCGCCCACGGTGGACAAACCAATGCCGTCTGCTCTCTGTCCACGTCCGTTGTCCACCGTGGGCGTGGTGCCCACCCTATGCCGTGGACTTCCGTGGGCGTGGTGTCCATCCTATACCGAGGACAGCCGTGGATTGTATGTCCACGGTAAACGGTGGGAAGAAGTATGCACAATTTTAGATATAACTCGTGATTTTCGGATACGTTTGATGCTTTTTAAGGGGTTTATTCCAATAAAATCTTTTTGTAAAGTAATTTCCAATATTTCATGCACTTTTTATCTTTGTAAGAGACGTTTAAGGGTCATAACCTTTACCAGTTCACCGAATGAATCAATTTTGCCAAAAGGTGATAATAAAATTGTTTTGTGGAATGTGGAAGGTTACCGAAGGAGATTTCGCTTAACAACATTTATTTATTTTTTAATCATTAGAGAAAAAGATTCTCGCATAGTAGCTCGTGGGTTTTCTGATTTTATCTTGCCGATATCGGACTTTAACATTGAAAATTAAACTGTCACAGACATTTGTACCCACGTTACTTGTGTTTTTGATTGATAACCGGACGTATTTCGTATAATAACGTGGAAATTATCAAATGCAAAATAACATTCCTTATCGCTTATGCATATTAATGGAAATATTCTTTAAGGAACAGTCATGTAGATAAATGATGTAAAAATCTTTTGTCGTTACAAATATATAATCAATATTATATCAAGGATACCAATAATTTGTGTTAACGTTGCGAAAGAATATCTCAAGAAGGTTTTCCAAAAATTGCGGGAAAATTTGAATGCCTACTCAAATCTACTTACTCAAATCCAATCTATTAGAAAAACTAATTATTTCAAAAGAATGACCACTATGCACTTCCACTGCACTATCATAAGAATACTAGTAGAATAGAATGACATACAAATAAATAAAAATTTCATATAACTGTTATACATATATTTGTCGTATTATGAAGCCGTAGTTTACAGATTGTCACCTTATTGTAAGCAATCAGCAAAGAAACATGGTTAATGAGCACGTGTATAACATGTACAATCAGAATATAGTTTATTTAAATGACATATCGATGCGTATTGCGATCGATTGATTTTTACGAGAAAGGTCACGCTAAGATTACTTGCATACGGAAAATATGTCGGCGAATTGCATCCTTTTGAACAACTGGGCCCTGAAATCAAGCAATATAAAAAGGAAACTTCTTCTAAATGTGGACAAGTTAAAGAATTTTCTTCAGAAAAAAGTATATGGCAGTACATAAGTCTTAGCATGAAAACTATACTTATAGTTATAACAAAACATATGCATCCTTTTTTATTTTAATTAGAGGTTTCATATGACTTTAATATAATATATAACAACAAACTAGAGTATACTGATTAACAACATAATAGTTGTTACGGTGAGGTTGAATTCCCGGTCATTTATTTATCATCCACACAGGAACTTGTCTCCGGAAAACATGTGTCTGTGAAGTGTACCTTAACCTCACTTTTGGGTATAGGGATGCGATTTTTTTTTCTGATACAAGTGCTTGTCACCACCCAAAATAATTTGTAGTCATCCGATGTTTTGTCAGTACATTGATTATTTAAAGATTGGTGAATGCTTGATTTCAACGTCTGTTTAAAGACAAAAATGGATATGAATAATGGAGAAAAAAATGTATTTTTATTTAAGCTCGAAAACAATTTGGCATAATTCTTTCAACATGAGGTTTCTAGCACACGGCACTTGAGATATGTTTCAATTTTATTCAATTGCAAACTTTTGATAAGAAGCTCGAAGAGATACTTTCCCTAATACAATGAATCGACATACATGTTACGTTCCCCGTAAGAGCCTTAATCATTTCCGGCCAATCTGAGCTCGTCTAGTCAGCAATCTATTGTAGAATGATGTCAATTCTTGGTTATATATATATGTTTATTATCCTCCTTAAGGAGAGTATGGATATACATGAACATAAATACACGGATTTTTAAATTTGTTAGAATCGATCAGAGATTCGATCTAATTAGTGTATTCATATTGTTTAACATGTTTAACATGTCGTTAATATCATATGTGTTCTTTCTTTGTTTGGTAACTGATACTTTATTGTATTTTTTCAAAATGTTTTATTGATGCTAATTTGTGATGTCAGGACAGTTCAACTATCTATGAGGTATTGAATTTGCTTCAACCCATCACTTAAGACTTTATGGTATCCACTCAGAAGGCAGATATTCATTTTTGAGGATCATGCAAAGAGAACTTTATTATCCTAATCGCTTTCAGTATTTCTTTTATATACATGAACACCTGCTCCAATGTTTGTTTTTTCCCCGTCCTTTTAATGCTGAGATACCTCCATAACAGTTAATAAAATTAAAATTAGAAAGATAATATCATAGGGAACATGTGTACTAAGTTTCAAGTTGATTGGACTTCAACTTCATCAAAAACTACCTTGACCAAAAACTTTAACCTGAAACATGCACTTTTATTTTCTATGTTCAGTGGACCGTGAAATTGGGGGTCAAAAGTTTAATTTGGCTTTGAAATTAGAAAGATCATATCATAAGGAACATGTGTACTAAGTTTCAAGTTGATTGGACTTCAACTTCATCAAAAACTACCTTGACCAAAAACTTTAACCTGAAGCGGGACAGACGGACGAACAGACAGCTAGACGGACGAACGGACGCACAGACCAGAAAACATAATGCCCCTCTACTATCGTAGATGGGGCATAAAAATCTAGATTTACGACATGAATATAGTTTTAATCAATAGGTTACACAAGATGCATATTATATACACATTATATATAATCTCGGTAAAATATCATATATTCATTTGAGAAAACCAAACAGAATAGAATTTGAATCTAATATCTACTGAGTCATTTCTTTTTATATGTTTCCTCATAGTTGACAAATACTAGTATACAAGAAACCATAAGAAGAAACAATCCTGCTATTATATTAGTCTATATATATATATATATATAAAATTATACAATATTTATAAGTTCAAAAGCCCTCATACATACAAATTATTCCAGAGACTTCAGTTCCAATGTTCTTATAATCTAATCTGAAATTTATGGGTTATTTTAAAGGAACAGATATAATTTTGTCAGAAGAAATATGATTCGTACCAATTTTAATAGCTAATAAAAATATCCTTTTACCAAATAATGAGAAATATGATTCGTACCAATTTTAATAGCTAATAAAAATATCCTTTTACCAAATAATGAGAAATTTCTAACCGGGAGCGTCTAAACACCACCTAGGCCGTCTTGGTGCACTAAGCTCCTGAAACTGTACTAAGCCCATGATGGGATGGTGTTATGAATAAAACAAACATACCATCGGATGTATTTTTTCCTCAAGATAATATATCTGAATTTTTTGTCAGTACGTTTTGTTGTTTTGTCGTCTTATGATTTTTTCTGTCATCAACGGTTTTGTCCGACGGCACGTGCAAGTAATTAACAGGTAATAAAACCACTGATCCATGAAGAAATGAAGAAATAAAGAAAGGTTACATCTACATCTATCTACATAATACTTCTTAACTTCAATATGTTGAAGATTACAAGAAGGCACATACTAGGGAAACAAATTAACTAAACATATTTACAATAATTGCAAAAAACATTTTTTTTTTTTTTTTTTTGTATATAGATAAAAACATGGTTTGGTTTAGCAGTACATATGTGGTTTTGCACCAGACTTAAAAGCTTCTAAGTCTGGGCTGCAGGCTACTTGGTATGGTAGGGAATTCCACAACCTTATTGTTCTAGGAAAAAATGAATATAAATGATAGTTTGTGGGAGAGAATGGCTGTATAAATTTATGTTCCTTAGATGGTATTAGGTATGTATTTACTGGGATGGAGACTAATTGGTGTTGGATTTTATATAGCATGGTGACGGGTGCAAGATTTCTTCTTTGTTGTAATGTTGGCCATCTTAGATGTTCAAGTATGGCTGTTACACTGCTTTGATAGCTGTATTTGTTGAGTGTATACCTGGCAGCTCTTCTCTGTACCATTTCAATTTTATGTATTTGTTGTTTCTGCCACGGGTCCCAGACGACACTACAGTATTCTATTTTTGGTCTTACGTATGTTTTGTAAGCCAGTTCTTTTGTTTTTATGCTGTTTGTTTTTACATTTCTTTTAATAAATCTCAGTGATGCGTTTGCTTTGTTTGTGATGTCATTTATATGAGAGTTCCATGTCTGGTCTTTTGTGATGGAAACGCCAAGATATTTTGCTTTGTTTGTTGATTTTATAATATGATTATGTAATGTGTATTTATAGATGATTGGTTTATGTTTTCTTGTTATGTGGATGATTTCACATTTGTCTGGGTTAAAGGACATAAGCCATTCTTGCTCCCATTGTTCCAGTTTATGTAGGTCTGATTGAAGGGTGTGACAGTCATCTAATGATGAAATTGTTAGATACACAATAGTGTCATCTGCAAAGAGGCGAACATTACTTTTGAGGTTGTCTGGCATGTCATTGATGTAAATTAAGAACAGTATATATAATAACGGTGTCTTCCTCAAATGCCAACATTTTATATGTTACCTATACCTAAGGAGGTTATATTAGAAGGAGAGTGAACACTCTGCATGATACAAAATCAGCATCCCCAGGATATCAGTTCGATCAGAGAAAAATTATAAAATTATAAAGAAACCGACATGTTTATCACCCACTTGACATGGCCCTCTGATGTACCGGGCTGTTACCGCGAGCAGTTCGGGCTATTGGATAAATCGCATACGTCACGTGATTTTTATCAGTGACTGGGTCATATAGTTCAGGTGTAATTTTGGTAGCAATGCAGTGTAGAGGTGTTTATGATATGATATCGTAATATAACCTCCTTGCTATACCTTAAATGCCATTAAAAAAAATTTAATAAGAGAAAATGGCAGATTTTTGGGTTAAAAAGAGAGAAAGAAAATTAAAATATTTTTTTTTAAATCTTTTAATAAAAAAAATTTGAAATGAATTTTTTTATTCTGACACATAAGAAATTCGAAATATTAAAGAAATTTAAGTGAAATATTTTAAACTTTAATTTAAGTGGGCTGTATGGTGGGGTGCGTCTAAACACTGCTAAGGAGTCCTTAGTCCTTAGTGCACTATAAGGACTTATAACATGTCACTAAGGACTAGATGGGGTGCTATTAAATGTAATTTCTTTTCATATTATGGTAGATATTAATATCTAATGCATAAATTTCAAATTTTATAGAAAAATAATCTTAGATAAATGAGATATTCAAAAACCATTTTATTGGAAAAAACCATCTAGTTACAAACTTGTTCAATTATTGTCTGTTCATAACATCAAAGAGCTTAACAATCTAGGTAAATACCTTTATTTAGCTGATAAGATTCGTTATTCATAATATTATACTTATATTTCATTATTTATATTATTTGTTGTCATTCTCCGCCATTGATACAAACTGTTTGTAATTATAAGACATGTATGTAATTATTCACTGATGCTATTATATTTGTATATGTAAATTCTATAAGCTGTATTGCTTCTGAATAAAAGACTATTATTGTATATCAACATTATTTAGACACGTGCCTGTTTTTCTTTGATATGCCGAAAATCAATGAACCGTTTGACACGTGTCAACTGATTACACGGGAATCCTGCTATATCTATCGTGTTTAATCGACAAGATTGGTAAAGTTGGATACTAATAGATGAATTGTTGTTGAAATTTTATTCATGTTTTTTTTTTTCAGAAAGAAGAAGTATTTTCTCAAGTCTATTTTGTAATTATTTCATATGAATTATAAATTTGTCACCATAGCAATATATCTAATGCCGGGTTTTTAATTTGATGTTCAAATTAATAAAAGACTGAAATATATAAAAATTTTGATAACAAAATAAAGTGTTCGAACAATAGAAAGGTATGGACCTGAAACACTTTATTTTGTTTCTTGTGGTGCACTTTTCAAAATTTATTTTCATATATGAAGACTTTAAGCAATGTATTACTGGACAAAAAGAAATCAATAAGATAATAAATCTTTACTACATGCAACCACACTACTGAGTTCATATATGAACTGGTTTGACAGAGATTATCTTATGCGACCATTTTCATTTTTTTTTAAATATGAAGAAAACGTTTGAGCAATATATTTCAGGGCACAAACGAACTCATTTGATAAAAAAAATATTTACTACATGTAACCAAACTGAACTTACATGTAAACGGACGTATTTGGACAGAGTTTATATCTTTTGCCTTTGCTATGGTTCATTTCAAATTTATTATCATATGAAAAACACGTTTGAGCAATATATTTCTGGACAAAAACGAGTTCGCTATGATAATAAATTTTTACTACATGCAACATAGACAAGAAGATGTGGTATGATTGGACGGTTTCGATTGGACAACTCTTCCCTAGAGACACAATGACACAGAAATTAATAACCATAAGACCCCGTACGGCCTTCAACAATGAGTAAAGCACATAGTCATTATTTCATAAATCATTTCAAACAATTTGGTAAAAAAAAATCGGATTTCCTTATAACATACTTGTTCTTCTTTAAGAAAAATAGATATAAAGAAATTGTATATGAAATTATTTCTGTCGGCTATTTTCATTTTTTACGTGATAGGTTTGGGTATAAATATTCAGATTTTATTGTATTACAAAAACTAATATTTTCACATTATGTGCAATTGGGACTCACACCACATCTTCCTATATCTATGGTAATGTCATATTTGCAAGGCATTCGTACGACGCATTCTCTTCTGTCAAAATTATATATTTAGCTCTGAATTAACGCATACGGGAAAATATGCGTAAATAATGCTTAAAACTGTGGAACATTTTTAAAAACATTTGTCTCTTTTATATAGTTAAAAATGAAACAAAAAGTCGATAAATGATTTTTTAAACTTCTTTTACTTTTAGAAAAAAAAAACAAATGTTGAGCAATTACGAACACATGAGTACCGTATGAAGTCTTTGTAAATAAACCTTTTGTCTTGATATCTCTTACATAAACATTTTAACAAGCTGACCACACTCTTAACTGACCAAATGGGTGTCTTCAACCTATGCCAACATTTGATAAAAATATATTCAACCTATGCCTACAAACAAAACACAATAGGTGTTGTTATAGCAATTATTAATTAATAAAAGGTAAAATACACTCAGTATATTTAAGCATTAAAATGTTACTCTTTGAAAATTCAGAAACTAAAATAAAGTATTTGCAAAATTGTGTTGTAAAAAATGAATAATTAAAAAATTTCTAAAAGGACAAAAACGGTTAAATAGAACCCTTGATACTAGCAAAATTTTGTTGAAAAAATATAAAATTCATAATAAAAAAATAGACTAAATTTCTGAAATTAAACACTTTTTAAATATAACAATACTTAAGAAAACAAGAGTAAAAAAGCTATTACATTGGTGCAAATTTTTATGATAATTTTTGTTCATTATTTTGTTGTATTTAATATGTAACAGACTTCAACAAGCAACGAAATATACAAATATACCATGATACTTCAACAGATTTTTTTATAATCAAATTACAACCAGTTTAAACCGACCGTTAAAGTGTACTCAATATACAAAATCTTTTACAAGTACAAGTATTTATTTTATAAATATAAATAAAATTAAATAGAATGATTTTTTGGTTCATTTAAAGGCAGCGACTTTCCAGTTGGACAGTACACCCTTAATTTACTTTTTTTTAGTTTAAACATTAAAGTACTCTGTGTTTGTTTTTGTTTATTATATTGTGTTGTGTGATTTATGGTTACATTTTGTGTCTCTTATTTGGAACTTTATTATCCGAATTGATAATTTAGATATTAATAAGATAACTTGACAAATTACTAAAAAAAAGTCCTTACTTTGTGACCAACTTTAGAAAATGTCAAAAAGGACCACTTTGTGAAACCGACTAAGGACTAGAATTTACTGTAAAACCATCCTAATACATGTCTTACTCCTGAGATATCTTTGTGAAACTTTAATATTTTTATCATATATTTTATATTATTCATGAGAATGACACTGATAGATATTTAATATGACTAGATGATTGTTCCTTTAATAAAAATCCATAAAATTCTTTTTTTCCCCTCATTATTTCATTATATTAATTTTAAACTAATTCCTATATGAAATAGAGATCCTCAACACACACAATTATACCTACATTGTCACTTGTACTTGTAAAAGATTTTGTATATTGAGTACACTTTAACGGTAGGTTTAAACTGGTTGTAAATTGATTAGCCCCTAATTAATTTATGTTTTTATAACACTTAATCTATTACAAATTATTCAACCTATGCCAACATTTTTTCATATAATTTTATACCTAAATTTCAAAATGTTGGCATAGGTTGAATGAACCGACCAAATGCATGCACCTATTGCAAATAACTTTGTCGGGAATGAAATAAAACAAAAGCAACATTATTTGTTCTTTTAATCATTTTAAATAAGAACAACACATCTACTTATAAATATTAAGCATTTTTTTGATACAATTGTTAATTATTTTAATAAGGAAAAATAATACATATAACATCACTCCTTCTAGTCCTTAGTGGCATTGTATATGTACTTGGTGCACTAAGGTAATGCACCGACTAGGGCGTCCTTAATTAGCAGTTTTTAGACGTACCGTGTTTAGGCTCCGTGTTGAAAACCGTACTTTGACCGATATTAAATGGTTTACTTTTATAATTGTGACTTCGATGGAGATTTGTCCAATTGGTTTTCATACCACATCATCTTATTTGTATAAAAAGGCTCGGAAATAAGAGATTTTTTAATTCCATATCATCATGATTAAGGCAGTGACTATTTTGCCGACTCTGATTAAATATATTTAGTTCGGTAAAGTACTGGGAATTTGTTATTTTGCAGGTTCTTTGTAAACAGCTGACAACATTTGAAACACATATAATCGTTTAAAAACTGTTATCAGTCAAATTTACATTACATGTTATGACAATATTTTCTCTAATTTTTTAAACTTTTGGAACAAAAAAAAACAATAAATATACAGAAAGATGACTAGACGATATGGATTTTCTCGTCGTTTAAGGCCGTCCTGCGACCTGCCATTGCTTAAATCTTTATCATTTCAACTCTGGTATATAGTTACATTTCTATATATATCTTTATTCTCACAAACCAAATTACAAAGGTATAATGTTAATAAGTCTTTAATTTCTGAATATATTTACACCAAAATTTAAATATATGCTCTTTATTCAAAACTTTATCGTACTGAATGACCTTGGTGCTTATATGACTGTTCCAACATGGGCTTAGTGCAGTTTCAGGAGCTTAGTGCACCAAGACGGCCTAGGTGGTGTTTAGACGTTTACCGTTTCTAACGTAGACTAGTACTTCATAATCTTTTTTTTCTTTTTTCTAATATGACTTGCCGTCCTGATTGCGCATGAGATTTTTGCCACAACACGTTAAGCAACCAACAAATTAAATTTGTTTATAAGAAAAATACTCAATTATGATGAAATATAGAAACTGAGATTAAAATGGAGATACATGTATAGTCATTATTCAGACTTTTTTTATATTCCCTCAAGGCTTTCTAACTGGGCCCGTATGCAAAATGGCTTGTGTACTCAAGTTAAGATTTGTTCAGAACGGACGGATTTTTCTACACTTTCAACGATGAATTACGTTACAAACGGAACCTTGCTTCAGTATAAAAATGTTTAGTAGTAGACAAAAGTGGACAACGCTATCAAAAGGGGGTTTTGATCCATAAGAAAGCCACATTTTGTTTCAAATTTGATCTGTAATTTCATTTACCGTTTTCAAAAGAAATAAATTGAATGGAAAATTTTACGACTTTGTGGAGATTTTTCAATTTGTTTTAAATATATAACATAGTTGAAACAAAACTTTAAGTATTTTTTTTATTTTTCTTGGCAAACCTTATATGTTTAATATTTTTCAAATGAAACCGTCTGTATTTGTTTACCGAGTAAACTTGTACATGTATGTGTTTATTTGACTTTAATAAACTATTAAATCCATCACCATCGCTAATCACCGTGACACGACTCTTTAATAATTATTAAAGATCAAACGACTAATCAACACGCTAATTGGTAAAGAATAAAATCGTCGGTCGTGGATAAATAATCCCATGTAACGGCGCGTCCTGATAATTCTATCCAACTCTTTATTACTCTAAGCACAGACATTAAGCTTATCAGTGCAATAAATACAAATACGTTTTTATTATGATAACATGGCATACTACATCAGAGAAGCGAATAAATATCAAGTATTGATCAATAACATTTTGGTCCTATGATTAAGTGCATTAATCAAGAGTTTACACAAATTACGCAAATCTTTTATTTTCAGTGCTGAGGAGTTGCACTAATTTGAACGACAATGGACGTCTATAATAATAAGGTTTCATAAAATGCCTCCTTAAGTCTCTACAGCATTCACATTGTAAAACAAAATGGACTTCATCTTCAGTAATATTCAAAGTACAAAGAGTACACTTTCGATCTAACCTGAGACTACTATAACGTTGTTTTCATGTTACACTTTGTACGCGTATTTCCCTAAAACTCGCCCGATTCAGACTAAGACCGGTGATAAATTCGCCTCAGGGTGTACTGGGGTACTTCAGGGTGTTAAAATACCCATATCTACGGACATGAAAAAATTATTAACAATTAACACTTAGATGAAATGTTCATTTGATAAAACCTTAAATAACTTCTCAAATATTGAATATATTTTAATAAAAAAAAAAGTGTTTAAAATCAAACAATAAATTATCCATCGAATGCATACAAACGCTCACTAAAACATCTATGAAAGTTCCTGTTTTAATTATATAACAAATAAAATACGAGAATTTGAGTGCAAGCAGTGGACCGTGTATATTTGCGTGAAAAAAGAAGAAACTATTGTCGTTTGTAATAGAAATTCGGAGTTATAGAGTAAGTTAAAGGAGATGTGACATGATTTTTTTTAATTTTTTTTTTTGAAAATAAATATTTATTTATACATAATTACCCCCAAAAAAACATCGAAAGATATATAATTATCGTTTAAATGGATAAATTATGAATTCAAATGTATCGATCTGTCGACCTACTAATTATGCATATTTCAATCCCGGAAGTCACTCAGAACGAGGCTGTGACGTCAGTGGTTACATCAATCATATTTGACTGACGGGTATATACATAATTAGCGCTATTTCATTTCCGAATATTTAAATAAAAAAAATACATAACAGTGATTAAAAATGGTTCTGTGTGCTGCCAGTGGGTGCAACAATAGACATAAGAAGGACAGCTTAATTAGTTTTTTTTCGTTTTCCAATTAACCCGCAAACCAGGAAGGCGTGGACACACTATTGTAAGAGATGGGACTTCCTACCAGGCGCTAGTCATAGACTTTGTTCCGCCCATTTTACAAATACATGTTACGATCGTGACCCAGAATTAATGAAGAACCTCGAGGGATGTCCTACCATGAAGCCAAAACTCCGTCCAAATGCGGTACCTGACATTCCATTGACGCAACCAACAACAGCTGAGCCAAAGCTACCTATACCTAAGCGTGGAGCTTATGAGAAGCGGAGAAAGGCTGAGGTAAATATATTTTTTTTTATCTTCGCAAATATTTTATTGCATCCCCTTTTAATAATATATTTTTTTATAATTTCAATATCCAAATAAATATAGCTAAGTGTTGAAAATTTAGTATCGTGTACCTCCTTAGTGTACCTCACTACCTGTTCACGTGTGCAGGTGTGTACATCGAACCATAAAGTTACATCGATCAGAAGTTACAGGTATGCGGCACACTTTATCCCCAATACTTGGTTACCTTTTGAAGTTGAAAGCTACAGGTGTCATGCCCCAGGGTGGTGATAGGTAAGACATAGGTAATACGCAATATTGCGTAACATGCGGCGAATCTGTGTACATCAATGATCACCTGCGGGATGCACAGGTGAGGTTGGAAAATAGACTCGAGAAAATGTTACAGACACATATTACGCAATGCATATCTGTTTTACCTGTAGGAATAATCATTACCCGACTGTCGGTTAATCAAGGGGTTTACAGAATATAGAAAAAAGGACTGATAGTGCGGCTAAAAAAAAAGGGGGGGGGAATAGGAAATAATGGGATGCTGAATTTACTTTGTAATGAATGGAGTATAATAAGCAAATTAATTAGACAATAAAGAAATTTTTTTTAAAGTAAAAATTAAAAAAAGCCTAAACAATTAAAAATGTCAACGCCTGTCAGTCCCCATAACTAAAACATAACCTGCAGTACATAGATTCTAATAAAAATTAGGCAGGTGTAAAAGGTGTATTGTAATTCATTTTCTATTATTTACCCTAATTATTTTATTTATTTATCATATGGAAAATCATTTTATTTCTTAATAAAAAAAAGTGAAGAGATGCTATGATAGAAAGTTGATGCAAGGTTAATATTAAAAATCAGTACTCATTGAAAATGTTCAATGGGATGATTAGGAGGGGACAAAGACATGAATTTATTTTATTGTTTTAAAACTTCTTTAAATATTACTTTTAATATTTCCCCTGTTATATGTCATACTTATTACACATTTATTGTGAGCTGCTTCAGTAATTCAAATTTCACACCAACATACTTGGTTGGTGATAGGTAATTTATTACCTGTCTTTTTCTCTTATTTAATGCGATTTAATTACCTGTTCAACTCCAACATTTTTAAGAAATATATTTTGATAATAGATATACATATATGGTGAAGTAATTGATATAAAAGTACTGATATTTCTACACAGATCTTCATATATATATACATTCTAAATTTTAAAATGTGCATTTAATTTCATATTGTGTTTATACTGTACATGTTATTCTGTAAACATTTTCACCCCTTTTTTCTCTAATATTCATTTTTTTTGCCCTTTATTCTCTAATCTTCATTTTTTAGAGGCATTATTCTATAATCATTTAACCCCATCCAAACCCTCATGTATGTATGTACATTGTAGTGTGACTATAATAAACTTTGAACTTGAACTCTACACTTAGCAATTACAAATTCAAATTATTAAATTAATATAGAAGAATCGATTAATTGGTGGTAAACTTGCAGGGACATATCCAGCCATTTAAGAAAAAGGGGGGGGGGGGGGGGGGCAACTATATGTCCCCATTCAAATATATTGATCGTCCCCCCAAAAAAGGGGGTTCAACCCCGAACCCCCCCTGGATCGGCCACTGAAATTTTGATTGCTAATCAGACAACTATCCATTCTCAAATTAAAGGGATTTACAAAGTTATGTATATTTCTCTATGTTTTTGATTTCATTATAATTGTAATTTTAGACCATTTAATTATTCAGAAATGCAATTGACCATCATAGCTCTGGTCATTGATATAAGAAAATATATTTAAAAAATCGTTACTAGTATTCTGCATGTTCATTGGTTTACTATTGGCGTTCGACTTTCTATGTAAACCAATGATAATATACCTGATAACGGGAAGACCGCCCACAGATTAGGTTTGACCAATCAGATTTGGAATTTAATCGAAGGAGTGTCTGTTTAAAAACAAATAAATTGAAATAGAAATTCCCTTTACAGGGAATCGCCTTTTTGTATGTTAAGGACCTTGGAGAAAGGAACGGATTTTATTTGTTAATTCACAAACCTAAATACACAAAAAGAAAAAGATATCTATATTTCTGTACAATTTTCCTTTCATTAATTATAGGTTAATTGATCCAATATCCACCCGTTTATATTATGGATCACATTTACGACCTTACATTGATTACGTGCTACGTGTACAATGTTTCGAGTTCTTTCGGAATTATATTCCAGGTTACTCTCTTCAGAGGTCGTCCGTTTATGTTTTTTATTCTCTAAATGTTTATTTGTTTATTATTTTGTACATTTTATTTATTATTGTACCTTTTATTTATTATTGTTCGTTTTATCAACGTATGGATCACTGTTTTTTGTTATTAGATTTAGTTTAAGATACGTTTCAATATGCAGCGCACCTTCCTTTGGTTTTAGTGTAACTGTCTAATTAATTTCTATTGGGAGACATTGATTTATTTCAAGTGTTTCTTAACGATTTCCCCAATGTTCCTGTTTCGTTTGAATGCTATTGTAGGTTTTTTATCAAAGAGATTTTTGAACTGTGGGTTGTCTTTAAATGCCAATGTTTTCTTATAATGGTTTGGAATGTTCCGCATTAGCATGGTATTGTGTTATGAAAGATATATTACAGTTATCTGTGTTTTTGTTTATGCTTGTTTCTTTGTTTGTTAATTTGTTTAATCTTTCTGTATGGGAAATATTTCTTAATATTTTATTTACAAAAGCGATTTTGTAACCTCTTTGTATTAATTTTTCTGTAAATAATTTTATTCTTTCATTAAAATTGTCAGGATCAGAGGTATTTCTAAGAATTCTTATTCCTTCACCTTTAATAAAGGATTTAAAACAGCTTTTAGCGTGGTTAGAATTTTGGTGTAGATATTGGAATTTTTCAGTTGGTTTTGTGAAACATTTAATATCTAAGATATTTTCTTTTTGAAATCTCTGTCCTTTGTACGTTTCTAAGTCTAGAAATTTTAAACTTTGTCTGTCAATTTCATAAGTAAATTGCAGTAGGTTGTGGTTTGTGTTTGCTATTTCGAAAAGAAGTTTAACTTCTTCCGTAGTACCTTGAAATAAAATATATCCACCATCTTTCATACGTTTATGAAATAATATTTTGTTTTTGTGTGGAAAGATATTTAGAATTTTATTTATATGTTGGTATATAGCTATATCTGAGATTTGAGGACTTGCTACATGTCCTTGGCTAGCTCCTATAATTTGCCTATAACATTTTTTGTTGAAGGTAAATTCATTATTAAGGAGAATTAAGTTTGTTATTTGTAGTAAATAGTCAAAACTGGGTTTTATTATGTTATATTCTAGGTTTTCATATATCCCCGTAACTGTTTAAAGCGTCAATAATTTCGCTAAATCGGCTTAGATTTGTGTAAAGGGATGTGATATCATAAGTCACCAGTAAAGTATCAGTTTCTATCTTTGATTTTTCGAGTAGACGTATGAAGCTACCTGTATAAGATATGTACGTCGTTTTTGTTTTAACTATTGGTAATAGGAAGAAATCCAAATACCGCCCGATTCTTTCTAAAGGACCGTTGCATTGTGAAATGATTGGCCTTGCTGGTACTTGTATTTTAATTTCAGTTTGTTGTTTATAAATATATTTCAGTATTTCGTTATCCAGTTTATGGATTTTAGGGAGAAAAGTAGGCAAAGGGTGTTGTTATATATATTGGTTTTCGTATTTGATGTATTTAAATGTTATTTCGTCTAAGTAATTGTCTTTGTTCATGTTGCACACTATTTCATTAATTTTATTCATGGTATTTTTTATGTTGATTTCTGGTATTTCAACAAAGTGTATTCCGTCGTTTAATTGCGCGATATCTTTTTGTGCCAAAAAGTAACTCATTTGTGCCACAACTTGATTGCGCCAATACTTCTTTTGCGCCACCTAATTTTCAAAACTATAGGTATCATTTGCGCCAAGGAAACAATCATCCTAATAAAATTATCCCGCTTTCTGGCTCGTTACACAATACAAAGTCATCATCGTTGTTTAACAACACCAATATCATCCAATATTCTGTGAAATTCTGCTTACTCACTTTTAGGTTGAGCCGGATGCAGTTTTATTCTCTCCATATACATTGACTGACGCACATATTTTAAATCTTTCTTTTCTAAATTTTCTTCTTCAATTTTGAAGAGCTCTGAATTTTTTTTATTTTTGAAGGTCGCTCTGGCAACATATCGGTTGTTTTTCTTTTGCACACAGTTCTCAAAATTTGACATTCTTATTTCTGGACTTTTGTTTCATGACATATAATCTAATTCTCCAATCAAAATAATTGTACACGATTCATCTTTGAATAACCTAGCACAACACGACTTAACTGTACATCTCCACCTTATTTCTCCAGTTTCCCTTAACTGTTACATCTCCATCTTATTTCTCCAGTTTTCTGTACAAATGCCTGACGGAATTTTGTGTTCTTCAAAAATGATGACCGGTTCTTCCTCTATCAGACTCTATTTTCTTGAAAGGTATATCAGACACTCTTGACTTGTGAAAAAATATTCTATTACTAAACAATTTATCTTTTGGCGAGTTTTCTTAAATTTGATGAGTGTTTAATTAAATCTTAAGTGGAAATTTTAATAATAGTACATGTATGATATAGGTAAAACTTGTACAGGTATGATATAAGTAAAAAATATTTACATGTAAATGTGGCGCAATTTCATTTCATTTATTGGCGCAGTTAATACCATCAAAATAAAATAAAGTGGCACAATTAATACCTTTTCAAAACTGCAATTGGCGCAAATTGATTCTGCCCGTTTAATTGACGTTCACCCTTAATCGGCGTAGTCGGTTTTATTTTTACCAGTGGTGAAACAAATACAAAACAAAAGGTCGAAATCCTTTTATAAACCGTATTGGAACGAAACACTACAGAAACAGTGGAATACTGCTTGCGAATATGAAAAACAATGGCTGAAATTTCATGGATCTCCACAACGTAAAAAACACATGAAAGATAGATACTGCTACGAAAGGAAAAATTTCGATAAACTTAACCGGAAATTTAAAAGAAAATTCAACATTCAGAAAGAAAGAGATTTACAAGAGCAGCTGAATTCGAATTGTAAGCGTGATTTCTGGAGAAGTATAGGAAAACTGGGTATTGCAAACGAAAGAACGGAAAATATACCATGGGAAATCGTGAACCCGGATGGTACGGTAAATACAGACAGGGATGACGTTCTCAATACTTGGAAGTCCGATTTTGAAACATTGTACGCAAGAAATGATGACAACGACGATCTCGATAATTTAGTCAATGAGGGAAACATAACTGATTTACCTGATCTTAATAATAACATAACTCGTGATGAAATAGTTAAAGCCGTTGAACATACGAAATTACGCAAAGCAGCTGGATATGATGAAATTCCATCAGAGGTGCTAAAGAATGAAAGTGCGATCGACTTACTGCATGTTATATGCAACGGTTGTTTTGAACTGGGTAAAGTGCCTGAACAGTGGACATCTGGAGTTGTAAATCCCATATTAAAACCGGGAACAAACGATAAACGCCTCCCAACAAACTACAGGGGAATCACGATTACATCCGTACCGAGCAAAATCTACTGTAGTGTCTTGAATTTCCGTTTATGTAAGCAGTTAGAGGACAACGATATCCTGTGTGAGGAACAAAATGGCTTTCGTCCAAAACGCAGCTGTGAAGAGCATATATATAGCCTTACTTCAGTTATAACAAACAGAAAAATATCAAAACAGTCTACATTCGTCAGTTTTATAGATATGAGGAAGGCGTTTGATTCTGTATCTAGAAGCCTTTTATGGTATAAACTACGACGTGCAGGTATTCAAGGAAAATTCCTATCCGCCATACAGTCACTTTACGAGAATGTCAAATGTACAGTCCGCGTGAATGATAGATACACTCCATGGTTTGATGTTGACTGTGGTGTGAAACAAGGGTGTTTGTTATCACCGGCAATGTTTGCGATCTATATTAATGACTTGGCCGAACGCATTAACAATCTACAGTGCGGCATTCGTATAGGAGATGATCTTTTAAGTATCCTTCTTTACGCCGATGATATAGCGCTTATTGCACCCGATGAAGATAGTCTGCAAAAAATGTTGGATGTTGTCTCCGATTGGTGTAGTCAGTGGAAGCTTGATGTTAATCCGTCCAAGAGTAACGTAGTGCATTTCCGAAATCCATCTATCGATCGTAGTAACTTTAACTTTACTTGCTCCAGACAAAACATTGCCTATGCTACATCATATAAATATTTAGGCATGTGGTTAGATGAACATTTAACGTTCGACAAAGCCGTACGTGAACTATCAAAATCAGCGAGCAGAGCACTCGGTGCGTTATATGGCAAATTTATAAGCGCAGGTGGAATGACACACTCTGTATACTCCAAGTTGTACTCTACTATGGTTGAACCAGTGTTATTTTATTGTTCGGGAATATGGGGCACAAAAGTGCATTCAGTAATAAACTCTATTCAGAACAAAGCAGCTAAATTTTTCATGTCTGTTGGAAGGTACACTGCAAATACTGCGATTCGAGGAGATATGGGTTGGACCTCGTGTTTTACGAAACAAAGAACTGCATGTATACGATTATTAAGTCGGATATTGCGATCTGATGATACGCGTTTAACTCGAAAGATTACCGAGTGGACTAAAAATCGACGTAAAGGATGGTACGTTAAAGTGAAACGTTTTGCGGAAACCGTTGATGCCACTGCTATTCTTAATGATACATTAATTTCTACAAAAACTGTTATGCGAACAATAAAGGAACGCTTTGATGTGGTTGATAACGATGAATTCAAACAAGCGTTATTTGACGATTCGAACAATGTAAACGGAAATAAATTAAGGACATACCGTTTATACAAAACAAACGTTAAAACTGAGCGATACCTTAAGCTACAACTCCCCAAAAATGTGCGGGTCTCTGCCGTTGGCGATCGAGACAGGACGATATGCCCGACCGCGAACACCAGTAGATGAAAGACTATGCCGACTATGTAATAGCAACGATGTTGAAAGTGAAAAACATTTTTTGTTGTTTTGCCCATTATATGACGATATTAGATTTGAATTGTTTGCTAAAGCCAGAACTTTAATTGATAGCTTCGATACTTTGGATATGGACAGTAAATTTATCGAAATAATGTCTTGTGAAGATATACAAACTTCTTTGTCATATGCAATTTTTAAATCTTTTCAGAGACGAAAACTATTTAGCACATGAGAATTTATCAAGCAAAAATATTTAATGTTTTTCTATTTATATTTATAAACAGTGATTTTAACTCAAATTATTTAGTCATTTTGGAAAAACTTTTACTTTTTTGTAAGTTTATCTGTGATAATTAATATTTTTCTATTGTTATTTCTTATTTTTAAAGCTCAGTATGAAGATAAGTTTATCTTTTTAAATCTTTTTAAAATTTTTAGAATTTGAATTTTTGAACATTTAGACTACAATGACTTGTTTAATGAAACCTTTTAACTTTTTGATTTTAGAAATGTTTGTACATAAGTGTCTCGTAAGTCTACATAAGGCTGGGTATTTGATCTTTTTTTTTGTGTTGTTTATGATATTGTGTATATATATGTCTGATCAAATATGTGACACTATAATAAAATAAATCATTATTATTTATTATTATTATTATTATTATTTTGAACTACTGTTATGTTGTTTTTATCCGCTTTATGGATAGTAATTGTTTCAATGTGTCGTAAAGTACGTAGACATTGCGTTTCTTCTTTCGTAATGTTTTTGGTTTTATTTGGTTTATAATTTGAAAGTTCCATTTTAGTGTGGAATATGTACTGTCCTATAGGATTGTCGCCTATAATAGGAACGCTAGATTTAGACTTTTCTTTAAATGGATGATTTGTTTTCGGAATAGTTTTGTATTCATGAAAGAAATGCTTTAATCTTAGTTTCTTTCGAATTTTTTAAAATCTTTGAGGATATTTGTCCTAGAGATTTTGTCCGTAGGTATGAAGTTTAAGCCTTTTCCCAACGTCATAATTTCTGTATTTGTTAATTTTCTATTTGAGAGGTTTAAAACAAATTGTTTGGCAGTTTTTAGGTTGCTATTTTGTTTGGCAATATTTAATTGCTGTTTTTTGTTAATGAATTTATAAATATTTTTTGCTTTTTTGCTTTTTCGGCTGAATCGTCTGTGTTTAGACATGTTTCACAGTTAGACTGTGTATGTAATCAATGTAAGGTCGGACATGTGATCCATACTATAAACGGGTGGATATTGGATCAATATACCTATAATTTATAAAGAGATTAGCCATTTTTCTCCAAAAAGTACTTTCTAAATCATCATTTACAAAGTGTAGAGTTTCTTTTTGAAATACATGTAGAATTATTGCGATTTGTACTGTATGAATACTTTTGTTTAATTCATTACGTGTCGTTTGGTTGCTGTCTCATTGACGAATAAACCACATCTCCTTTATTTTCGTATGGCATAATGAAAGACAAATTTTAATATAAATCTTTCTATTTGTATACATGTATGCATAGAAATTTCAACCCGCTAGAAAGACAAGGAATGTCGTAAAAGCGCTAATTGACAAGTTGAGCGTATCAAATTAATTACATGTATATACGAACGGTCATTCAAGGTCAGACATGATTACACATGTGTAACTGTTACACTAGTTAGATTAAATCTGTTTTGCTTAATGAATAAACTTTTCTAAAATACGGAATTTCCCCTAAACATATGAACTTACTTTTTTTTTTAAACATTACTCCATAATATGATACTGGATTGAGAAAACTCAATATCAACTTTAAATATATTACAAAGTTACTTGTCTTCGCATGAAATGCCGGAAGAATAACTAACTAGAACTGTATATCTAATGTTTAATTATGTCGTTTGGTTGCTGTCTTGTGTACGTATAAACCGCATCCCGCCTACAGTCACATTAAACAGGTCGGGACCACTACCTTATATGGAAATGCATAAATTAGCATACTTATGTTCTCGCACATGTAATTGTTTATTTACATGTGACGCAATTTATTTTTACCTAGGTTTTTGACCAATCCACCAGAGACATATAATATTATATGTCTCTGAATCCACTAAATGAGTCACAATGCATGATGGACTACTACATGTACGTGTTTACAATCAACCAAGAACACGTGTTATTTACTGAAATACAACACATTTTTTCGTGCAATGCGGGATTCACAATTTCGCTTAGTTTTTCATTTTGTGTATCCTCATTTATAGTTCGTGATATAAAGTATTAATTCCATGCTCAGATTAACAAAGAGTTGTTTCTATGTGAAGAAAAAGGGTTTGAATTACCCGATATATAGTCATTAACATGTTTGATGATGGCACAGAGATTTCATGTATTTGTCCACCAGAAGCAACGAAACAACAGCGAAAAAACACAATTACCCATGAGACAAACTTACTGGTGTAAATAAAGCCGTCGATAACAGCCGGTGCTGATATTCAAGAGTACAGCAATGTTCGTATAGATAATTAAAGGCAAATGTGGGATCCTTGAATTTTGTGTTCGTAAAAAAAGGCGAAGAAATATTTACATACATGGCAGTGTTAACAAAATTTATAAGTATTTTTGTTGGTCACATTTCATGATCAGTATATGGGACTTCCAAACTGTTCCCTTTTTTTTAAGGTAGTGAAGTCAGCAACTGTAGTTTCAGTTTGTTCGTTTTTTAACGGGCTCGGACATTTGCCAAACTGAATAAAATCATTACAGCTGATTTCTTAAACCTGCAAAGTAAAACTTTGGTTGGTTTGCTTGCTTTGTTTGTATAGTTGTTTATACAAGCTTTGAAAATAAGATTGACATCTTTAAACAATATATATATATATATAGGCATAGTTTAACTTGTATATTTTATATTTTGTACAATATACAAACAAGCAAGCAAGCTAACCAAAGTTTTGCTCCACATGCATAATAAATAAGCTGTAATGATTTTATCAATATGTATGTGCGACAAGGTGGAAAATTTGATATGTTTTGTGAAAATTGCAGCGTTGGATCTATAATAAAAAAGAAGATGTGATGTGATTGCCAATGAGACAACTGTCCACAAGAGACCAAAATGACACAGAAATTAACACTAATAGATCACCGTACGGCCTTCAACAATGAGCAAAGCCCATACCGTATAGTCAGCTATAAAAGTCCCCGATATGACAATGTAAAACAATTCAAACGAGAAAACTAACGTCCTTAATTATATAAAATAAAAATGTACGAAAAACAAATATGTAACACATAAACAAACGACAACCACTGAAATACAGGCTCCTATACAATATATATTTTTTTGATGGGATAGATTTCTTGTCCTTTTATATATTTAATTGGGCCTTTTTTTTTTTTTTTTTTTTTTTTTTGTTTGGATTGTTTTACACAAGTAATGTTTGGGTCATTAATAGCTTACTTTTCAGCATTGGACCTATGACTGCTTACTTTACTAAATTATGTCTTTGTTGGAAAGATGTCTCATTTGGCTCTCATACCTCATCTTCTTATAATATATATACAAAGCACGTTTTAGAAAAAAATTAATAGGTAATATGGTACCCACTATGATCCAGCGACTTTTAATATTGGAGATATTTTACATATGTCAACAGGACAGCAGCCGAACGATAAAAAAACCTCTGAGGTATATTTTGTGATAAAATTAGCAACAAACGGATATTATCGATGGATGAATTTAAACTATAAAAAATGTATTGAGCTATATACCGTACCCGCTCAGTGGCGGATCCAGGGGGCGGGGGTTCCGGGGGATGGACCCCTTTTTTTGGACGATCAGTGCATTTGGATGGGGACATGTAGTTGGAACCCCTCCCCTTTTGTCCAGGGTTAGGACCCCCCCCTTTTTAAAATGGCTGGACCCGCCCCTGCCGCTTTCATAACACTTCTTTTTAGCATCCTGAATATTATGATGTTCTTACTATTAGTTCAGGTCCTGATAAAAAAAAATACACATTCAGTACAGAAAGAAGTGTTTCAATGAAAGTTTCGTGTTTTTCTAGGCAGAAATGATTTTGCAATGACATTATACAGGTTTAAAAGAGCTTACTGGACAGTGGTCACTTCATTGGATAGGGGCAGCCCCGATGTTCCGACACCCCGTTAGTCCGACACCCCATTGGTCAGACACCCCGCTAGTCAAACACCCCATTGCTCCGACACCACACTGGTCCGACACCCCATTGGTCTGACACCCCATTGGTCCGACGCCCCATTGATCCTACACACCAATAGTCCGACAATACAAATAATCCCGACCAATAGTAGTAAGCTGATACACAGAAACTTACTAATTTGTGTACCTAGTGTTAGACCAGTTTTAGAGAGCAACCAGGGACACATCGATAGTACTATTATGTAAATGTTTATCTTTACGATTTATTGATTGATTGTTGGTTGCTTAATGTCCAGTGGCAAATATTTCATGCATATTCAGGAGGAGGACAAGTTCACAATAAATACAATAGGTAGGTATTGTCACAACAAAGGCCATCTGGGATGATGGTCGGGGAAATTTGGACTGCCATTGGAAAATAAGGGTACATTGGATAGGGACAGAAAATTTGCCTTGCAACAGGCCACCTATGGACCACTCAAAGAGTTGTAGCATTATCTTTACGAGGATCAACATAAGATAACTTACATACCGAAACTGTGAACACACACTTTCCACATCAATGAACTTGTCAATTACCCCGCTATTCGAACGGAATTGCTTACCCCTCACCCCTCCATTGCGGGAGATGAAAACAACAATCTTCAACTTCAACTCAGTTGTCCTATCAGATAGATCTGTTGTATTTGAAATAAAAGTGAACACAAATTAAAGAATTTTCCGACTTAGATCAAGGGGTACCCCTAGAGTATCTATATAAAAGGCAACAAAAAATCGACCTATAAGTATATAAGAAAATAGGACAATACAAATGTTCAAGTAAAACAATCCCTATACAGTATTGTTTAGGGGCCAACTGAAACACGACTGCGGGTGCGGGAGTTTCTCGCTGCATTGAAGACCCATAAGTGGCCTTCGGCTGTTGTTTGTTCTTTGACACATCTCCCATTTCCATACTCAATTGGACTATAAATAAAAGTTGTTCAAAACAAAAAATCGCACTCACAACCTGAAATGTAACTAGGTGATCTGGAAGGATATAAACAACAGTACAAAGAAAGTCTCATTAGAAGATCGTTATATTTTACTTGTTACCGGTATACATTGTGCAATAGTAGTTTCACGGAACCAAGAAAAAAAAAAACCAAATGTATATGTATATTATTACAAAAAGCATCTAGCTAGGCAAGGTATCAAAATATCAACAAAATAAATGCAGGTTCAAATATTGAATGTAATGTTATGGCAGTTCTGTGTTTGTTTTTATACGCCCGTCAAACTTTTGACTGGACGTATTAGGTAGCAATACACAGTTAGAAGTTTAGTTTCGCATTATGGCCCCTGTGAATTTTTTAAATATGAAAGTTTTTGTACAATAAAATTGATTTTTAGATAATTGAAGAATAATATAGCCTTCTTAGTGGGTTTATATGAACATTAAAATTGTTTTTAACTTGTTTTATAGGCCATTCATATGATTGACAGTCCGTATTTTCCTATCCGTACCGTTCATAGGTCCATACATTATTGTAGTGTTTATCAACAAAGATTTTGCGCTCGATCTTTTCAATTCAATTTTATGGAAAAACGAGCAGATAAGCATATTATTTTTTTGGGACCACTTGATAGATATAAACCTATGGATTCAGGAAAGGTATTACTGTAATTGATTGAAATTTTCCTTAAGACCAAATTTTGGAGACTTTTGTGACATGTTCACCCCCCTTTTTTGCTATATTTTGTATCTAAGAAATGCAGATTGTTGCCATGGTTACACCCAAGAGGGATTATATTTCACCCTTATGACCATTAGAAATCAAATCTATGGAAGATTCTCTTTCTATAAGTATATACATGCATAACACACATATAAAGCCTTCTTTGTTAGACAGGAGGGGAAAGAGGGTGTTTAAAAATTATGAGTGTCAATTTTAAGTTTTTTCCTAACTGTGTATTGCTACCTTATGGTATACAAATGTCCGTCTGTTCGTTTGTCCATCTGTCTGTCCGGCGTAAACATGTCGCATCGTAACTTGAGAACGACTCATCCAAATTTCATGAAACTTAACATAGTTGTTTTTATGATAATCAAAAGATCTGTATACTTTTTCAATAAGATTAAAACTTTTTGAGTTACGGGACTTTGTAACTAAAACAGGGGTGTAATTTTTCACATGTCGCACCGTATCTCAAAAGCCATTTATGATTATTGCTTAAAACTTAACATATTTCTTAGTTTTATTAATCTAAAGATCTATATACTTTTTGGTTTTGATTCAAAATTGTATTTTTATGTTTTTTGGTAAAAAAAAAGGGGGGGGGCAATTTGTGATTATTGCTTACAACTTTATACAATTCTTAGTTATATTAATGTAAAGATCTGTATACTTTTTGGTGATGATTCAAACTTTATTTTAGAGTTATTGATTTTTTTTATAAAGAGAGGGCTCTCACATGACACCCCATATGTATGAAACTATAATTTATGATAATTGCATAAAAGTTCACACACAAGACGACGGACGTATCATGCGCTCATGGCGCAGCTGTTCATTAAACAAGTATTGCTGCGCATATATCTACATACGCTGACGTCATCGAATGCAAAATGCAGTTCTTTATCGCTTCATATACCGTATACCGGGTTGTTTTTGCGGGTTGTAAATTTTCGCGGATAGAATAAAATCTCCAAATAAAATTCCGTAAGTGATCATGCAAAGGTATGATAAAAGTTATGAATCCGCCAAAATAATAACTTCCAAAATAATTCGCAAGTATACCTTATTCAATGAAAATCGTGAATTGTTACACCCGCGAAAATAACCCGCTATACGGTATATTAATATAACCAATAAAATTTCAAGTTAGAGCATATTTGTTTTAATAAAATTGAGAATGGAAATGGGGAATATGTCAAAGCGACAACCACCCAACCAAAGAGCATACAACATTTCTTTGTCAAAATGTTCAAACTTCTTGAGAAATATATATGAGTAAAAATCATGCATATCATAGTCATGATAATATAACGCATAATAGCGTTCGCAGGTACCTATAGATACATGGGTCGTCTTATTGGCCATAATGCACGCGAATGCTTTACAAGAATTGTATGCATGCTCCTTATTAACATAATATTACGGAAGTGCATGTACTTATACAGCCATTTTCCTTTTGAAAACTATCACCAGTTGTGTTTATATCTAGTAGTTTATAACATACATAGACAATAAATACTGTCATCTCATGACTACATAATTCAACTAGAGGCTCTAAAGAGCCTGTGTCGCTCACCTGCATTTACTAATGCTTAGAGAATCATGTAAAATAAGGTTATAATCATAATTAATAGTATCAAATAATAGATATTATAATGATAACAAAAACTGCAAAATGTCCGTAAAATTACAAACTCAGGGGCAGCAACCTAATAACGGGTTGTCGGATTCGTCTGAAAATGTCAGGGCAGATAAATCCAAATCCAATAAACATTTTTGACACCTGTCAGATTTGCTCTAAATGCTTTAGTTTCATATATATAAAAGCCAAAACTGCATTTTATCCCTATGTTCTATATGTTTAGCCATGTCGGCCATGTTGTTTGGTAGGCGTGGTCATCGATCGGACACATATTTTAAACTAGATACCCTAGTGATAATTGTGGCCAAGTTTGGTTAAAATTGGGCCATTCAGATTCAAAGAAGAAGATTTTGTTAAAGTGAACAGACCACGACGGACGCCGCACGCCAAGTGATGAGAAAAGCTTAAGTACTTGACCTTTCAAGTCAGGTGAGCTAAAACTGTACCTATTTATTAGCATATGATAGTCATATTACACGGAGTCTAATGAACAGCTTGATTATCACTGAATAGAATTAAGGAGTAGTTGATATCATAAAAAATAATTTGAAGTAAAAGTTAAGAAATCAGAGGATAGTACTGTAACAAAATCGACGTTCCTCAATTAAAGTTTTTTATGATTTTGCTAATTTTCAGGTAGGCTTCAACAAGTGGATATATGAAACACCTTTTAGGAATTAAGCCAATTGCGTTTTTGAGTGTAAATTTTATATATCTTTTAATGTTCGACGAATGCAGTTTGCAATTATGTCTTTCAGTATTTCAAGCATTTTCATAGTTATATATAATGTCATAATCTATGTTAAAAGTGTCGGGCGAACGGGGTGTCGGACTAGTGGGGTGTCGGACTAATGGGGTGTCGGACTATTGGGGTGTCGGACCAATGGGGTGTCGGACTAACGGGGTGTCGGAATATCGGGGCGACCCCATTGGATATTTCACTGTGTCATGTCGTGAAATTAATGCAGGTTCAATTTATAACAATGCACAAAACCGGTTCAACTACTTTTGCAAGGCGAAAAAGAAAGTCGAATCGTGAAGCCAATAAACAATATTGTTTTAATCTGAGCATGCAAATTGAAGATTACGTTATATATTTTACATTAAATATATTTGCAGAATAAAAACTTTGGTAATGAGAGTCCCAGACAATATAATTACTTAGATGTATGTTTCATTATAATACTTTATTCTGATTGGCTAACTGCACATCACGTGTTATTCGTAAGCAGTTGCAATGCTCAATACAACTTTTCATTCATGATAACACGTGGTCCAACAATAAAGTGCACAGTGAATTAATAAAAAAATATATAAAATTCGTGTTTTCATGATTATAGCTAAAAAATGTAATTATAAGTATTGAATGCTTCTTTTGTAACTTTATAGGGTTGTAAAAGCGTTGACCAGTGCGCACATTTTTTAGATGAAGCGCTTCCGCGCTTCATACAAAATGTACTTCGGTCAACGCTTTTACACCAATAAATTTACAAAAAGAAGCATTCAATTCTTAAATATTAATTGACTGTTTTCCCACTAATTCCACGTGTTTTAAGTAGTAGTTTACTCGTAGTAGCCCACAATGCATTGTAGTTCATTGAGTCGATTGGTCAGTTTTTCAAGGCCATATTGCCTTGTGTTTTGGAAATTACTATACAAATATAATCTTGACGTCAGAAAATCTAGAGTTTTCGACCTGTTAAGGCATACGATACAGTTTACAGGGGAGGTAATGACGTTGCTAACGTAAAATGTTATTTTCGCGACGTCAAACTGTGACATATCGGGAAAAGATGCATTTTTCGACTGATTTTTATCGTTCAAACTGATTTAATTTGAAAACGAGTTCATGGACCCCTATTTTTCAAAACAGCAATTTGTTTCATTTTGCAGGGAGATTATGTAACCCAAATTTTTTAAAACTGTAAATAGAGGATTTTTTTTTTAATTTTGATATGCATGCAGCAAAAAATGACGTATTTTCCTCAATTCATGAACATTTGATAAATATGAGATATTTCTGAATAAAAATTGCATAAACTTTAAGGATACTTATAAAATATAGAAATTACCGATTATTTAACAAAAAACAATTTGTGTTTATCTTTTATAACAAAAAAGTTATGTCTTTTTTTTCGAAAAAGTAATTACGGCAACAAATCTGTATTTTGCGCAAATATACAAAATTTCGACCTCATTTTACTCAAAAAGTAGCACATGAAGGTTTATTTTTTATTACATATTTGATTTAATCAGGTAAAAAATAGCCTATATGCAAATTATCACGAACTTGTAAATGCAGGATCAAAACTGTATCGTATGCCCTTTAAAAACATTCACATGAGTACGTATGGTCTTGAATTTCAAAAGTCGGACTTGGTTTAATCAAGGATTTATATATTAATCTAGACAAATCCGTGGTTATAGTCAACAGTTACAATGTTTGATTTTAAACTATGTTTTTTTTGTAAAGCAAAATACGGATTTCCCAAGTACGGATATTGACTTCGTTATATCAAATGTTTTAATTTTCATACAAAAAAGCAATTCTCTAGAATATTACACCAGTGCATGAATGAGAAAAAAACAAAATATCAACTTTAAATATTCTTTCAAATTTAAAGTATCTTTATTTAATACCGGAGGAATAATTTGGACTGTATATATCTATAGTTTAATTATGTCGTTTGGTTGCTGTCTCGTTAAAGGGGCCAATAAGGGTTTTCAAGGTGGGACGTGGTTAAATTTAATAGTAACAATGAGTATTTCGAAAATTATGTTTTTTTCTATATAAAGAAAGCAATGAAAGAAAACTTAATATCAACTGTACGAGTTTCTTTATGAAATGCCGGTATATAATTGCAAATGGGGAATGCATATCAGCATTCTTTCTTTTGTTTAATTTGTGTCGTTTTGTTGTTGTCTCATTGACGTAAAAACCTTATCTCAATTTGATTTTGTTGCATTCAAGTACATATATTAATATACAGTTAATACGTTAAAAAAGATATCAGTTGTGAGTATTACAAATTTTGCATGGCTGACTCTATAGACTAACATGATATCCGTGTTAATTTGTTTTACTATTTTACTCTGAAGTATTGGTAGTAAATCGGTCATTGTGCATGCATTTTTTTAGTCAACATGGTCAAGGATTTGAATAAAAGGTGGTGCTTGAATCTAACTTAGGATCAAGACTTGTCCTAAAAAAATCTAATGACACGTCTTTGTCCTAAGTCGTGGTCTCGAACTATATTAACTTAGGATATATCGCATTTCTCGTTCTTACTTTTTGACAATTTACTAGGTGTCTTAAGATTGAAATAAACAATTAATTTCCCCATAGGCGACAATGGTAGCCTTTTTCGAGATACAGTCTTTAGAAAGTTGATTTTCTTAACGAAACCTTGCTAGAATCAAAGAAAAGTTATTAGGACAGTATTTTTTGGTCCAAAAAATATAGGTTCGCGTTGCTTTTCTTAGCGTATTTTGTATTTATCTCCCATGCCTATTAATTTTTCCCTTAAAAATACGTGTCTTGTCCTAGCGTTGAAAAGTCATCTCAGTGCCTTTTGGGCTACGAAATAATTTTTATTTTGCCTTTTGCATAAAAAATAAAAATTATTTCGCCTTTTGCATAAAGCAGAGTGCACGAAGTCTCTAATAATAAAAAATAACGGGCGCACATATCGACCAATCAGGATTAGCCGTACTCTTAATTCTGAATACCATGTTGCGCCCATAAAATCTAATGGTGTATTGTAACCTTAAGATCACCCTATATCTTCATACTAAACTTTATAAAATTTGGATTTCGCTTTTTTGCTCATTATTTATCATGAAGATGAACATGAAATAAAATGCACCAGCGTTTTTTTTTACTTGTTAATGAAGGAATTGTGCACGATTCTAAACTTTGAATTTCGATAACCTATAATTCAGTGGTTGTTGTTTGTTTATGTGTTACACATTTGTTTTTCGTTCATTTTTTTATATAAATAAGACCGTTAGCTTTTTTTCGATTGAATTGACATTGTCATATCGGGACCTTTTATAGCTGACTATGGGGTATGGGCTTTGCTCATTGTTGAAGGCGTACAGTGACCGATAGTTGTTAATGTAAATGTATGTGTCAGTCAATTGAAACGAAAAAACTAACGACCTTATTTATATAAAAAAATTAACGAAAAACAAATGTGTAACAATTTGTTTTACAATGTCATTTCAGGACATTTTATAGCTGACTATGGGGTATGGGCTTTGCACATTGTTGAAGGGCGTACGGTGACCTATAGTTGTTAATGTCTGTGTCATTTTGGTCTCTTGTGGAGTTTGAGACGTTATAAAGGAATTTTATCTTATTACTTTAAATTGAGTACACACTTAAAATTTATTTTTAATCGTTTTAAATATTTAAAACGTTTGTTTCTGTTTCGAGTTTTATTTACATGTATTCAGTATAATTTCATTTATTCAGTTTAATCTTATTTTTTTCACGTGCATTTACATTTAATTTCTATTTTTTCTAACTAATACATTAAATACAGATTAAAACATATTATTGGCCATTATCTTCACTGAATTCATAAAGTCGGGAAATAATCGACTGTTTATTATAAAATAGGTTGCAGGTACGCGTAGCCTACGGAAGTAAATTCGGCTACGCGTACGCATCACTCTTGAAGAAACTTCTGCTTCTGACTTGGTAAGTGTTGCATGCTATATATTTCACTTAATGAATGGCTATTATTTATTTTCGCGGATTATTCCATGTGAAGAGTCAAAAACTAATTTTATGGGTCAATAAATTCAAAATAAATTATTGCCATTCATTATAAATTAATTTCTATAAAAAATAAGGCTCAAAGAACTTTTTATATCATTTGTATTAACAATAACAACGTACACACATGTTGGCGTATGAATACACAACGTCAGAGTGGGCGTGTCGCCATAAAAATTGTGAACATTGAAAATAAAACTAATACTTTTAACCAATCAGAAGACAGTTAATACTCCAAATTTATTTATAAAGTAGTGTGTTGGTGCTCTAGTTTAAAGGCTGAGGACACGAGATCTTGGTAACACGGACATTTTTAACAATGATAAATCAAATAGAATTGTTGATCTTATAAAGCACACAGGTTGTCATGAATGATATGACAGTTCCACCCGGAGATAAAATAAAACAAAACATTTTGAAAGGATTACTATTTTTGAATACCTTGCTTATTTGAAGGTCCCTGTCAGTGTGATGATATGATAATTAGGGTATACCGTCGCTGTCAAATGCAAAAAAATATGGTTTTTTGTTTCAGTGGGAACAACACCTGTCTGGCTGCATTGGAGTCGGCGTTTTGCATTTGCGCCGACCTGCATTTCATTTGCGCCGTGTTTTTTTTTCATTTGCGCCAATTTTTTTTTTCATTTGCGCCGATTTTTTTTTTCATTTGCCCTGATTTTTTTTTATTTGCGCCGAATTTTTTTAACAATGATAAATCAAATAGAATTGTTGATCTTATAAAGCACACAGGTTGTCATGAATGATATGACAGTTCCACCCGGAGATACGCGTAACCTATCAGTGTGATGATATGATAATTGGGATATACCGTCGCTGTCAAATGCAAAAAAAATATGGCTTTTTGTTTCGGTGGGAACAACACCTGTCTGGCTGCATTGGAGTTGGCGTTTTGCATGTGCGCCGATCTGCATTTCATTTGCGCCGGGTTTTTTTTTCATTTGCGCCGAATTTTTTTACAGGTAAATTACAGGTGAATAGATATAAGAAGATGTGTTATGAGTGCCAATGAGAGAACTCTCCATCCAAGTCGTGTTATTTTTCATTTATCATTATATATACCCCTTTCATTAGCCACTTGTACAAATGTTATGAATTGTGAATCATAATATGTATATTAACTGTTGTCCCCTGCTCACCACGGGGAGATGGGAGAAGGCCTACAAGATACATATACCTCCAGACTTTTTCCTTGACAGTACCCGTATAGTTCTTTAGCCTCTGTCTTTCGGACATCTTCCACATGGTAATGCTCGATCTGTGTTTGACAATATAATCCGAGGTGACTCTGGCTTTACACGATTTTATGGTAAATTAGTAAGATATGATGTTATGTTTCAGGACACAGACCTTCCGATACATGTGTATGTATGGCCCTCGATATGATTAAAGAATTCACTCCTCGGTTCGTTTCAGTGTGCACTAAGTCCATCGTCTTACAACGAAGTTCCAGAACAATATGAATCAAAATTAAATTAAACATAAATGAACAACATTTATAACCAGGTTTACCAATGGTATAGTACAGTACATGTACAAGTATTAACTTATCTGTAAATCTAATTAGGAGCAAACATAAAATCGGCGCAAATGAAAAAATGAAATCGGCGCAAATGAAAGAATAAACATTTTCAAAATCGGCGCAAATGTCATACGCCCATTGGAGTAATTGAAGAGAAATAGAGCAGTATGCATATATAGAAAAAAAATCCAGCCGAAAAAAATAGTATTTTTAAAATAAATGATAATGACTTTAAATTAGTTGAAAAAAATGAATTTGATATAATATAGAATGTAAGATTTTATAAGATTCAAACCATGATACATTCGATTACGGATTTTATAATTACAAATGTACATAATTATATAATTGAAACATTTAAAATTTATTTTGAGAATTTTTTTGTCTGAATTGACGGATTCTAGTTGAAATGGATTACAGAATTCACTTGAACAGGCACATATATGTACATGTAATTAGCAATAGATAATTTTAATAAAGATGAAACTATTGATATAGAACATTAAACAGAAGGAAAAAAGACAAAGTAACGGTCTTCTTTTCTAAAATGTAAAGAATTACAATACACGTATCATATTTATATAGGATTTTGAAGCTTGTCGGTTCTCGTGTTTTTACAAACCGGAATTGAAATAAATTATATATCTGAAATTAAGCTCTAGACCTGAAACGGCCTGTGTCATAATATTCTTATTGTAATCTAATCAAACTATGCTGACGTCCAAGATTTTACACGATAAATCTGTATGGATTTTAAAGCCTATGCATACTCTTGTCATTCACGTGTTCAAATAAACCACGATCTTGCTATGCAGATTTCTTTTGACATGACTTTAAATGGTTACATTTAATATGTATATAAATAAGTATACGAAATTTATATATAAAAAGGAGACAAATCAGACATCAATCCATCAGATCCCGGCGAAATAAGGCGATGTGGCATTATTTTAAATAAACAACAGTTTCACAGAGTCATATTATACGGCCTTCAACAATGAAAATATAATTGTGTCAAACTGCATTTTTCACGATAAATCTGTATGGATTTTAAAGCCTATGCATACTTTGTCATTCACGTTTTCAATTAAACCACGATCTTGCTATGCAGATTTCTTTTGACATGACTTTAAATGGTTACATTTAATATGTATATAAATAAGTATACGAAATTTATATATAAAAAGGAGACAAATCAGACATCAATCCATCAGATCCCGGCGAAATAAGGCGATGTGGCATTATTTTAAATAAACAACAGTTTCACAGAGTCATATTATACGGCCTTCAACAATGAAAATATAATTGTGTCAAACTGCATTTTAAAATATTCTGTGACTTTGAGTAAAAAAATAAATCACATCTTATTTTTTTAATATTTGTGCCTTGCTTTGCGCAGATTAGTTTCTTTATATGCATACAGTTTTACCTCCTCGAGATTAGTCACATACACGAAATTAACAAAATGATGCTGACAAGATGCATTATAATACATGTATGAAGAAAAGTACAAGGCATGCTGTACATACTATAGTTAAACGAATCATGCTAGTGTCATGTTTTCTCACAAAAGAATAAAACCAAAAAATCAAAATCATCTAAATCATCTTTATTTAAATAGGTATATTTAACTTTCTGTAAACATTACACGTGCCAAGGTTAACTACATGTATCTATTATTGTTGAGTATTCGTCTTGAATATGTATAATAAATTACGCACTGGAAAACAGTCTATCAGGAACAAAAAAAATAATAGAAAACTAGTTGCGCAATTCAAACCCAAAAAATAACAGTCGTCAGCTTTTAATAAAATTCCGTATAAATGACCATACATGTAACTTTGAAAAATAAAATAGGCTTATTTAAGAAAAATCAAAGAGAAAAATAGAGCGGGTAAAGCTCGCCAATTAGATGATGAGGAACACTTAAACCTTCATCAGCAAACCAGCAGTAATACTAGAAATATATGTTAAATAAAGTTAAAACTAAGCATCATAATTTTAATAAACTTGACTCTGAATCTAATTTGAAAACTTTTTACAAAATGTAGTTCACAAAGAAGACATTTTGTCTAGTAGGTGTGACGGACTGCATAAAGCAATCCAGGGTGTTGCGAAAGTAAGGTCCATTTTGGTCAATTATCTATGTTCTAATATATTATTGATATTAACTTTACTTGTTTAGAACTTTTCCCAACGTATTGTACACATGTTGTATAGTTCTTGTGTACAAATCTATAAAGTTTGCATTTTAACCTGTCAGTGTTATTTTGATATAAAGTTGTAAATTAAACTTGTGCCTGTATGAAATATTTGCTACTGGACGTTAAAAAGCTTCAGTCAATCAATGATACCAATATTAAGTGTTGCTTCAACTAAATTGAAGAGCGGTTAACTTATGCAATAGACAATCTAACCGAATTCTGATGATCGCAATTCAAATCACAAAATCTTTTATTACTATATCACAGTTCAATGAATACGTACAAACAACGATAATATCTTGTGTGATTTATTACCTGTCAATTTCATGAGTAAAACAACCGATGTTTTAACAAGAATTTGATTTTAACACTGGTACATATTAAAGCGTCCGTCAGTGATCTTTTCTTTCATTTTTGTATTCTTTAAAGTTCATAGTTTTTTTTATTTGTCCTTCTGGAAATAACGAAATGAAGTCGAAAAAAAGAAATTTCACGGCATAATGTTTATATAATAAGCAATATTTTTTTTCGGTAATTAACAAGGTTTTTCCATGACTTTTGTTATTCAAATATGTTCGGGTTGAATCAGGTGTAAGGGACAAATGGGACATATATTTAAGATTAAACGAATAAAGTGAACAGCTGATGACTTGTAAGCACGTGGCAATAACGCACATGTTATTCTATTGAAATAATTCAGGTAGCATCTTGCTTTATTGTATCTACACGGCAATCAGTATTTACGACAACAATTTTAAAATGTCAAATTCACATAATTTCCATTTAAGTTTACTCATTGGTGTCAAATCATTACAAACTGAACTCTAAACAAAACATTAAGCTAAGCTAGGCTACCTAATTCACGTACAAAACAATGCAAAAATTTCACAATGTTTTATTATAGGATAAATTACTCAATGTACAAAGTGTTTGCATATCAATACCTTTACCAATCAATAAACATATGTCAACCACTGTACCGATATATAACGTTCATGGATCGACCCCGCCCACCCGATCTCCCGTGGACAGCAGTAAGCGTGGATTCCACGCTATACCGTGAACCACAGATGTCCACCCAATGCACACGACATACCGTGGACAAGTGGACACGTGGGCGGGCGTGGACCGAAATGTCCACCAAATGCACACGCCCACCGTGGGCGCGTGGAAATGACAAAGTAGTTTACATGACACTGATTAAAAAAATATATATGGTTCTATATATTTTTAATCCGTAATAAAAATAGCTACTTCCAGTTTACACACGTGAAAAGGAAAAACCTCTCATATAGAGACTTTGTAATTTTTTAGTAACAATACAATGTAACATTATGAGGATATAGCGTGCAATTTGGAAAAATACATGGGTCACTATCTGTTATGGTTGCGAAGGAGATCTCATCACAAGAGAAACACTGTTAGTGTAGATAAGTTTTCGTTAAAACAGATTCAGTTTCAAAAGCTTATTATCTGTACGATATCATATAAAATATATCTTCATGACATTATTTGAAACAACAATTCCGGACAAGAATAAAACTAGGCGGGAACAAAATTAATCAGAACAAAACAAATAGCCCTTGCCACGTAATACCGGAAAGACCTTATAATCTTGTATTGTAGATAAACTTTTAAAAAAAAATATTTACAAGCGTTAGAAAAGCCAACCAACCCAAGCTTTTCTCTTGTTTCGTAGCGACCACATTTTTATTTCACATTTTTTTGCAATGTACGCACATTGTTTTTTTTTTTATTATAAATTAACATTTCTGACACAAATTTCAGATATCTTAATCTCCATCCGCTGTATTCGTTTTAATTTAAATCAACATGACATAAAAGCTGACTGCGATGTAGATTATAAAAAAATTGTTGTGGTAGACAACAAGTAGGATGCTAGGACAGGTTGAAACCTATTTGAAACTAATCAAACTAAACGGAATTCATTGTTAGAAAGGTAAATGAGGCTAAAATGGTAAATTTTAATTGTTTACATATGTTTTTTTTAAATGCTTAAAAATTTAATACATGTGCCCAATTTATGATTGTCTGCATCATATATGCATGCGTTTTTGATGATATAGATCTTCGATGTATTTAATTTGTGAACTTTTCAAGTGTATATTTTTTTTTACAAAACAGACGGTAGATGCAAATACGTGCGTGAGGATCTTAATTGTGTATGAGGATGCATTCAATCGAGAGAAAACATTCAAAGAAAGATAATTGATTGATCTATTTGTGGCATTATTTTGCATCAGATGTGGGCGGAAACAATCCCTAAGTTGGACTATAATGTTATCGAAAAGAGAAGTAGGGTACACGTTTTTATGTTCAGACGTTTTTGAGTAGACTATTCTTTCATAAAAACTTATTAAAGAACAATATGAGATACATCATCTCGCTCCATTTATTATTTTGTAAATGTTGAAGTACATTTAAAATTATCAATAGCTAGAAGATACATTTTTCTTTTAAAATACAATTGAAAAATAAGGATCATAATAATACTACAGGTAAGTCGATATATTTATCAGTTTTTTAGACTTAAATTGACAGCATCATCAATACAATGGTGTTCAATGTTTAAATTATAAAAATCGCGTCGCTCCGCTATTCCGACATCAAACTAGTCCGACGCCTCATTGATCCGACACCACATTAGTTATGTTAGTTCGATATACCAATTGTCCGACACAGCATTGGTCCGACACCGTGAGAGTCAGATAACTAAATAGTAGGACACCCCATTTTCACCTTTAAAATAATCCAACACAAGCTGTAATTATAATCTACTTAAAAAAGGAGAAAAAACACTACCTAGCTGGTATGTGAAAAAAACACGAACAAGTAGAATAAGACAACCTTGAAATAGTTTGATTTGCAAATACAAAATTTAGTGTGACCATGCTCTTTCATAAAAAAAAACCTCTCCACTTGTACGGAAATTTTACATTCATTGTGTTGTGTAATCTGTGTGCGTTAATCTGTAAAGTAGAAAGGTGTTATACAGGATACACAAGACATTAGACATGTGAAAGACATATGTCATCGTGATTTTTGCATCGTCAAACAACAAAAAATGAATGGCAAATAAATAAAACAGCATTTATAATGATGTTATTCTCTTTGAAATTTTGGAAAATTACAATCTTTCATTTGCGCCACAAGGTTACATTTCATTTGCGCCAAAAAATAAAAACTTCATTTGCGCCATCGTACAGGTCAACAATAACAGAAGCGTTAAACATTCATTGTTCTTAAAGGTTTGTATTTTTAGTGCCAGTCTTTGTAAGAATCAGGCAATTTAGGTAAAAATTAAAACATGATTAGAAAAAACCCACCGAGCTAATCATGCTATCTAATACTAATCATCATTCTGAGTTAAAAAGTATTAGTCCTTCGTTTGTGTGTGTCTGGTAATATCAAATAACTTTGTTAGAAAATTGGTTAGAATGATAGCAAATTACAGAGTTATCTCCCCTTATTCGTTAATTTCTAGTGCATTTCAACCAAATTATATTTTCTATTACCAGAACAAAAAATGGAAATGAATGTTATTTTTGTGCATAACTACATATTATGAACTGAAATCAATGTCAAATATAGGGTGGGGTTTTTTTGGTCATGTTTTCACCACTGCCTGATTCTTAGGCAGACTGGCACTTAATACAGTATTTCTCTGGATAATAGGGCGAGTTCAATGCCACACTCATTTCTGAAGCTGAGAGACACTAAAGTTTATAACTATATATAGTATTTACATATGTTCGAGGTTTCAAGATGGACATTTTCAATTTAGACATAAAACCGTGTGTAAATTTTGATGACCACACTTATAGTTTATTATCAGATCATACGTTCTTAAAAATGGAGACCAAGTCGTGTATTGGTACCCCGAATAAATAAAACCTTGCAAAGCCAGTATAACAACAGAAATGGACTGCAGTTCATGAAAAAACGGAGTATCTTTTTTTTTTATCAATATAGCATGCACTTGAGAGGAGGAATTTTCCAGACATGAATACATCAGGGCAGTCGCTTACAAGTTTGGTGCCAGGGTAGACGTATAACTTTACAATAGTGTATCTTGCTTATAATAACTACAGTGTAAACTGTTTTTTTTTCATGTTTCATATTAGGTATTATGATCATGTTTATTTATAACAGAACTGTGTTTCATTAAGGTTTTAACATTACTTGCGTGGTTTAATGTCGACTGATTTCTGAGGAATATATTTAATTTTGCAAACAAAAACTTTTATTATCAAAAGTCTTTTTTTAAATATATGATTTATACTATTTACCTGTATTTACTTGCAATATTGGCGCAAATGAAATATTGTTTGTGGCGCAAATAAAAGATGTTTTTGGGGCAAATGAAATGCCAATTGGCGAAAAAGCAAAGCACCGGCTATTAGAATCATGGTATGCTAAATACTACCGATATAAAGATATTGCCGAATATAATTCATTACGGTATTTTTAAGCAAAAATTTTAACAAGCTGTGTACGTATTTCTTATAATCTTAAGTTAAAATGAGGGAAACACATGAAAATAAACTTTCTTAAGAACGAGCCCTTAAAAAAAATAAAAAAAATCATAAAAAAAGATCATCTAAAAAGTCTACATTGTACTAGAGACAAAAAAGAAATATATAAGCAACTGTATGTCATCAATTACAGAAAACAAACATAAAGCTACCAAATATATATAAAATCATACGGTGTTCCTGCAAATGGAAAGCATGTCATGCTTTGACCCTCCAAGTACATCTTGGTATATCAAAAACTCAAAAATCGTCAATACAAAATGCCATAGACTTAAACCAAAGTTCTGATGAAGACTTCAAATAAATTCACAACAACTTAAAATATGTGATTTATGTTTTAAGAAACCCGTAAACTTTCGGCAGGTCTGCATGCATATAAATGTAATGGTAGACATCAATATCACATTCAATTTGATAAGTGAATAATTTTAAAAATCAAATGACTGAAAAACTTAACGTTTTTTACACAACCGTATTAATTTTATACTTAAAACATGTCTATGTTAATATGAAGATGCAATTTGTTTTCTTTCAGCTCGAAGACGGAAAACGTCAAGTAGATGTTGCCTTTTTGTTCATATCACATGCCAATGATGTTAGGATAAAGTATACATTCTTCAATTGTTTGATTTATTTTATTGCATATGCAGGAATATACTTAAAGAAAAAGCTCATCAATTTAACATTTGAAGAAAACGGTATTTTTAAGCAAAGATTTTAATAGAAGCTGTGTACGTATTTCTTATAATATAAAGTTAACATAGACAGATGTGGTATAATTGCCAATGAGACAACTTCCACAAAAGACCAAATGACACAGAAAAGGGATAGCATGCAGTTTAAAAATTGGACGACAATGGAATATACGGCCTTATTATTGGACAGATTTCTCACAAGCAAAAAACCCTGAATTTAAAAAATAAAAAAACACACACTACAAGCATTGGGACACAATCTACTGCAATCTAATGACAATATAACTTCATATAGAAATCACGTTACGAAATAAAGAATAGCACACATCATTTGTTTTGAGAAGCATATTTTGAGTGTATTTTTGCTCCCTAATTAGGAAAATAAAAGCGCGATCACTAAAACTTATCTTTTTTATAATAGTCGATTTTGCGTAATAGCGTAATTAGGGCTGGGGGTTTCGTAATAACCCTGTCACAAAACACGTGCATTCATCGTCTTTTCCTTCCGAATATTGTTATAATGCTCTAGTTTCAGATTTTTTTAACATAGTGCCCTTCGATACCTTGCGCAAAAGAAGCGCCATTTTCTCCTCTACAAGGCCAATATAGTCATACCCCGTTACACCCCTCATTGTTTTTCTCTAGAAGACCTAGAATAGTCCGACCCCCCTGTTTTCTGCCTTTTTTTCAAACGTTGAGCTCTAGTTTCAGACTTTTGATCATAGCGCCCTTCGATACGTTGCGCAAAAGAAGCGCCTGTTCCTCCTCTTCAAGACCTATATAGTCATACCCCGTGACACCCCTCATTATTTTTCACTAGTAGCCCTGGAATAGGCCGACCCCCTGTTTTGTTTTGCCAGTTTTTTCAAAATTTGAGCTCTAGTTTCCGATTTTTCAACATAGCCTACTTTGAAACCTTGCACAAAAGAAGCGCCTGTCTCTCCCTTTTAAGACCTATATAGTCATAACCCGTGACACCCCTCATTATTTTTCACTATAAGCTAGCCCTAGAATAGGACGACCCCCGGTTTTAGGCCTGTTTATCCTTTTCAAGACCTATATAGTCATACCCCGTGACACCCCTCATTATTTTTCACTAGTAGCAAGCCCTAAAATAGGATAACCCCCGGTTTTAGGACGATACCTTGCGCAAAAGAAGCGCCTGTATCTCTTCTACAAGACCTATATAGTCATACCCCGTGACACCCCTCATTATTTTTCTCTAGAAGCCCTGGAATAGGCCGACCCCTATTATTTTTGCTATTTTTTCAAACTTTGAGCTCTAGTTTCAGATCCTTGAACATAGTGCCCTTTGATTACATGACGCAAAACAAGCGCCTGTTTCTCCTCTTCAAGACCTATATAGTCATACCCCGTGACACTCCTCATTATTTTTCTCTAGAAGCCCTGGAATTAGCCGACACTCCTGTTTTTTTTTGCCTTTTTTTTTCAATCTTTGAGCTCTAGATTCAGATCCTTGAACATAGTGCCCTTTGAATACATGACGCAAAACAAGCGCTCGTTTCTCATCCTCAAGACCTATATAGTCATATCCTGTGACACCCCTCATTATTTTTCTCTAGAAGCCCTGGAATTAGCCGACCCTCCTGTTTTTTTTTGCCTTTTTTTCAATCTTTGAGTTCTAGTTTCAGATTTTTTTTTATCATAGCGCCCTTCGATACCTGGCGCAAAAGAAGCGCCTGTTTCTCCTCTTCAAGACCTATATAGTCATATCCTGTGACACCCCTCATTATTTTTCTCTAGAAGCCCTGGAATTAGCCGACCCTCCTGTTTTTTTTTGCCTTTTTTTCAATCTTTGAGCTCTATTTTCAGATTTTTGAACATAGAGCCCTTCGATAACTTGCACAAAAGAAGCGCCCCTTTCTCCTCTTTAAGACCTATATGTCATACCCCGTGACACTCCTCATTATTTTTCTCTAGAAGCCCTGGAATAGGCCGACCCCGTGTTTTTTGCCTTTTTTTTTCAAACTTTGAGCTCTAATTTCAGATTTTTGAACATAGCGCAATTCGATACCTTGCGCAAAAGACGCACCTGTTTCTCCTCTACAAGACCTATATAGTCATACCCATGACATCCCTCATTATTTTTCTCTAGAAGCCCTGGAATTGGCCGACCCCCCTGTTTTTTGCCTTTTTTTCAAACTTTGAGCGCTAGTTTCAGATTTTTGAACATAGCGCCCTTCGATAACTTATGCAAAAGATGCGCCTGTTTCTCCACTTCAAGACCTTTATAGTCATACCCCGTGACACCCCTCATTATTTTTCTCTAGAAGCCCTGTTTTTGCCTTTTTTCAAACTTTGAGCGCTAGTTTCAGATTTTTTTAACATAGCGCCCTTCAATACCTTGCGCAAAAGATGCGCCTGTTTCTCCTTTGCAAGACCTATTTAGTCATACCCCGTGACACCCCTCATTATTTTTTCAAAAGTAGCCCTAGAATAGGCCGACCCTACAATAACTTGCGCAAAAGACGCGCCTGTTTTTATTCTTCAAAACCTATATAGTCAAACCCCGTGACATCCCTCATTATTTTTCTCTAGAAGCCCTGGAATTGGCCGACCCCCCTGTTTTTTGCCTTTTTTCAAACTTTGAGCGCTAGTTTCAGATACTTGAACATAGCGCCCTTTGATACCTGATGCAAAAGAAGCGCATGTTTCTCCTCTTCAAGACCTTTATAGTCATACCTCGTGACATTCTTCATATTTTTTCACTAGTAGCCCTAGAAAAGGCCGACCCCCTGTTTTTTTGCCATTTTTTTTTCAAATTTTGAGCTCTAGTTTCAGATTTTGGAACAAAGGCCTTTCGATACCTTGCGCAAAAAAAGCGCCTGTTTCTTATCTTCAACACCTATATAGTCATACCTCGTGACACCCCTCATTATTTTTAAAAAAGAGCCCTAGAATAGGCCGACCCCCTGTTTTTTTCATTTTTTTAAAATTTTGAGCTCTAGTTTCAGATTTCTAAACGTAGCACCTTTCGATACCTTGCGCAAAAGAAGCGCCTGTTTCTTATCTTCAACACCTATATAGTCAAACCTCGTGACACCCCTCATTATTTTTCAAAAAGAGCCCTGGAATAGGCCGACCCCCCTTTTTTTCATTTTTTTCAAATTTTGAGTTCTAGTTTCAGATTTCTAAACATAGCACCTTTCGATACCTTGCGCAAAAGAAGCGCCTGTTTTTCTTCTACAAGACCTAAGTAGTAGTCATATCCCGTCACACCCTCATTATTTTTATCTAGAAGCCCTGGAATAGGCCGACCCCCCTGTTTTTTGCTTTTTTTTCAAATTTTGAGCTCTAGTTTTAGATTTTTGAACATAGCGCCCTTTGATACCTGGCGCAAAAGAAGTGCCTGTTTCTTCTCTTCAAGACCTATATATTGATACCCTGTGACACCCTACATTATTTTTTACTATTAGCCTTAGCATAGGCCAACTCCCTGTTTTTTGCCATTTTCTTTTTAATTTTGAGCTCTAGTTTCAGATTTTTGAACATAGCGCCCTCTGATACCTGGCGCAAAAGAAGCGTCTGTTTCTCCTCTTCAAGCCATACTCCGTGACACCCTCATTATTTTTCTCTGGAATAGGCCAACCCCCCTAATTTTTTTCCATTTTTTTCAAACTTTGAGCTCTAGTTTTAGATTTTTGATCATAGCACCCTTTGATACCTGGCACAAAAGAAGCACACGTTTCTCCTCTACAAGACCTATATAGTCATATCCCGTGACACTGCTTATTTGTTTTCTCTAGAAGCCCTGAAATAGGCCGACCATTCTATTTTATGCCTTTTTTCAAACTTTGATCTCTAGTTTTAGATTTTTGAACATATCGCCCTTTGATACCCGGCGGAAAAGAAGCGCTTGTTTCTCCTCTTCAAGACCTATTTAGTCATACCCCGTGACACCCCTCATTATTTTTCTCTAGAAGCCCTGGAATAGGCCACCCCCTGTGTTTTGTTTGCCTTTTTTTTTCGATCTTTGACCTCTAGTTTCAGATTTTTGAACATAGCGCCCTTTGATACCTTGCGCAAAAGACGCACCTGTTTCTTCCCTACAAGACCAATTGAGTCATACCCCGTGACACCCCTCATTATTTTTCTGTAGAAGCCCTGGAGTAGGCCGACCCCCCTTTTTTTTTTTTGCCTTTTTTCAATCTTTGAACTCTAGTTTAAGATTTTTGACAATAGCGCCCTTCGATACCTTGCGCAAAAGGCGCACCTTTTTCCTCTCTACAAGACCTATATAGTCATACCCCGTGACAACCCTCATTATTTTTCTCTAAAACCCCTGGAATAGGCCGACCTCCTTTTTTTTTAATTTTGAGGTCTAGTTTCAGAATTTTTTTTACATAGCGACCTTTGATACCTGGCACAAAAGAAGCGCCTGTTGCTCCTCTGCAAGACCTATATAGTCATATCCCGTGACACCCTTCATTATTTTTCACTAGTAGCCCTAGAATAGGCCGACCCCCGGTTTGTTGCCTTTTTTCAAATTTTCAGCTCTAGTTTCAGATTTTTGAATATAGCACCCTTCGATACCTTGCGCAAAAGAAGCGCATGTTTCTCCTCTACAAGACCTTTATAGTCATTACCCGTGACACCCCTCATTTTTTTTCTTTAGAAGCCCTGGAATAGGCCGACCCCCCTTTTTTTTTGTCATATTTTTCAAGTTTTGAGCTCTAGTTTAAGATTTTCGAACATAGCGCCCTTTGATACCTTGCGCAAAAGAAGCGCCTGTTTCTCCTTTTCAAGACCTATATAGTAATACCCGTGACACCCCTCATTATTTTTGTCTAGAAGCCCTGGAAAAGGCCGACCCCCCTGTTGTTTGCCTTTCTTTTTCAAACTTTGAGCTCTAGTTTCAGATTTTTGAACATAGCCCCTTTCGATACCTTGCGCAAAAGAAGCGCCTGTTTCTCATCTACAAGACCTATATAGGCATTACCCGTGACACCCCTTATTAGTTTTCTTTAGAAGTCCTGGAATAGGCCGACCCCCCTTTTTTTTTCATTTTTTTCAAATTTTGAGCTCTAGTTTCAGATTTTTGAACATTGCGCCTTTCGATACCTTGCGCAAAAGGGGCGCCTTTTTCTCCTCTACAAGACCTATATAGTCATACCCTGTGACACCCCTCATTATTTTCTTGAGAAGCCCTGGAATAGGCCGACCCCCCCTATTTTTTTGCCATTTTTTTCAAATTTTGAGCTCTAGTTTCAGATTTTTGAACATAGCGCCCTTTGATACATGGCGCAAAAGACGCGTCTGTTTCTCCTCTACAAGATCTATATAGTCATACCCTGTGACTTTCATTACACTAAACCTGTATGAAAACACATTGTGAAAATATCATAAGAAAGGTTTATTGGATAAATAGGTACATAGGCAATATTAATTCAAGGTGAGACTTTATGTTGGGTACAACATTTGAAATCCCAAAATCTGCAACCAGTGCAGTATGTAGTTCATATCACAAAATTGTCTAAGTGGTTAAGATTAATGTCAGCAGTATACTACAGTAGTATTACACGGTTTAGTAGTTATTATGTATAGCTTTTTAGTTCAAGGTATTGACCTTTTTAAACATCTTGTTATGTTATGATTGCTGATAACATAGTTAATACTAATTACGCTTTAAAGCATTATCTAAAACCATTGAGAATTTGATTTATTGAGTTTAAATGTAGTTTTTATCAGTCGTTGCTTTGGTTGATTATGTGTAATTTAGTCCGTTTTATGGACACCCCTTTTTCATTTTCTTCTTTAAAAGTTTGTTACTTTCATTAAATTGTTTCGTTCCTTCTTTTAATATAAATGTGTTTGAATGAAAACAGATGCAGATGAATATGACAATTGTATAATCACCAAGATGTTTTGTTACAAAATAATTTCACCTGTCTACACTGTAATTGTATTGTCACACAATGTGACGACGGAAGTAATTGTACTACTGGGAACGTATCAATGTTATGCAGAAGACATGTATGGACTTCACCAATACTGAGATTTAATTTTACAAAAAGGTAAGTTTTAGCAATAATTTTATAAATTTCTTTACTAATGATGCAACTTTTAAGGAAAATGTCTTTAATATTTTCAAGTTTTCGGATGTAAATTGGTAGAATTTTGATTAAGTAGTTATTTACATGTGCTATACCTGTCAAATCATACCATTAATTCCAAAAAAATATATACTTTAAATTTCTCTCCACATACTTCATGTATGTGTTTTCAACAATTCATCAATAAGAATACAATTTTTATAAATTTATATTATGAAACGGTTTGTGAAAAAAGAGAGAAAAAAAGTTTTCAGGATATAACAATTACAAATAATGAAATCCATTATAAATACATTAGCAATTTATAACAAACAAGCACTTAAATTCTAGTGAGTTATATTGATCTAGTGACAGTCATTATTTGCTCATCATTTTTACCCTATGTGTTTATCTAAACAAACAAAAATAGTTGCATTTCTACTGGTACTATTTTTGCAAGTTATAAACTTGTGTTAAACCGTGCAGAAATAATTCATTAAGAGGTTTATAAGATGTTCTACCATGTTGTGCAAATGAAATATCCCATCGTACTGTAATACATTGAACTCTAACGTGTTTATAAAATTAACAAACATATATTTTGCGGACAATTGATTTGAATTTGCTATGCTCTGCTTATGTTTGACATAAACTCAATCTTGTGCCTATTCAACACACGGTTCAAGCGAAGTATAGTGAATTCTTACACAATTAATCAGATGTAGGGTATCTCACAAAGGTATTGATTGTTTTAAAATGGAAGAGGTATATACTAATTGAAAAACATAATTGATGGACAAAAAAATAAGATTCACAATGATTTCACTGAGGTTTTGTGTTTGTACATATCAATATTAAAACAGTTATTAGTACATACATGTAGGTATACGGACCCGTCCTCTTTTGAAGGTGATGTTTTTAAAATTTGAATTTTCAATCTGTCAAACAAAAGTATTTACATTCATACACTTTTGACATCAGTGTCACATCAGTTAATGATTCGCACAAAGAGAGTCTATTTATAGCTGGTTGTTAGAAATCATGTCCTTCATTTTATAAGAAAGTTTATACAAAACTATTCGTTTTACACCAGTGTAATAAACAAATAATACATAAACTGGCATCTGATCAAAGTAGACGTAGCTTTTTATTCAAAACATTTCATAAAAAATTTAAATAACTTCATATTTGTTACATATTTGTTTTTCGTTCAGTTTTTGCGCATAAATAAGGCCGTTAGTTTTCTCGTTTGATTTGTTTTACATTGTCATTTCGGGACCTTTTATAACTGACTATGCATTGTGGACTTTGCTCATTGTTGAAGCCTGTACAGTGACATGTAGTTGTTATTTTTTGTGTCATTGTGGTCTCTTGTGGAGAGTGGTCTGCTTTGCAATCATACCATATCTTCTTTTTTTTTTAAATTAATACCTTGTAATGTATTTGAGGTTTTTATAATATCTGTTGAAGCTTTAACCGAATAGTAAAACTCTAATACCAAGAATTTACTTTAAATTGGCGTAACCACACACCACATCTTCCTATATCTATTACCTTAGCCCCAACATGACACACTAGACATACTGTTACTTTTCGTGAACAGAACATTTAAACTCAATGCTTTTCAACTTTGTACTTGTTTGGCTTTACAACTATTTTGATCTGAGCGTCACTGATGAGTCTTGTGTAGACGAAACGCGCGTCTGGAGTAATAAATTATAATCCTTGTAACTTTGATAACTATTTACACCACTGGGTCGATGCCACTGCTGGTGGACGTTTCGTCCCCGAGGGTATCACAAGCCCAGTAGTCAGCACTTCGATGTTGACATGAATATCAATTATGTGATAATTTTTATAAATTTTCTGTTACAAAACTTTGATTTAAAAAAAAAAAATGAAGGATTTTCTTATCCCAGGAATAGATTACCTTAGCCGTATTTGGCACAACTTTTTGGACTTTTGGGTCCTCAATGCTCTTCAACTTTGTACTTGTTTGGCTTTACAACTATTTTGATCTGAGCGTCACTGATGAGTCTTGTGTAGACGAAACGCGCGTCTGGCGTAATAAATTATAATCCTGGTAACTTTGATAACTATTTACACCACTGGGTCGATGCCACTGCTGGTGGACGTTTTGTCCCCGAGGGTATCACAAGCCCAGTAGTCAGCACTTCGATGTTGACATGAATATCAATTATGTGATATTTTTATAAATTTTCTGTTACAAAACTTTGAATTTTTAAAAAAAAAATTAAGGATTTTCTTATCCCAGGAATAGATTACCTTAGCCGTATTTGGCACAACTTTTTGGAATTTTGGGTCCTCAATGCTCTTCAACTTTGTACTTGTTTGGCTTTACAACTATTTTGATCTGAGCGTCACTGATGAGTCTTGTGTAGACGAAACGCGCGTCTGGCGTAATAAATTATAATCCTGGTAACTTTGATAACTAATTAAACTACCTAACCATGTTTCAATTTTGAAAAGAATTTCAAATCTAGACTTTGATGATAGCAAGCCTTACCTTATGTGCATTTTATATATATAATTACATGTAATGTATAGAACCTGTTTGAAAACTGTCCTGATTACATATTGAAAGCATCTCAGAATATTATAAATGTAAAGTTTAGTGGTTAACAATTCGAACATGCATGATTATATTAAATAGTCAATCATGCATCCGTCTCCAGTCCACATTAAACTGTATACCTATTTATCAATAAAACATGACAGCTTCTGCTTCAAAACAACAGTTTAGACATTTTTCGTTAAAATATCATTCTTGACCATATATCCAACAAAATTTTGGTAATATATGAACTGAAATTGTTTAAACAGAGCCCTATTTGCAAAATGTGTAGGTGTGAATTACCAGTCTGATGTATGAAATCACAAAAAGTTTTATAGAACTGGCTGCTTAAACCTGTTTTGCATGACTTCCAAGCACAGCTATTATTTTCTATTTAAAAGATGTTGTATTTAAATCATAGCATTTGCAAGTTAAATTATCTAAGGTATGTGCTATTTTAAAATTACTTGATCGGTGTGAGAATTTTTTCTCTCCTCACAAGTGAAGTATCTGTTTCCGGCAAAGGATTAGTCGAAATTTAAATTTGACGTCAACATGTTTTGTTTTCTTCTGAATTTTCCTTTTGTGACTTTGCCTGATGACGTCGCATATAAATAACACATGTTTTTGAAAATCTTTGAAAAGGAAGGATAAAAATCAACAGAGAAACAGATTCCGACAGTATAACTCGTGTTTTATGATATTTCTCCTCTCTCGACAGTTAAATTGTAATTATTTAAAAAGCTCGGAAAGCCTCGCGATTTAACTGTCTAGAGTGGAGAAATATCGTAATACACTTTTAGTAGTGTAGGAATCTATATTTATCTGTAATAATGACCCAAGAATATGCATTTATCTCTGTTGTTTTGCCACTGGGTCCTCACATTTGCAAAATAATTCTGCTGTTTCTGTAAATATGAACTATTTTGTACATATTTAGAATAAAACCCACTTTGGTAAGTTTTAATGAGATTTTTTTCCTAGTTTGTATTTTATTATTCCGCAGTCATAAGGAAGCACAGGATTTTCTCACTATTCGTGAAATGTTTATCAAACTTTATATTCGGATTAATTGTATTAAAATATCTGAGATAAACCTAATTTGGTTATATTCTACACAATATCTTCGCCTAATAGAGGTGTATTTCTTTTACATATACACTGCTTTTTCCCATAGAAACTCCTTTTATGGATAAAATTATGAAAGTTTTATTGTATTTAAAGGTCAAAACATAGTCTCTTTTTCAAACCAAAGGGCCGTGTGGCATATTTTAGATATGTACTTGCCCCCAACTTCTACAAGTTAAAACTTATACGTAAATTCTGTAATATGCCTCCCTTCACTTAGGTTGGCAATCTGAATTCAAAGTCGCATCAACCATTTGTAAATATACTGGTAACATTGCTAAATTATGTATCTATGTGATGATACACAGAGCTCATGTTTGAGAACCAGAACGTAAAAAATACAACATATCTATGAATATTTTATATCTCCAAAACAAAGCGTGGTTTTTGAAACAGTTTTGTTTATAACTTGCCATCTATAGCCATATGCCATTCCTTGTTTCGAAAAAAAACCTGACACCACATTTGGATTAAAATGACTATGTAAAGATTGAGTTGAGCTTTTTATAATTTAAATGGTTGTTGAAATGTTGAAATTGATTTAATTTGCACTAATAAATGTCTAATAAAGTAATGGTCACCTTCTCAAATTGCACGTTGTCTACTGAACTTCTTTTGCATAAATAATTAAATTATTCTCCCCTTGCAGATTTAGTTGTTACTAGAACACATCCGGGAAGTCGCAGGCATTTAGCGCGCGGTTGAAAGTATGAAAACTGTTGTAGGAAAAAATTTTGTAAAAGATTTTATGACTGGAGAAGAATTTCAGGAAAGGTATCAAAAATCAAAGATACATTTTATTCCTTGCCCTTTGTATCCAAATCCCTTTTTTTTTATTTTCTATTAATTTTCCATATACTGTGAACACACATATTTACAATCCCTATATAATAGAAGAAGGAGAATATATTTTTTATTTTCCAATTATGGACCCAAAAGGGCATACACATTACAACATGAATAATTTGCATTACAATACATGTACAATAAATAAAGGCTACAGTAGTATACCGCTGTTCAAAGCTCATAAAACCATGGACAAAAAACAAAATCGGGGTAACAAACTAAAACTGAGGGAAATGCATTAAATATAAGAGGAGAACAACGACACAACATTAAAATGTAACACACAGAAACGGACTAAGCATTAGACAAAATCCTATGAGAATAACAAATATAACATCAAAACCAAATACATGAATTTGGGATAGATAAGTACCGTGACACGCCTTATAGTAATGTGAGTTCACACTAAAAAATAATAGAAAACAAACAATGAGATAAAAAAGGATTAATGAAAATTATTTAAGTTCTTAAATAATAGGTAGTTAAAGAACCTATAATATTTTTTGTTATAAATATATAATGGATTTTAATGCAAGTGTGGTTGATATAGATAATATACAAACAGCCCAACTTGGAAATGATATTAAATAGCAAATACAGTTTACAGTTTATTTATAGTATCATATGTATGCTCATAATATACAGATAAAGCGAAAATATGTCCTATCCGAAAAGCACCTATGAAAGAGGGTGAGTAATGCCCTTTAACACCAGGCGTCAAAATGTCAATTTGGCTACCGTAAGCGTCCAATTGGTTAGAATTTTACCATGATTCGTCAAATAATCCATATCGTGATTCGTCATAGGTCTCAAATAATTATCGTAACCGTCATTTTTGGAAAGAAATTAACCTGATTCGTCAAAATCAAGAGATGTTTTTATCGTCTAAAAGAAAGTGTATATTTTATCGTCATACACCAACAATTATCGTTAAAGTCATTTGGCAATTAAAAACTTTTACCGTTATTCGTCATGAAGGTATCCCCATTACGACCTCATTAAAACAATGAGTAATTTTAAACCGTCCTAAACCGGTGTTTTGTCTATTACTCAAAAGTCTAACCGATGACGGAAACAATATCCAAAATAACCCGGAGAGAATAATCATAATAAGACAAATAGCGACAAGATGTATTTATACCATATCTAAGAATTTAGCACGCGTTATTTCTTCCCTGTATCTATAATAATGAGTGACTTTTTAACATGTTTAAGTCAGTAGTTTGTGATGGTTTTTTTTTTAAACAAAACTATTTAACGGCATCAACCAACACTCACATTACTGATTTAATACTTTCTTTTAAAAATAAAAGAAAAAGTACATGTATGGGAAGTTCTCTTCTTGGAATAGTATACTGTTAATATAATTTGAAGAAGGCAAAGAAAGATGCATGATTTTGTTTGTAGCCGAAAGTCCAGGGGCAAATGTTTCATCCATGTTCAGTTTGAGTATATTTTTCTGAATTCCAAACTCCAATATATCATTTATAATCGTTATGGATAAGTCTAGCTAAATTGACGAGATGGTGCAAATGTATATATAGTTTTTTACGTTATACAACACTGTTTTCATTAATATCCCATAATTCATCCACTGTACAATTTTCGTTTGAACATTTGTCAAAACAGAATCTTAAATGAATGTAAATCCAAAGCAAACAAGGTAAATTACGATGAAAATTCCATAAATTAAATGCAGAGTTATATTTAGGAAGAGACTGTTAAAAACGGGGAACGAAGAAACGTAAACGGGTTATTTAAAAAAACATTTTCAGTACAACCATGCTATTTTTTGTATTTCTAATGGAAATTTTAGTTGTAATGGTTTAAATGAAAGCTTGTCGGATTTGTTAATCAGAAAATTAATAATAAACACACCTAAAAAAAACTGCATTTAAGACCGATTTGGGGGGTATTTGTCTGCGTACAGTGTCAGAAAAACACATTTCAAATGATTTTTTTAGCGATTTTCTGATCGCCTTGATATCTGCAAAAGGGAGTTTTTAAGAACGTTAAATATTACTCTAACGAAAAATCGTAGCTTCTTTATCATTGCATGTAACATATTATCTACAAACTAAATTGAATCAGCGTACGGGAGGTTCATGTCTTTTCTGTTACCGCTACATAAATCAGCTGTTAAATTATGCTCCCTATGAATATTGAATCAGTCAGTGTTGATCTCAAAAGTGCAAAGTAATCTTTACATTTAAAACGCCTCGTTTCTTGAACGACATGGTAGAGAAAAGAAATTTCAAGACATTAAGTGAAAAAAATAGAGTGGACTTTTTTTTCATGTCTATGATGTTACCACCAATTTTGATTAATTACACCAACAGTATACTTGTAAAAAGTGCAATAACGTGCTGGAAACCAAATTCGCAATAGAAAAACATAATCACTTCACCAAAGGGAGTAGTTATTTCACAACAGCAATCAAAAAATGTCAATCATGTTACTATTGTTGATATGGTTACAGTAACAGGATAGACAATTGTAGACAAAAACGTCGTTAATTTTTTTATCTTAACATATAGGTGCAAAACGAATGAAATATTTCGTTGTTTGAACTCATCTTAAGGTTATAACGTCTTAATCTTCCCAATTAAGCATTCTCAAGTGCAATACTGATATCGGTAGCAGGATAGACAAAAGGGTAACAGGATAGACTTTTGTATAGTGATATATCAGAAACGTACGTCCATGTTACCAATGAAATAAAAAGAAAAGTAAACTAACTTATAGGGGATTTACTTGATGTTGGGTTTATTTGAAAGGGTGAAAAAATGCCAAACAATATAAATTGCTATCTTAGACTTGCATTACTGTTGGTAATTTTTACAACCTTTGAAAACCAATTTTTTAGAGGCATTTTTCAGTACAACCTGGAAAATTGGAAAATGATCTATTATATTACAGAATATATATATAGAAGTATTCTCTTCAAAACCATCTAATTGATCATGTTGATACATGTAGTTAAAACGTAAAAAAATAAATTATAAAGACAAAACACAATACATCACGATGTGTCTGTGTCTTAACTAGCTAATGACATTTTACCACGTCTTACATAGTGGTGTACCATGTACGTTTAATGGTCTGCTAAATACCGAACGTGACCTATTATCGACCTTGGTACCAAGTATGAATTTGCATTGCTAAAAGACGTTTCTCTGTATTTAAACATTCAACATTATTGTATTAACATATAATGTTTCATTTGTAAATAAAGGCAACAGTAGTATATCGCTGTTCGAAATTAATAGATCGATAGAGAAAAAACAAATCCGAGTTACAAACTAAAACTGAGGGAAACGCATCAAATATAAGAAAACTACGACACAACAGAAACACAACATTAAAAAGTAACACACAGAGAAACGAACTATAATATAACAATGATCATTTCCTTGACTTGGTACAGGGCATTTTAAGATAAGCGCAGTGGGTTGAACTTGGTTTTGTGGCATGCCAAACCTCCCGCTGTACAATTGTAATGGTTATGTTAATTATAACATTAAAATGACATCATTACATGACAGGTCTACAATGCAAATAAATGGGAGAAAATAAAGGACAGAGAAACAAACGATTAATAGCCAACAAAAGGTACCTGATTAAAAACATAATACGTCAGACGCGCGCCACGTCCACACAAGACTAACCAGCGACGCCCAGACAAAAAAAGTTCGAAAGCCAAAACAAGTACAAAGCAGAAAAGTGCTGAGAACCAAAAGTTCCAAAAAGTTGTGATCAAAACGGCCAGGGTTATCCACCCGGGACAAGAAAATCCTTATTATTTAGAATAATACATACTTTTGCAAACAGTAAATTTGATAAAATGACTATATAACAGATATACATGATTTAACTGAAGTGATGACTAGCTTCAGAACAAAAATGGATAAATTAAAAAAATGCACAGCCTTATTAGCCATAATCAGTGTTACGCTCAAATTGATGTCACTTTTGAATTTCTAAAACCAGTTCCAAAATTAAGAAAGAATTTAAATGAAGTTAAAGATTAGATTTATATGACTTATCTAACGTTTATTATTAACAGTGACAATTACAATACTAATTAATATCAAATTGTAGTTGTAATTAGATAATTAATTATACTATTTAGCTATGTAAATCTGATTGGAAATATGGTTATGTCTTATCGTTTGTGGTTTTAATTCTTTTTCTTTTATCCGTACATTTTTGTTGAAGTAACTATAGGTAATCAGCTAGCTCATTCATAAGATTTCCGTTTTTGGAAACAGTTACTATATGCAAAGTACTTATTTGTTTTTATACAGTTTGATTTAGAGGAAAGGTCGACATGGTTAGAAAAGACAAATAATTACGAAATCTTTAAAACAATGAAATGTTTATATTCTTGTAATGGTTAGATAATTCATCAATAATCGCCATTATAAACCTGATGCCAATTTCATATAATTTTTTAGAAATTGGCAACTTTATGTGGAATTGACACATTTGTGTACTGTAGTACATAAATTTCAGGCGTTCGTTGTTATTATGTGGTTTACATATTGAATCATACTATTATGTAGTTATGTTGTGTATTACTATGTTACTGTGTTGTTTTGCATTTGTTTGTACTGTATTCCTGTCACGTAATGCTGTCATTTGGGTGTTTTTTTAATATTGTCCTTTAAGCGGGAGGCTATGCTAGCAAAACAACCAGGTTCAAACAACCATTTTTATTTGAGATGTCCTGTAACAAATCAAAAATATGGCAGGTGTAATCAAATAGTCCGTTTCTATGTTTGTAGCAGTTTAGTGTTTCTGTTTGTTCTCCTTTAACATGTTTAATGGATACTTGTGGGGTTTGTGAAGACGGTTCGGGCTTAATATTAATTTTGTTCGTTCAAACTACTCGTCATATATTGTAACACAAACATTGACTGATTGAAATAAATTATTTGAAACATCGGTCCCAAAGTTTACTATGTTTGTTGCGTGCATGATACATGTATATCATGTTTGCCTTAGAACTATTTTGATATGAGCGTCACTGATGAGTCTGATGTAGACGAAACGCTTGTCTAGTGTACTAAATTATAATCCTGATACCTTTGATAACTTTTATCACCCGGATATTTTAATTTTACACTATGGATCATTGATAACTTTTTGTAAATGCATCTTTTCTATCAGAATACAATAACCAAAAATGAATGAAGTAAATTCTTTTAAATATCTCAAGTTTTGTTCACTAAGCTACGAATATCATTTTTCTTTTAAATTTAACACATTTATATTAATGGTGTCAAAGTAATATGTAATTACAAAAACGATAAAGAGTGTGTCAATTTAGTTAGAAACGTAAACACTGTACGTATCTATATTTACATATATGTGCTTATCACGAAATTTATATATCGAGATAAAGACAATAATATTTGGAAAATTGGTAGCGACATTCAAAATGAAGATGTTGTCTTGTTATATCGTTCTACCGTTCTGGTTGAAAATGATGTTTGTCATGTTTGTGTTAGTAAATCTATTCCATAAGTTTGTTAACGTCTTGTATAAAAATACACATATTAATTTTGCCTTCGACAACAATGGATACATAAAATAACATTTTGAAGTGAAAGATGTACGCATTATACATATAACATTGGTAAATCTGCAATGCGTGTTATTCACACTCTTATATTCTTAAAATTGAGTATGTTCTGACTTTTATATCTGTACCCAAATACAAATAATGCAGTGATTTGTTTTTATACTTTTCGCTGCAATATTACAATACTAAAGAGAAAAAAACCTATCCAAGGTGGGATTGACACTGTCAATCTTTCAGCTTTGACACAAGGGTGATTGAAACCAGTTAATCAAGAAAAATTGCAGCAACCATTAGTATATATACGGGGAAAATTCTTAAGTTATGTCTCTGTGAGATGAGGGCAGTCATATCTGTGAACCAGAGCGTTTACAGAAAAACAGAAAAAGATTTCTATGAATACTACATATATCTTAAAAGGATGCGTGGCTGGGAAACAGCTGTATTAACATAGTGCAACATATACTAACATGTCTTCAACATAGTTCAAATATATCAAATATCGAAAGAAACACTATTGTCTTAACAAAAGTTATTGATCAGAATGTTAGCCCCCACATGAAATCCCCAAACATACTGTTACTGTTCCTTTACAGTATACTTTATACCCCCTACCCTGTTTCAATTGTCAATTTTCAAAGAGTAGATTACCTTAACCGTGTTTGGCACAACACAAGACTCACATATAGTTTTTGAACCAAGCAGACGTAGCATACCTTTCAAAATTCACATTGCATATTGGAATGTTTGTTCATCCTGATCGTTTGATTTCAAGAGGGAGATAAGAGTTTAGGGAAAAACATCATTCACATAAATGATATTATAAACATTTTTTATTATTATCTCAAACCTGTTTGAATACACATTGTTAAAATATTATAAAAAAGGTTTGTGAATAAATAATTATGCATTCAATTCAACGTTAAACTTTGTTTTGGGTACAACAATTAAAATCCCTAAATTTGTACCTAGTGCAGTACTTCATATTTTAACAATTGTCTAAGTTGTTAAGGTTAATGTCAGCAGTATACTACAATAGTGTACACGGTTTAGTAGTTATTATGTATAGTTTTTTAGTTCAAGGTAGTGACCTTTTTAAACACTTGTTATAATATGATCTCTAATAGCATTATTTAAAACCGTTGAGAATTAGATATATTAAGTTTAAATGTAGTTTTTCAGTCGTTCTTGTGGTTGATAATGTGTTATTTTGTAAGTTTTTTGGACCTGAATTGATCTCCCTACATTGTTTTTTCCTACTGTTGACAAAAAAGTGTTTGAATAAAATCAGGTGCACATGAAACATTGATTTTCAAATTGAATATATACCTGGAATTTTTGTTTCAAAAATAATGTTATCGATTTTACCTGTCTATACCGTGAATATAGTGACACAAAATGTGAAGACGAAGTAATTGGAGCGTATCAATAATATGCAGAAGACATGTCTGGACTTATTCCATATTCAGATCTTATTTCACAAAGTGGTAAGTTTCAGCATTAATCTTATGACTGTTTGTTCAAATTATACAGCTTTGTAAAGAAAATAGCAGGTTTTATTTTACTTAGGTAGGTATTTACATGTACTATACCTGTCAAATCTACTAATATTTTCAAGAAATTGTCTACTGAAAATTTTCGTTTTAATACCTAGAGTATGTGTTATGAACAATTCATTGTAAGGAGAACATAATGCTGAGAAAGTTATCAAATGCAACGATTTGTATATACAAATGATGAAATGCATTATACATTACATTTATCAATCAAATACCAATCTAGCACTAGACAACCAGTGAGTTATACTTTAATTGATATAGTGCCAGTTATAATGTATTCACTAGTTCTTACCCTATGCGCTTAACAAAGAAGTAAAAATATTTTTTTTTTACTGATCTTAATTTATGTAAACTGTTTACTGTTACTGGTAGCTCTACTATTCGTGTAAGTTGATTACTGTAGTAATTTGTCCAATAAAGCAGAATAACTTATTTAGAGCTTGACGATGTATAAGATGTGCTACAATATTATGCAAATTCAATGGGACATTGGACGCCCTACTGAAATAAATTTGACTCAAATGTGTTTATCAAATTAACAAAAAATATTCATGATATTTGAGGACAATTTTATTGAATTTGCCCTGCTTTGCTTATATCGATCTTTTACCCATTAAACATACGATTTGGAAGCAAGTATACTGAAATATCAAAGGAAACTCACACAATTAGTCAGATGTAAGGTATCTCACAAAGCAATTGATAGTTATAAAAAGGATTTTTTTTTTAAACAAATAAAATAATTGAATAGCATAATACATGGACTTGATTATAAGATTAGCAATCATTAAACTCTAGTTTAGTATTTAAACAGATCAGTATTAACATAGTTATTAGTATATTGCAATTTGGATCTGTCCTCTTTTGAAAGTTGGAAGTTGCGAAACAATCTTCTCTCTGTCAAACAAAAGTATTTACATTCAAACACTTTTGACATTAGTATCATGTCAGTTAATGAATCGCGCAAATGGGTCGAATTATAACTGGTTGTTAGTAATCCTGTGTTTCATTTTATAAGAAGGCTTATACAAAATTATGCATATAACACCAGTGTTATATGGATATTAATACATGGCCTTTTCCATATCTGCCTGACAGCCTGGGAGTCGAGGTGCTGATATTGGTCGAGGGATGATACCCAGGCTGATATGGAAAAGGTCATGTATTAATCGCTTTATCATATACTTCCGACAATAGTTTTATGTAAGGCAAATGAACAAATGCAATAACTAAAACAGTCAAAAACTGTATAAAGAAGTTAAATTATGAATCAAAAATACTATAATTGTCCAACAACAGCATCACTACCATTTTGAAACATTGAAAATTTGGAAGAGTTTTATGATCATTATAACTCCATGTTTGTTGTACTATAAAATGATTCATAATGTCAAATGGCATTTGTTAGCCAGTACTAAACTATCCCTAACAAAAGTTACCGTAAATTTTGACGTCGTCATAAAAAATATCTGACGTCACAATGGAAAAATAAACAACCGATGACGGAAACACCGGAAGTAACTTGCACGAGAGACACTATTATGGGTTTTGTGCACGAGATGCGCCTGATATGGGTTACCAGCCCGGGTTGAAAATTTTGACTTGTGTACTTCCGCTCATTACACATATGCAAAAGCTGTCATATCAATGCTAAGTCTATGATAAAACAATGTAAAACATAAAGTTGTGTTTGATCAAAGTAGACGAAGCTTTTTATCACAAACATTTCTTAGAAAAATTAAATAACTCCAATATCTTTTAATGTACTATTTAATAAGTTTTTGATAATCGTTCAGGTTAAGCCTTGCGAGACTATTTTAAATATAATTTCAAGAATTTGCCTTTAGACAATGTTAGGCTAAATACATATTTTATTTCTATCGTAAAACATGGTCCTTGACAAAATTTATTGTGTTATTTGCACACTGTGTTCCCATGGAAACTCCCTTGAAGGCAAAAACTGTTTTACTTTTACTATGAAGTTTCGTAAAAAAATATATCCTAGAATGGAAAGTTAATATGCACTACTTTTTCTTTTCAAAGCATAGGGATGTTAGACATAATTTCAGCATTTATATGCCCCGAACTTCGACCCTGTACTATGTCTACCTCCACTATAAATTAACCCTCAGAAATGAAAAAAAAATTGCAACAACCATATGTATACATACTGGCAAAATTCTTAATTTATGTCTCTGTGAGATGAGTGAAGTCATATCTGGGAACCAGAGCGTTTACAGAAAAAAAAAAAAAAACAGAAAAAGATATCTATGAATACTATATATATTTAAAAAGGATGCGTGGCTTGTGAAACAGCTGTATTTACAAAGTGCAACATATACTTACATGTATTCAACATAGTTCAAATATATCATTTATCGAAAGAAACACTATTCTCTTAACAAATGTAATGGATCAGAATGTTAGCCCCCACATGAAATCCATGAACATACTGTTAGTGTTCCTTTACAGTATATTTTATACCCCCTAACCTGTTTCAATTTTCAAAGAACAGATTACATTAGCCGTGTTTGGCACAACTTTTTGGAATTTTTAGTCCACAATACTTTTCAACTTTGTAATTCTTTTATTTTATCTGAGCGTCACTAATGTGACTTATGAAGACGAAAAGCACGTCTGGTTTATAACAGTATAAGCCTGATACTTTTTATAACTATTGCAAACAAGACTTTGATTATTGGCCGCCTAACTTATATGCATGTTTTCTGACAATCTGTTTGATACTTCAAATTAATAGCATTTCAGAATATTTTAACTATAAACATGATAAAGTTAAGTAGTTAAGGATGTTTGCTTGTCATGTTTTGGAATTTTTGTCAGATTTTCGAAATCCTCAGGTTTTATCCATGTAAATGCCTTAAAAAATTTTGCCCATGAACCCCCATTTTTCTTTTTATAAATCTTTTACATGTATAATTATAAGCCATTTGTTAAAGTCTTATAAAATCTTATTTATTTTTTAATAGATGTTCAGAACTTTAACTGGTCAATGATAAAGCTATGAAAAATCAAGAGAAAACATTTTCCCGCCAAAATTTCAATGGCTAATATCTAGAAAATAAGCACATTGACCCCCATATTTTTTTGCTTTTTTGATTCCTCAATTAACACCCTATCAATGTATACTAGTTTTATGAAAAGTTATTTATTTTGAAACTGAGCAGCAAACATCCTTAACAATTCCAACATTCGAAATGTTCAAGATAACATAAAATATTCAATCCAGCATCTGTCTGTAGTCCACATCTCACTGTAAACCTATTTATCAATAAAAGCTTTCTCAAACGGTTAGTTTAAAAATCTTGTCAATAAATATCATCATTGATCATATATCGAATATCTTATATTTGAGTGTGATGTCACGGTATTTTTCTATCCCAAATTCATGTATTTGGTTTTGATTTTATATTTGTTATTCTCATCGGATTTTGTTTAATGTCTATTCCGTTCCTTTGTGTGTTACATTTTAATGTTGTGTCGTTGTTCTCCTCTTATATTTGATGCGTTTCCCTCAGTTTTAGTTTGTTACCCCGGTTTTGTTTTTTTGTCCATGGATTTACGAGTTTTGAACAGCGGTATACTACTGTTGCCTTTATTTAGCTAATAAGTGAACTAGAAGTGTTAAAACAGAGCAATATTTGCTAAATGTTTATGTGTAAAATAACCAGTCTGATATATGCATTCACTAAAAAAATTATTGAACTGACTGCTTACAACTTTGTTTAGATAACTTCCAAGCCCAATTATTGTTTTCGTTACAAAAGACTTATATATTTAATAAAATCAAAGCATTTACAGATTAAACTATATGTGTTATGACCCTAAGATAGGCATATAAGTCCTGAAATTTGCTAAATAATTCTGCTGTTTCCGTGAATAATGCTATTTTTTTTTTACATATTTAGGATAAAACACTATAACGTTAGTTTGATTGGGATACTTTTGTATTTTTAGCTTGTATTTTTTGCGGCTTACTTTGGGGTTATCGACTAACAAAAACCCCAACAACAAAATTAATCAAGATTTTAGTTTCAATGACTGTGTAGGATACATATAAGCATTTCTCAACAATTTAAATTTCAGATATTCATATACTATGAATTTATTTTGCATTCAGGGATTAAAGTAAACTATGCCAATTATAAACTGTGAATTTTATGCTTAGTCATCATTGTTGAGGCACAGGAAATTTTCAATCTTCATGAACTATTTATCATCTTTCATATTTGAGGTTATTTTATCAAAATCTCTGAGATAAACAAGTTTTGGTGGTCATCCAATTCTTATTTTTTCACTTATGTAGGTTGCATTTCTATAAACATAGACGCTGCGATTTCCATAACTCCTTCCATGGCTAAAACTGTGCCATTTGTAGTTTCGTTAAAAGTTATATTGTAAAATAGAAAATTGATGTGCCTTACTTTTTAATTATAAGGGCTGTCCGGCATATTTTCAACATGTACATGCCAAAACTTCGTTAATACGTGTACATATATTCTGTAATACCTATCCCGTCACTTTTGGTGACAATCATAATTCAAAGTTCGTATATATACTTATAATTTAATTTTGGATGTAACGCGTCTTCTGATTGGCTGACGTTATTTTGTTATGAGCCCATATACATAATTTAGCCATGTGACCGTGACGTCATCAACGTTTTTTCATGGTTTTCTACGGTTTAAAATGGAATTTAAAATTAAATTATAAGAAATGGCTGTAATATTTTTTCTGTTTATTCGAAATAACATAAAAAATGTGGCGCACACTGTTAAATAACCCGCTACGCGGTGCACCACATTGTTTATGTTATTTCTTCAAAGACAGAAAAAATATTACAGTCATTCCTTACATAACATTGTCAAGTTATGTGAGGAAACACATATCTCATATATGAGAACCAGAACAGACACGAAACACCATATTATAACTACATTTCAGTTTATCTTAAAAAAAAAAACCAGTATTATATATCTGGTCTTTAGAAGTGTGAGTTTTTGGGAATGTGGACGCACCTAAAAGTAAAAAAGACACAGGAAAACATGACAAAGCATGAACTGTTTAGTATATACTTCCATAATATACTAGAATATCAATATGTTTTTAATTATATTGCATGTTCGACTTGAACTGTGATACATAAGTAAAACTGAGCTTTAGTCTGCAACTGAAATATTGCAATGTGTGCGTACATGTGTTCTAACTGCACATGATATTTTTCATGAGTATTTTATAAAACAACACTTATATTTATAAAGAAAAAAAGGAAACATACGTTTTATAAAAATCAATTGATTTTTTGTTTGTTTACAGAATAGATTGTAGAATAATCGTCAATTCTTTATATTCATGATATTATTCAGCATAGTATGTGATCTTATATCTCTGTAAGGTCAGGTACTTGAAGAAAAGGAATATAATTACAGATGAACGTTTTAAAAACTGATTATACATTATAAGTATGTCATATGACCCACGACCGCAGATGTTTAAATTTGTATGTTTACAATAAAACTATAAAAAGTTACGTAACTTAGATATACAGGTGATTTCAAATAATATACGACAAAAAATCATCATTGAGGCAACATGTGATATCGCTGTGTATCTTTAAACGATGACGATGGTCTGTATATAATTGTTACTCCTTTATAACCGATAAATGAATTGTACCTTTCTATATTCCGGCATGTATGTTTTCCGTAATAAGACAATAATGCTGACATTGAAATGTTAAAGATGTAAACATGGAAGTAATCCATGAGCATGATACTAAAGTGAATATATGAAAAGTGACAAACATTCGACAAATGCATGCGTGAGGGGGGAGGGGAACAAACAGAGTACCTGTTTATGTTATATTGATGTTTTTCTCTACTTATCATAAGGAATTTAAAATACGTCCAAATTAACTTTTTTATATTTCGACGTTTCTATATCAAATACCAAAGCAACATGCAGTAATTCAAAATGTTAGTAAGTAAACTTAAACAAACAGTTTTATCGTAACCTAAAGATTAAACGCCGATAATTGTTTAAAACATTAAAAAGCCTTGCGAATGACAAGCTTATTATGTTATATGAACATGCAAATAGTTATAATGTTATTATACACGGATTAGGATTAAACAATAACAGATCTAACATGTATAATGCAAGGCTATATACAAGAATACAAATTTGTTTTTATATATGGGAGCCGTGTTGTATGTTATACCATAACATCTGCAAATATGTATATAATCGATATTATTACTTTTTCATTACATGAATAATGTATATTTCTATTTTAAAAACTTTGCCTCTTTTACAATTCTGACTATTTCATGGTCATAAATAACATTAATTTAGTAACTATCAAGCTAAAAACATATCATTAACTATCTTTGAAAGTTATTATCTTTAAAAGTAAGACTAGTTTACTAAGAATTGACGATTACTTGTATATTTATATAATATATATTACTATAATATCAAAAATGGACAGTACAAAAACTCGTTTCGCAATGTTTACACATTCATTTATAGAGAGAGTAATAATCATATAATGATTTTAAACGAATTTGACCATCTATTATAATGATGATGTTATTGCTACTGAATTTTGTTAGTTAACGCACATAATTTGAAACACAGTTTATTGTCTGAAAGCACGTGACACGTATTATATTAAATTATAAATTTTATGCATACATGATATATGTGTCGGCATATACTTACACTAATAACTTAATTATAATCATGTTCTTATATGCTTCGTTTCAAAATAACATTGACGACTCAACTGTTCAACAGTTAAATACAAAGTGTGTTGACAGAAATAAGTTATAAGAAATAAAGTATCCATTAAAACAGGCGACATGTATGGAATTACATCACTCGGTCATACTTTAATTCGAGCGTTCCATTGTAAGACAACTATACCAATTTGCATTGTGGTTTTCGCTATTCATTTTCTTTTTAAATTTTAAGGTTTTATCTATAACTCGGTGATCCGTCGTCAATCAAAATATAGTATAACTTAAACGAACAGTTTGAATTTAACTTCATCGTCTTACGTCTTTTCATTCAATGTTTCTTCCAGTTTTAGTTTCATCATCTATTTAGGTATAGAACCAATAACTCGGGTTCGGTTGAAAAGAACCCGAACATGTCTTATCGAGGCCTATTATAGCTGACTATGCGGTATGGGCTTTGCTCATTGTTGAAGGCCGTACGGTGACCTATAGTTGTTAATGTCTGTGTCATTTTTATCTTTTGTGGATAGTTGTCTCATTGGCAATCATACTACATTTTCTTTTTTATACAAGCTGTACATATTTTAAACCAAATAGTTCCTGGTCATACCTGTATCGTTGTCGGTAGTGTTGGTATCAAATGAAAGCCTTAGGATTTGGGATCATCGTAGAAACCTTGTCAAAAGGTTCTTTTGAATTAAAAAAAAAGAATTTACAAATATGATCAAATACATTAGAAGGACATATTTTCCCTGTTGTTCGGATCATTAATACCTGTTTTTGTAGTGTCTAACGTTCGGGAATCAGTACTTTTCAACATGCAATTAAAGGTATGGTGAATGTTCAGTTCAGCACAAGTTTGGATGAAGATTGTTTTGACATGAAATGACCGGTACTTTATTTCAATTTAAAACAACGTAGCCATTCATAAATTGATGTTATACTGACATTAATTCAGTGTCACATTGGTTTTTATGTAATGGTTTAGCAATAGAACACATAAAATGTACAGAACAATCCACTTTGTAATGCATTGCAAACTACATAAAATATTGTGCATAGTTCCAATATCCACCCGTTGATAGCATGGGTCACGAGTTCTTTCGGAATTCTATTCCATGTAAATCTCTTCGTAGGTCATCCATATTGGTTTTTATTCTTCATATATATGTATCATTGTACGTTTAAATAATTTATGTACATTGTATCAAAAAATGGGTAACTTATTTGATGAATTAGATTTAGTGTGATTATATGTCAGTGTGCAATTTTTTTATTGTCGTTTTTTATTTTTCCTTTAGTTTTATTGTAACTTAATAATTTCTTGTAGACGTCATTGATTTAAGTTAAGTGTTTCTGAACGATTTCTCCAATTTTCATGGCCACCATTTCACCAAAAAAACGTACGTCAATCTTACGTCGGTCGTACGTCAAATAATAATTTTTTGACCGTTTCATAAATAGTTGTAAGTAGACTTTCATCGTAATTTTGGTTGTAAACTTACGAGTTTTAACAACAGTCGTAATGATTTAACTTATAAAAAAGAAGATGTGGTATGATTGCCAATGAGACAACTATCCACAAAAGACAAAAATGACACAGACATTAACAACTATAGGTCACCGTACGGCAGGTGACATTTTGTTAAAATCCATTTGTTTCATTGGATGATCAGAATACAATTTGTTTCATTGGATGACCAAAATACATTGGTTCATGTTATTTTGTCCCAATCATAAGGATGTAAAATGTTAAATACCTGAAATAATCGTAGCTTTACCATTTCTAAAATTGAGTTTATTTATAGTCGCCGTCAGGTAAAATTGACATCGTTTTTGCTTTGAACATTTTTAAAATACCAACTGCATTCATTCGAAATGACGTTTCTTAATATGCGGAATCAAATATTTTTCCACAAATTCAGTACTGGCATACCTTTCGTTGTGATTGCCCTGTATAATCCATACCTTATAATCCAGCTCAATTAAGGTCAGAATAAGACCTATAGTAATATTTAAAGATTTAAAGGCTGGATTACGCTGTACTGGAATTAATTAGAGGATTCGTCCGCCTAGGCCCTAATACGTTACAAGTTACATTTGAATACTAGTTATTTATCAACAGTTTTGTTTGTTGATAATATTGCGATGTAGGTCTATCTTTGACATTTTCCTTCGAGAATAGGATATTCACCATTTAAATCTGCTAGCATCCGTATAATTAGAAAATTCAAACAATTTGAATGTAAAACACTTGCCAAAAAGTACACTTAAAAATCAAATTGATGTATAAATGTCCTTTTCATCTTTATCACCCTCATTGTACATTCTGCTACGAAGAGAATACCATTTCCATTCTCTGTTTTATATAAAATAAATACAAAATGATCACGAGTTGATCGCCACTTGTACTTATGGTTTAGCCATTATTTCAATTGTCAGTTTTCGATTCAGGTACAGAACCACTAATTCAGGCCCGGTCGCAAAGGACATACAAGAATTTCAAATTAGTACATATTTTTAACAAAGTAGTTCCTACACATAGCTGTATCTTTGTTAATAGTGGGAATATTTGGGTCATTTTTATATCAAATGAAAGCTTGGGGACTTGGGACCACTGCATAACCCTTGTTAAAAGTTTTACTTGAATAGTAAAGAAGTATATGAAAGGACAAGGTATGATAAGAGGCGTTTTTGGCCCCCTTCCCAAATAAGTTTATATATACATCATTGATAGCCTTAGTATAGAAACTATTCAAAACTATGATTTTTTTATGTTCCGGTGAAAGGAAGGTTGCCTAGCAACGGTTTAAATAAATAGCCAAATTATCACATCTGCATTGCTTTCTCATTACACATTAGCATAATTCAAAATAATATTATAATAATAGTATAGCAAATATGCATAGCCTGTACGATGTCATTGTTTGTCACTTAAAGAATTGTACACTGTGAACTTTTTAACACTTAACACTATATTTTAAAGACTGAAATGTTGAAAACAAAGTTCAAAGTTTTCGACGAGGTCAGGGTTTAAGATGTTAAAAACTCATTAAGATATGTAGACGAAAGAGGCATGAACATCTTCAAGCTTCTCTAAAAATTCTTTATTTCTACGATATATATCCTGAAATTAGCACATTTAATGCCGGTGTATAGTATCATGTGCAATCATACCACATCTCCTTATCTAATCCAAAATGTTATGCTTTTTTTAATGAAACAGTTGTTTGTAAGTAGTATTTCATGAAACCCCAAAACATTCGAATTTGATTAGAAGCGTAGACATACTTTATTAAAGGGTCTCGGTGGCCGAAAGGTCTAAGAAGTTACTTCTGTAATCACTAGCCAGTAAACACTGATGTTGTGAGTTCGATTCCCGCTCGTGCAGGTGCACTCGTTTTCAATCTTAATTTCTTTTTTCAATGTTGATCTATTTATTATTTTCATTCTAAATGTCTTCACTTGCAGGACTGAATGTCCAGCCTAAAGGTTTCAACTTTCAAGATTTACAGCCGATTTCATTGAGTGTGAAGCCAAAGGTAAAACCTTTGGTAAGCTTGCTTGTAAGCTGAACCGTGAAGTCAATATTATGTAAGGTTTACTACCCTCCTTTCGAATTCGAAGTAGCATAGACCATCAGACAGATAGATTGGTAATCTGCTGGACTAGTATATTCTTAAGGAGGGGTAGTTAACCTGACCTAACAATGACTTTATGGTTCATCTAACAAACAAGTTAACTAAAAATATTACCTTTGACTTCACACTCAATGAAATCGTCTGTAGTATTCACCAAGTTCAACCTTTCCGGTATTGAATAAATATTTGGAGTTAATTTAAAAAATCTTATGTATTGCATTAGGGACATTAAACTGTAGTACTAGTAGTGCAAGTTGTGCCTTCAATAGCAAGTGAGAGGAAAAACAAGTTCAACTACCGTTTTTGGTGAATATTCAACAACTACCGTAATTGTTTTTAAGTAGCAAGAAATATTGACTAAGTCCAAAAAATCTGACATTTTTAGAATATTTTTAGAATAATAAAAATCCGATGGCAATACATGCTTCAATCATGTGTGCAATAAACCTATTAGGTGTTAAAGCTGTATATCAAAAACTGTAGGAGGATAACCGACTCTTTATATATATGCTGTAGCTTGTACCGGACATTTAAATAAAATTTTATAAAAAAATCAAAACCCTGCAGAAATACACACCTACCTCTATTATAAATAAAAAGCTTTTTAAGTCAAAAACTGAAAGGAGATAGCTAGATGCATATGTCCGGACAGAAACAGACGAACGGACAGATCTAAATTAAAGAACGTGCTCAACATTTTGTCCCGTGAGGGAGGGGGGAATGTGAAATAGTATTAAGAGGACATAGTTTACATGTACATTAAACAGCTATGTAAGAAGTACCAGTGCACTCCAGGAATCGGTATAGGTTTGGCATGAAATTTTGTCACTTACATAGAACTCCAGACAAAACAAAATTCACATTCGAAATGGCAAACAAATACACATGTTTTTTTTTCGCGTGGGTCTTATCCAATTTTTATGTATGCAAGTAAAATATGTTAAAAGTAATTTCACTATAGCATGTTTTATTTGATAATCCATATACATGATATAGGATCTGAGTCAATTGAATGCTACATGTGTACTTTTATTTTATGATATACATCTTGTCAAAAGAGTGCTCCGACACATATATAAGAAACATCATTATAGTGTACAGGCTGGATATACATAATTTACAGTATAGTATTATCAGTCACTATAAGTGTAGTTAACTTAATTTCAGTATCAACTGCTTTTTACCTGGAATTATGTTTATAATTGCATTTCATACTTAATACTAACTGCAGATGCATAACGTATTAGTATAGTACTGTTCGCAGATTTATGTCTATCTACAAGTGATTTCAATGTTCTTATTTCAGTCTGTTGAAATAGCTACTATATTATGGACGATGCACTGGTGAAGTCTTTTTGTAACATATATATGAAAGTGTTTAACGACCTTGACTGGTTATTCAGCCCTCGCACGGTCGGTAGTTTGTAACATATATGTGCACGAAATAGATATGGTACATAAATCCATTTTTCTGTAAATTGTTAAATAGAAAACTTCAAAGTGCAAAATATATACGTTTTGATGAAATGATTTTCTTCAGACTACACAAAGAGTTTGAATATATTGAGAATTTATTATAAAATTCATTAGTAAGAATTCGTTGAATATTTGAAAATTATAATGAATAGAAATTAATTCACCATATTTCAAGGGACACAACTCTGTATTTGGCTGCACAGTGTTAGACTATTTTGATCATTATGGGTCTAATTTCACGTACAACATATTTCTTTAAGAGAGTGACAATGTCTTGATGACTGGATACGCCATAAAACAATCCGTACGTGATATTCTGATCAATTATGGATCCCGGAATGATTTCGTACCCGTGCCGTTCACTGTGACGTATTATAATGACTTGTCAAAATATGTAAACAATCGGATTATTTTTCAAATTTTTAGACATGAGCGCCAACGTAGACCACCATGATATTTTATTATGTGAAAGATACATAAGAGTACAGTTGATTGTTGAAAATTTCAAGATGGTCTACGTTGGCGCTGATGTCAAATTTTTGTCTCCGAACATGACGAAATTGTAGATTTTTTACACTTATCGTCGTTTAGGGCTTTTCAAGGTCTCAGTTTGAACATATTTGAGTACATAACACCTTAAAATAAGGTTCTACATGGACGATCAGATACTGCAGTTCATTACACAGGAGTGATGGGTTTCAACTTCAAAGTTTAAAAATTCTGGAAAAAGGGGGGCCAGAAACGGCCCTTATCATACCTTGTCCTTTTAATAGGAGGGCACATTTGGCCTGTTGTTCAGATCAGAAGTTCCGGTTTTTGTACTATCAAACTACGGGGAACCAGTACGCTCTAATATGCAATTAAAGGTATGTTGATTCTTTCAAGTCAGGATAAGGTACAGTTTTGACATGAAATAACTGACACTGTATTCCAACTTAAGTCAAAGTAGCAATAGATGCTTGAAATTGCAGAATTTAACATAGAAAGCAATGGGCTATGAATTAGTGGTTTATACCTATTAAATATCAGCTAAAGTGAGTGTTGCAGTTAATTTTAAATCACTTCAAATTAAACTTGGCGTATACGTTCATTATGCAGAGAACTGTTCAAAAAACGTGAATTGATACATACTAGTGCGAGCGGGTATTGCTGTTCAATGGACACATATTAACACATCGATACTTATTAATGCATCGATGTTTGTGTGTAACATTAATGATAAGCAACAACTGGCTGACCGGTCCAGTAATAGAAAGAAAGAAAAATACATTAGGGTCTGAAGGTGTAATACCACAACTGATTTTCCCATTAGTCTTTGTTAAAAAAAAGAGTAAAATCACAAACAATAATGAACTCCGAAAAAGAAAGTCCCTAATAAAATGGCAAACTCAAAGGATAAAACACATCAAAGGAATGGACACCTAAATTGAGTATGTTTACAGAATAAAGAGTATAAGAGTTTATCATAACAGAAATCAAATTTAGAAAAATCAAGAACCGAGAAAAATTGGCCAGCATAATTAGAATAAGGAATAATGTGCCAAATTTATAAAGAATATAGAATTTGTTTGAAATAAAAAAAGAATACAGATAAGTAGGAAAACCCGCCAATTTTCTTGATATCTCTTCAAGTTTATAGTTAAATTAAATTCACGACAATAGTGCAATCGTAAAAAAAAATTAGGCAAAGGGGTGTGCATTAGCAGGATTTAAGATTCGCCCTTTATACATACACAAATAAAAAGCAAATAAAATTTTGTCATAACCAGCACTTCATAAATAAGACATTTGGAAATACCACAACACCACAGATACAACGAAAAATAATGAAATACATAGACATATTTTTCCTATCCCGGTGCTCATTACATTTTTGGATGACACAGTAGCAATTGCGTATCATATAATTATGACAAAATACATGAAAATATGCATATCACTTTTTTATATGTCCAAGTATTACTATGGTATTGCCAGTGTGTTCCTCTTTTAAACAAGAGCAATGGTTCACATGACAATGATTAACGAATTTTATACCAGTTCATATTTTACATTTTAAAATACGTATATAATTTCAAGTGAACAATTTAGAACTACATTTTGATTTGGATTCAAGCAATGCTGAAGTCCTAATATTTGTCTAGTTTATTAATGGCTTCATCATTCTTCAACAATTGCAAAAACAGACCGCGGTTAAAGCAATATAAAGTATCTTAAAAATTGACGGGAGATTTACTATACTTACTTCACATAATTTATTTACCATGTCTAACATACAAACATGACAAACCAAAGAAATTGAAAACCATTTCCAAATTGGATGTTATATCTAACAAGAACTATCTTTAAAAAAGATATCCGACGTATTTAAATTTGAGTATATGTTTAAAACTATCATTTCGATAACCTTCAGAAGCACAAAGATACAATTTAAATAACGTTTTCTCTGTTTGTGTTCAGTATTCTCGGTCCTCGTATCTTTCTGTTTACATTCACCAAAACCCCGCGGAAATCTCACATGCATAGGTGCGTTCTAAAAGTCATGTACGTTCGTACAACAAAGTGTACATTAAAAATTATATAATTGTCCCGAATAACAGCTGTCACGGATGCAAAGAGCTATTGGAGAAACAATTATTTTAATAAACATATAAATATTTGTAAGATCTAGTTCAAATATTAATAGTTTTTCACTTGCTTCCCATCACGATATAATTAACGAGACGTTTTTTTCAAACACAACCAAATCACCCACCATGACAGCATTTTGTTCAATCACAGAAAGGATTTTCGAGCATGCGTATTCTGTTGCCATAGTTAAACGTCCTTAGTTCAAAGAGCACAAACCGAAACTATACCGAGTACGTCGGAAAAACCTGTTTTAAACTATTTAGATGACAAATTGAAAGCATTTCAGAAAACTGTGAATAAAATTATAAGTAGTAATCCATTCCGATATTCAATATTTTAAAAGTATCTAAGGTATTCCGTGTATCCAGTCCACATCTTACTGCATGCCTTTTTGTCAATGAAAGTTTACAATTTTTGCCTCAAATGGTCAGTTTAGAAATCTTGTCACAACAACATCATCTCTTACCATATATCTACCATAATATAGCTAATATGTGAACAAGAAGTATTTGAAAGCCATTTGAAAGCCATAGTTGCAAACGAGGTGTGTATGGATATTCATTTATGATGTATGAATTAATTTAAAGTTTTATAAAAATGATTGATAAAATCTGATTACTGCATAACTTCAAAACAAAGTTATTGATTTTTTACAAACAAAAAAAAAAAACCTTTAAAATAATAAAACTAATAAAACAATAGCATCAACAACTTGAATTATCTGCTTTATTACCCAAGGGTAGACATTTTTCTCTGTTTTTTTAACCCTAGGACCTCACATTGCCTATTTTTTTCTGCAGTTTCTATCAATATGGAAATGGTTATGGTACATATTTAGGATAGAACAAATTAAGTTTTATTGAGGTATTTTTTTTAATTGCTAGCTTGTATGTATGTATGCCGTGGTAACTAAAAAGCATCTTTACATGTTACGGCTTACTTTTTAGTTAAGACCTATACCAATACCAAATTGTTTATTATAGTGACATGTGTTTTATTACAATAAACAATGTTTCAATAAGCAGTTGTAATTACATGTATTAACACCCGGCTGTTTGGACCTATAAGGCACTTTAAACATTTATGCATATGAAAGAATTACAATTATATAGCGGACACGATTAGAGTTAAAGTTTAATTGTTCCTTTACCAATTTTTTGGTAAACACAATCTATACAAGTTTTTGACACCATGTGGATTTCGACAAGTATTGAATTTGTCAATAAGTGCAAATACAAATGAGTTTAATACATAGAGACCTAACATGAGCTTTCCAAAAGTTTATTAAAATAAAAGGAATTACCAAAATCTGTCACGATCTGCTTTGCTACTGTTTTATATATTTGTTTCATTTGTGCGATTTTCAGTTAACTTAATCATTTTTGTGAATTTACTTTTTAATCATATTAAAGACCGATAAAGTTCAATTTGGAGCGAAATTATCACCTTTCTGTATATAACCTGAGCATTTTATGACTGATGACATCATGGTCATTTAATTTGGATGGGATACTATCTTAGTAATTTCAAATATTTGATAGCCTCGTTGGCCGAGTGATCTATGTAGTGTTTTTGCTCAGATATCTTATCAAAATTAAGGATTCATTTAAAATCCTTCGTTAAGAACCCTTTGCGATTATTGTGTTTGAAAAGATCTCGAAAGGATGAACATGGTAATATTTTTATTTGCAATTTCATCATGAAGAGATTCCTATCATTATTGACAAGTACGATTAAATAGGCTTGTCCAACCTTTCGTAACATTACTATTAAATAAAAGTGCCTAGACAAAAATTATAAAACCTGAAATTCAATTATGCTTATTAACCAAAACATTATCATAAATACAATTCAGCTAGCCCTAAACAAAAATGTATACTAGTTCACTGATAAGGTACGTCATACTAAACTCCAAAATGTACACAAGAAACTAAAAATAACAAATGCTTCCACTTCTCCAACTAACCGTGCTGTTTCGATCCTCAAATGAAATATGCCGCATCTAAATTGTGTCAGTATAGAACGTTTAGCACGAGTGAGGTTCAGTCAAACATATATTTCACATTTATATTCTGATTTGAATGTTTTATATGTCCGCAATTTCGGAAAGTTTATAATAGAGTTTTCTAATTCAGTGAAACAAAATATGAAAAGACTGTCTTTTACAAGAGAAACATCACAAGTCTGTTTTCGGGAAATGATCTTCCATGTCAATGTGTGACAAAATAAGTGTCACATCTAATGACCAATATATAAATCGGATAAAAGCACCCAACAATACCATTCAAGAAGAAGCTATGAACTTTATTGACCGAGAGGAGTAAATATTACTACTTCTAAACACTTTGTGTTACAAATTGGCATATATCACGAATCTCTTTCAAATGTAGGGCTTTACATTAATCATGTATACTAATTACTGTAAATTTATGCTCATTTAATTCATCATAGATACCAAGGTAAAAGTTTTGTATTTGAGCTAGACGCGCGTTTCGTCTACAAAAGATTCACAGGTGACGTTCGAATAAAAAAAAATAAAAGAGACAAAATATGTTACAAAGTTGAAGAACATTGAGGACCAAAAAATCCTAAAATTTTGCAAAATACAGTTGAGTCATCATACATAGTTGAGGCCCAGAATTTTCTTAATCTTCATAAAATATTTTAAAAACATTATATTTTAGAGTTAAAATCTCTTTATTTCAGATCTGTTGAAACTCTGTATGCTCTATTTTTTCCCACGATACATTGCATTTCTATAAATATTGACTTTGCAATTTCCCATAGGAACTTTCGTTGCGGCTAAAATTGTGCCTCTTCTATATTTTTTGCTATGAAGTTTTGTAAAAAAAAATATATCATTGAATAAAAAGTTGATATGCGCTACTTTTTTATTCGAAGGTCAAAATATAGGGCTTTGTGACATATTTTCAACATGTATATGCCCGAACTTGTTAGAGTTTAAACTGAAAACAGTCCCACGTTGTTTTTCTTTCCGATGTAACATAAAGATCATATCTTGGAACCAGTACATAAATAAATAATGTTATCTATGAAGATTATAAATCTCCCAAAGAGAGGCTGATATTTAGACTATGTCCCTTACCAGAAGTGGTATACGTGTCTATGGTATTGCGGACAATTGATTTTTTTTTATTTCGTTGAGACAATATGTGTATACAATGTACATTTGCATTTTCTTTTACTTAATACAATCATTTTTATACAGAAAAAAGTCCTTTCCCTTTATTCACTATTAAAGATATTAGAATAATATTTAATACACGGGAGATTTTTAGCTAGCTATCAAGTCATAGTAAATGCGCTATTTCCCGTATACATAAATGCATGTTCCAATCAGAGATGTGATTGTTACTTTGATGTATTTGGTTTTCATGTATTTGGTGTTGATGTTATATTTGTTATTCTCGTGGGATTTTGTCTGTTGCTTGGTCCGTTTCTGTGCGTGTTACATTGTAGTGTTGTGTCGTTGTTCTCCTCTTATATTTAATGCGTTTCCCTCAGTTTTAGTTTGTTACCCCGATTTTGTTTTTTGTCCATGGATTTATGAGTTTGAACATCGGTATACTACTGTTGCCTTTATTTAATTCGTTTAGTGTAATGGAGCTGTATGGATAAAGGTTCAACAGCAATATAAATGATGAAATAAAACATCATTGCATTCATTTTGTTGCAATGTTTTTCTTACTATAACCATCAATAAAGTTGATTTAAATTGGTTCGAATGACACGAGGAGAGGAGATTCAAAATTTTTCAGGCATTTTTTTTATTGATATTATGTATGAAAACAATTCCATCCTGATAGTAATTGTTATAACTCTATTATACTTATTATGTAAGAGATGAGAGAAAAAATAACGAAAATGCTATGTCAGATTGGAAGATAACAATAACAACAATTGTATCCTGTTTGTCTTGCAATGCAATAGAAACAAAACGCACTATATAAGAGGCACCGCCCAAAATAGTCGAACGTCGACTATACTGTTATTCCATGTAGGAATTGATAGTTAACAAATAGTCACTTTCATTCAAAATTTAATCGAGAATCCTTTACGCTATTTCCCTACTGTTAAGGTATATGACACACAATGATCTTCTAATCAGTATAAACTAAACGTGACTATTTATAACGATAACTACTCATGCAATACAAAAGTGTGTACACATAATAATGTAAAGAGCTAAATTCAACCTATAACAAATGGACATTTAAAATGTTTTAAATACAATATTGATTCATTTTCCGTAAATGTGTTTGAAATATTTTCTACTATGAATGTTTTAAAAATAAATAGAAATGATGCACGTACTTTGATCCTGTAGTGTACGATTTTTAATGAAAGGTAAGTCAATACAATATGACATTATTCATGTTATATGCCAAAACAGATTTGTTGTTCGGTCAAACGGGCAATATCTTTGTGTAATTCATAGAAGTAATACATTTAAGCAGACACATAACCAGCGTTTAGTGATGCAAGCTTAGCATTGTGTTAGAAAAACTATGATATTTAAATACCAAGACTACAGGTTTTTAATGTCTTGAAACAGTCGACAAGATTATTCAAAATAAAATATGAATATGCCAATTCCTAATCCATTATATAAGAACCAATTTATTAAACTTACAAATTAAGACAAACTGTTACTATTTACAACGGATAAGAAGTGGAAGAACTTGACCTTTGTCTTTTAACTATGTATTTATTTTGATTTTTAACAATGAAGTTTTATATGTAATATTTGTATCGAGAAACAAAGTCATTCATAACAAAGTGTACAAATAGTGTCCCATAAAATCTTCATTTTCACTATAGAAATCATATGATAAAGATTTTCTAAAGAGCCTTGATCAACCAAAAAAAATAACACAGAGAGGCTTTTTGTCACATGTAGTTATGTAGATATATATGCCTGAAAAGTATACAAAACAACACCAATATTGAAAACGGTGACATTAATTTAAGCTAAAGTAAGGGTCTTTAAACATTTCGGATAACATACATTCGTATGATGGAAAATCAATGATATCAATGAATTATGATTTGATTTTTAAAAAATCCGTACTTAACTACTTAAGCAATATACTTTTTAAAATCTTCGTTTCATGCCAGGTTCTATATACACAACTTTGCTTGGTTTACATAAATTTTCTTTGTATCTCATGTTTCAATTTAAATGTATTTACTTCTTTTATTTTAAACAAACCATTTACCTACCCATTGGAAACCAACACACCCTTGAAAAGAATTATTCAAAACCGCTGAAGAGTAAAACGTTGAATATAAAACTAAAATACCTTTAACAGACGATGAAACAGTATATAGTTATATAATCACTATCATGAATACGTATGCATAGTATCAAAAATAATGAATTGTAACTTAAGATTAAAATTTCAATAAAATTTAGTTTTAATAATCAGTTTGAACTAAAAGATAAAAACCAATCTTATTCTCGCAAATAGGTAAATTTAAATTCGATATTATAATGACTTCGTACATGTTTAACAGTAAACACGAAAAAAAATATTCTTCGATGCAACTTTTTCACCTCACCGTACCGATATTCTTCTTGCTGGTCGGTTTTTCAGGTCCTGCTACATTGTTTTCTATTTCACCCGTCCTTAAGCTGCTGTTTTTGTTTGATATTGTATCGGGCCATCTTATTTTCTATCATGAGAGTTGTTATATTTCTTCTTGACGTGGTCAGTTGTTTTTCGGGTTTCAAATCCATACAGTAGGACTAATATAACTAAGCTGTTAAATCTGACCTTTTTTTCAAATGACAATAATAATGAACGCTATATTTTTCTTAGCTTGCTGAATTGTACTTCATAAAATTGAGAATGGAAATGGGGAATGTGTCAAAGAGACAACAACCCGACCATAGAAACAAACAACAGCAGAAGGTCACCAACAGGTCTTCAATGTAGCGAGAAATTCCCGCACCCGGAGGCGTCCTCCAGCTGGCCCCTAAACAAATATATACTATATCAGCGATAATGAACGCCATAATAATTTCCAAACTGAACACAAGAAACTAAAATTTAAATAATACAAGACTAACAAAGGCTAGAGAGGCTCCTTACTTGGGCCATGCGCAAAAATGCGGTGGGTACTTTCAGCTTTCTTCAACCTCTTGTTCATAACAGTGTCACATCCACCTTTTGTTGTAACTATTTCTCCTAGCTAAATGAAGTTATCACCATCTTTCAGGTCGTCCTCGTTTAATTTCACCGGGTTGTTATGTGTGGTGTTCATCTGCATTAATTTTGTTTTTGATGTTTTTATCTTTAAATACAAAACAAAAACAGGACATTATTATTTTGAATTTAAACACAATCTATACAAGTTTTTGACACCATGTGGATTTCAACAAGTATTGAATTTGTCAATAAGTGCAAATACAACTGAGTGTAATACCTAGAGACCTAACATGAGCTTTCCAAAAGTGTATTAAAATAAAAGGAATTGCCAAAATCTGTCATGATCTGCTATGTAGAGGAATTATCGTGGACAGTTTTAGGACACATCTGTCAACATATGCTCCCATGTAAAAATATCATGTATACTTCAATGAGGAAGATTCGAATAAGGAAAGTTAGAGCATGGTAAAAGAAGTTTTTTGTTGTGGAATTTAGATATTGTTTGGTAGGCATATGTCTGTTAACACTATGATTCTAAAAAAAGGAACAGTAAATGAAGTTTTTGATTTATGTTAGCGTTGTTATTTTTCCATAGGTCTAATAAATGCATAGTTAACACACAACTCTTGTTCTATACACTCATGCTAAAGCAGAAGATAATTTAATCAAATTTAAAAATTTAATTTGTTCTTTTAAACTCAGGAAATGTAATAATACAATGCGAAAAGTTATTAGCGGTTGTTAATTACAATCTAAATAACTGCAAACATTGACCATATAACTTTTCGTGTTTAATACTCAAGTTACTGTTTTATATATATGTTTCATTTGTGTGATTTTCAGTTAACTTAATCATTTTTGTGAATTTACTTTTTAATCATATTGAAGACCGATAAAATTCAATTTGGAGCGAAATTATCACCTTTCTGTATATAACCTGAGCATTTTATGACTGATGACAACATGGTCATTTAATTTGGATGGGATACTAAGTTAGTAATTTCAAATATGTCTTAGCCTCGTTGGCCGAGTGATATAAGTAGTGTTTTTGCTCAGATATCTTATCAAAATCAAGGATTCATTTAAAATCCGTCGTTAAGAACCCTTTGCAATTATTGTGTTTGAATAGGTCTCGAAAGGACGATCATGGTAATATTTTTATTTGAAATTTCATCATAAAGAGATTCCTATCCTTATTGACAAGTACGATTAATAAGGCTTGTCAAACCATTCGTAACATTACTATTAAACAAAGGTGCCTTGACAAAAAATATCAAACCTGAAATTCAATTATGCTTATTAACCAAAACATTATCATAAATACAATTCAGCTAGCCCTAAACAAAAATGTATACTAGTTCACTGATAAGGGACGTCATACTAAACTCCAAAATGTACAAAAGAAACTAAAATTAATAAAAGATTAACAAAGGCCAGATGCTCCTGACTTGGGACAAGCCCAACATAAAGGGGGTGATCTCAATCATTCCCTATATCTCTAGCCAATGTAGAAAAAAAATCTCAACCATATGCACAGTAAAACACAGTTTAGAAGAAGTCAGAGTCCGATATCAGAATAAGTAACAAACGAAACTTGACAAAATGACAATGATACATTAATTAACAAATGATTACTAGCCGTTACTGGCATGCAAGCTCCTGACTTCAATTAAACTTATTGAAAGATTATGTCTTCGTCATATTAATATCAAGCACAATCCCGCCCATTAGGGGTTTAGAATTATGCCATCATAAAATATATAAGCAGAACATAAACCGTATCATGCCAACAACCGTTTTAATAATGCATGTGTTTATTTCCGATGCAAATACCCTATAAGTGAATCAACATCAAAGGCAACATATGCAATCTTTAATGACCTCACAACAGTATCATAACGATATTCCTTCTTAATAAGTCTGTTGAAAGGTTTTGTTAGCTTTTGAGGTGAATGCCGAATGAAAACCCTGGTGTAATAATATTTTGATAATTCACAAATTTCTCTTATTAAAATCTTATATTATTAATTCGTATATTTTAACAAATTTGATTCGTTTAGGGATAGTCACATGTTAAACTATATTTTCGAAGGTAGAGAGAAAACGGCGGATAGCAAAAAGCATATTGACCTGCAAAAAGCATATTTCACGGTTATTTTTAGAATATCTAAAAACCGATATACTTTGTGATGTCATTTGATGAATTTTAGGATATTGTTTAACGTTTTGAAACACATGATATCTGTGATCTATTATTTGACGAAAAAAATCTTCAAATACATAAGATGTCAAAAAAAAAAGTAAATGAAATAACATCTAATATGTTGTTATTGTCAAGGAGACAATGTCATATCTTTAAAGTTCCAACAAACCTAAATGACGATTTTGATACATTTTTGTACAAATATGGTCAGAAATTAATAATATAACAAATTTAGCCTCTGTATGAGGTCAATACAGGATATATCGACCCAAAGAATTATATCGACCTCGGACTTCGTCCTCAGTCAATATACTTCTTTCAGGTCAATATATCCTTGTATCGACCTCATACAAAAGCTATATTTGTATAATACATTGTAACATACACGAGCTGTATAGAAACCATGAGATGATAAAAAGGGAACGCCACCATCTAAAAATAGATATATAGCGATAGGAAATGAAAAATCATCTCTTTAATCATAAATTTTGGTATTGAGTTTCCTGTTATTGATTTAGACACAGGTCCACATTAAGTAGTTTACAGTTAATTCCCATTGGAATTCCGATAAATTGACGATATACCGACGACTGTGTGAATTGCAAATGATTGAATATGCTAAAAAAAAACACAAACACAAACTGTTGCCTATGTGAAATTTTAAAATTGTTTGTATGTACATTGAACGACAAATATATGTGATGTATTAAATTTTCTGGCGTCAGACACGTAAATCAATAAATGTGTTTGTAGATAGATGGTTTTGTATTCTGTTAAATTGTTCCTTTTAAAATGCTTACACGATGATGAATGCTGTACCCATATTTTGACTAATTTATTTATTGTGTCTGTTTAGTTAACGCATCATTGTAAATATAACGGAATTGAATGAGACTGTCATTAAAATGAGAGGGTTAGCGCTATAAACCCAGGTTTAATCCACCATTTTCTACATTTGAAAATGCTTGTACCAAGTCTGGAATATGACAGTTTTGGTCCATTCTTTTTTTAAGTGTTTTGATATTTGATTGTGCCATGTGATTATGGACTTTCCGAATTGATTTTCCTCTAAGTTCAGTTTTTTTTGTGATTTTACTTTTTGATAATTATTTGTTGGTAAACAATCATACTTTTTGTGAACATACGCGAATGCATTTGTAAGATTAACTGTATGCTAGTGAATCATTGATTGTTGTCTCATAGACCGTGTTTCAAACTGATGGGTGTCACTTGTTTTTTATCGTTAATTCTTACGAAGCAATGGAATACAACCCTGTGCGAATATTTGATAAAGTTTTCGTCTTTTTTTAAATGAAACAAAGACATTTATGAGACAGTTTATACATTATTTCGTATTCTGCGTTAGTTTCTGGGATAAATCAAATGAATAAGCTGCATGCAAGAAAAGTTAAAGGAAGCCTTACAGTAAAGGGATTTGATGATTTTCAAAATATAGTTGTACGTTGATGTAGAAGATGATAAATATATTTGTGCAATGAATTTTATTAAGACGGAAAGTATGAAGTTGAACTAATGTATCATTCGCTTAACAATACTGTGGTTGCCTGTTGGAATTCCACACGGTTCAAGTGCACTCAATTTAAATCTGTCTTGACTAGAGTAGTAATTTTTTCCTACTGAAAATCGACTGTTCTCATTCGACAGTATTATTTCATATTCTAATAAAAACTAAGCCGAAGTTACATTTTTTTATTATACATAAATGAATTGAGGCGCCAATATAAAAAATAATGATCCTACCACTTAAGGCTGATATTTTTCCAATGGTCATGGCATTACAGGATACTTTAACATCGTTGACGACAGTGAGGTGAAAAACCTTCGTAAGGAAGTATCTAAGTCTCGTCCGTCCGTGCAAATACCCGAGTACTCGAGTACTCGTTGCCATCCCTAGAAACTAATGTGTATCAAATTTGAGTATACAAGTATTTTATATCAATATTAAACTTCAATTCTGTTCTCGTACTTTGAATCTTTTATAAGATCTTATTTCTGTACTATTATACTCCTTGCAACAAATTTATTATATGTACCACAGGCACTTGTTTCTATCCATTGGAAGACCCACTATCAACGTATATTTACGAGAAGGTACCCAACTACTTTTTTCACCTCTCCGCTTAAAACCCTAATTTTCTCTGTCAGTTCAATCTCAATTTTTTTGTTCCATACACCATTCGATTCATGAAAAGTTTATCTTTCAGATGATATGCATTGTATTTACCGTTAGAGTATACCTTACACCCAGTACACAAGATTTGTCAATAGATTTTTATGTGATCGTTTTTAGTCCTCCTACAAAATACAACTACTTCCGTTTTAGATAATTTGCATAAAACAGTGAAGGATAAGTCTAAAGAGTCACAAAAGATTAAAGTAAAGTCTAGAGAGTGAATGAACTTATGAACTATGAACCGACAAATCACAAGCGGTTTTGATTTTTTCTGCTTTAAACCGGTTGTTTGTAGGAGGACTAAAATGATAACATGAAAATTTATTGACAAATCTTGTGGACTTGTGGGATAAGGGGTACTCTACGGTCATACAATGCATATCATCTGAAAGATGAACTTTTCATGAATCGAATGGTGTATGGAACAAAACATTTGAGACTGAATTGACAGAGAAATAAGGATTTTAAGCAGTGAGATGAAAAAGTAAATGGGTACCGTCTCGTAAAAATACGTTGATAGTGGGTCTTCAAATGGATAGAAACAAGTGTCTGTGATATGTACCTTGGAACGATATCTTATTTATTCCCATTTCGCTCAACGTAAAAGTGTGTATATTGTTTTATATATTAATTCATATTGTATTTATATTGTGCAATTGATTGCGTTATTTTTTCAGTGTATGTTTACTTGTTTTCTTTATATGAGTTTTTGATTGAATAAAGCGATTCAATTATTATTTTATAATGTGTGTCTATCAATATTGTAATTAACAACTCTACTTCATGTTAGGATAAAGTTTTGTGCCTGTAAAAACGATAAAAACCTTCTTAGATTTTGCACCTGTCTTAAGTCAGTAACATGTTGGCCAGTGGTTGTCGTTTCTTAATGTGGTTCATAGGTGTTTCTGCTTTTTTATATAGATTAGCATGTTGGTTTTTTATATCTGCTTGAATGGTTTCACACTAGTTATTTTAGGGTCCCTTTACATTTTGTTGTGCGGTATGAGTCACTGATCTATGTTAAAAACTGTACGTTGACCTATAATGGTTTACTTTTAACTTATTGAGATTTGGTTGGAGACTTGTCTCAGTGGCACTCAAACCACATCTTCTCCTATCTATCAAAATGCAATCAATATTTCTATTGTTATAACAGTAAAATAGCGTATGTCAGAAATTTTCCTTTCGATGTCAGAACAATGCTCTAACAGATCCCTGTTATTTTTCAGACATGTTAGATCTGATTTCAACTATAGCCAAACATGTCCATTTTGACCATTTTTTAAAAAGTTTATTAGTTGCCCTCAAACCATATATTTAAAGGATCTTAAACCTTAACAAACAAAGATGTTTTTGCTCTTTAAGTATTAATGTTGAATGCAAAATCCTTCGATGCACAATTTGTTTTAAACATTGTTATTGAAAAACCAAACTTTTGTGTAAATGTCATTGATAAAAAATGAAAATATACCTCTAAATAACATACAGTTTAATAATAACCGAAAATGTAGACTTGATTTTATATAAATACAATTTTGTCCTGGCTTAAATAATCACAATAGAAAGTGGTCCTACTTACAATGTATATGACTGTGCTTTCAGTTGATCTATATTTTAAACAAGCAATTTTAAAAATACCAATAGGCAATATCATACAGTTTAAACACATGTTCTATATTGCAGGATTCTTATTTACAAAATGAAGCTTGGACGGTGAATCATGAGAACAATTTTGCAATATGTAAGTGTCTCTTTATATTTTGTTTTACATTTAACAATTTTAACATAATTACATAAAGGTAAAGGACAATTTCTAAATATATTGAAGACAGTCATGAAATTAGATATGTAGCACCTATAATTTAATTCAATTGTGTCTTCATTTCAGCAATAAACCTCAAAGTCATCAAGTGTGTTGTAGGTTGTTTTTCCTATTTGACAATGATGTAATGTGTCATTTTCAATTTGAGTATCCGTTTGATGTCTTACGTTCCCATTGAAACATTGCCCTTTTTATAGTTTCAAATAAACAATAATCGCATAATAACCTTAACTTGACTATAAATTATGCCTTGTTTATATCTCTATAAATATACATTAGTCCTATAACGCATATTAAATTGAAAAAAAATACGTATATCATAATTTCGACAATATAAGCATTAAATTATCTACAACTTTTTGGTACAAAAAATCATTATCTAAAACATTGGAAGTTACTTCTGTATGCAGGATATTCTTAACTTAGATGAAAGTTATGTCAAATAAAAGTAAAACAGATCGAGTATGTTTTTTTCAGCACTTATTGCTAGTTATGTGCAAATATGTGCACATAACAGAGGCATTATTCTTGGATAGTTGCCCAGCAAACCTGATGTGGAGCTTAAGAGCCAAAGACTTGTGTGGTGTGAAAGATAATTACATATGTCTGCATGATACAAATGAACGACAATTCAGAGAACTTTGTAAAGATAAACCTGAATTTCATAGACCAGGTATAATACTTAAATTTGATGAAGACTGGATGTTGCTTATGTTGAAAAAGGAAAGTGGTTATTTACAAGTACACGATTATCTTGTACCATGCATGTTTTAATGTATAAACGAACACGTTAAGTATACATGGTCAAATTGACATTTTTATTAAGTAAAGATTTCAAACAACAAGACAAGCAGTATTTCATCTTTTAAAAATCCAATTTAAATGATTACCTTTATTGAACATTTTCCTTGTAAAATAAATAATATCGACACTTTCTAGGGAAAATAGTCTTGGGACATATATTACCGACAACATACTTTTTTTTTTAAACTAGTAACAAATATCTACCTGGACACTTTTATCAGGGCTTATTTATCCCTTACATATACATTTCACGTATATGGTTGTAGACTTGCCAGAGTCATATTCCTCATTTGATTCGGCTTGAGGGCATTCTTTTTGGTTTACCCAACTGGTGAAATAACAAATAATCCCAGTCATAGTGTTTGAGCGATATTAAAAAGAAAACCTCATTGTGTTATTGTACTATGGTAAATTTGTGTATTCTTGTCTTAAATTTTGCTAAAAGGCATGGTCTACATGTCATTTTGTGTTTCTTTGTTACAGAATATTTGTTTGTTTTTTTAGTGATCAAGATTATAACACAATGTTGACTGCTGAATTTTCGACATATTTACCTTTCATATCTGCTTTTTTCACGCATCGTTGTCAATTTAATGAAATTTGATGCGACTGTCATACAAGTGAGACGTTTAGTAAGCTATAAATAGTTATCAAAGGTACCAGGATTATAATTTAGTACGCAAGACACACGTTTCGTCTACATAAGACTCATCAGTGACGCTCATAGCAAAATATTTATAAAGCCAAACAAGTACAAAGTTGAAGAGCATTGAGGATCCAAAATTCCAAAAAGTTGTGACAAATACGGCTAAGGTAATCTATGCCTTGGATAAGAAAATCCTTAGTTTTTCAAAAAAAATTAAGTTTTGTAAACAGGAAATTTATACAAGTGACCACATTATTGATATTCATGTCAACACCGAAATGTTGACTACTGGGCTGGTGATACCCTCGGGGAAGAAACGTCCACCAGCAGTGGCATCGACCCAGTGGTGTAAATAGTTATCAAAGATACCTGGATTATAATTTAGAACGCCAGACGCGCGTTTCGTCTACATAAGACTCATCAGTGACGGTCATATCAAAATATTTATAAAGCCAAACAGGTACAAAGTTAAAGAGCATTGAGGATCCGAAAATCCCCAAAAATGGTGCCATATACGGCGAAGGTAATCTATGCCTGGGATAAGAAAATCCTTTGTTTTTCGAAAAATTAAAAGTTTTGTAAACAGGAAATTTATAAAAATGACCACATTATTGATATTCATGTCAACACCGAAATGTTGACTACTGGGGTGGTGATACCCTCGGGGACGAAACGTCCACCAGCAGTGGCGTCGACCCAGTGGTGTAAATAGTTATCAAAGGAACTAGGATTATAATTTAGTACGCCAGACGCGCGCCAAATACGGCTAAGGTAATCTATGCCTGGGATAAGAAAACCAGGTTCAATCTACTATTTTTTTACATAAGAATATGCCTGTACCAAGTCAGTCATATAACAGTTGGTGTCCATTCGGTTGATGCGCGTTTGAGCTTTTGGTTTTGCCATTTGGTTATGAACTTGCCGTTTTTAATTTCCCTCGGAGTCCATTTTTTAGTTATTTTACTTTTTAAATCTAAAAAACAAACACTAGTTTTCCCTCGATGCATATTATAATTAGTGGTTGTATTTAGCTATTTCTTAATGGTTGATCTCCTTTGTCGATTTTTATGTAAATCTTAAATGCTACTGTCTTTGTATCATTATGTTCTAATTCATAACTGCAAGCGAACATAACTTATTTACAAAATCAACTCAGCACCTGTGTATAGGATGAGCTCGTCTGACAGTGTGCAGCAAAGCTTTAATTTTGTTATAGAAAAAGAAATGTAACAAACGTTAAACAAAAATCTACAAAAATTAAACAATTTTCATTATGTACGCAAATAAATATGAATTAAATAAGAATTCTATTCTTGCAAACATTATTATTCAGATTAATAAAAAAAATGACACCAAAATAAACCAACATTAAGTCGGGGAGGACTTTACTGCACCGAAAGCTAACCTCGAATGACATTATCTTTATTCACAAACAACCAAAAATATAGCATGAAATATTTGAATTGACCTTATTGTAATGTTATGGTCAGTTCTTACTCGACCAATGAAAAATAGTTAACCTATTATATACTTTCAACACGTGTAAATTTATAAACAAATACATGGGTTTACATACCGGTGTACATAACATTAATAAATGTATTAATCAAATTTTGTATTTGTTCAAGCATGTCATGTTTTTAACAATTGAGTGTTCCCCGTTTAATTGGATTAGATATAAGTCAGAAAAAAACCCACTTATAAAATAAAATTGAGAATGGAAATGGGGAATGTGCCAAAGAGACAACAACCCGACCATAGAAAAAAACAACAGCAGAAGGTCACCAACAGGTCTTCAATGTAGCGAGAAATTCCCGCACCCGGAGGCGTCCTTCAACTGGCCCCTAAACAAATATATACTAGTTCAGTGATAATGAACGCCATACGAACTTCCAAATTGTACACAAGAAACTAAAATTAAAATAATACAAGACTAACAAAGGCCAGAGGCTCCTGACTTGGGACAGGCGCAAAAATGCGGCGGGTTTAAACATGTTTGTGAGATCTCAACCCTCCCCCTATACCTCTAGCCAATGTAGAAAAGTACGCACATAACAATACGTACATTAAAATTCAGTTCAAGAGAAGTCCGAGTCTGATGCCAGAAGATGTAACCAAAGAAAATAAACAAAATGATAATAATACATAAATAATAACAGACTACTAGCAGTTAACTGACATGCCAGCTCCAGACTTCAATTAAACTGACTGAAAGATTATGATTTCATCATATGAACATCAGGCACAATCCTTCCCGTTAGGGGTTTAGTATCATATCATCATAACATATATGAGAAGAACATAACCCGTGTCATGCCAACAACTGGTTTTTGAATACATGTGTTTAGTTCCGATGCAAAGACCCTATGAGTGAATCAATATTAACGCCAAAATATGCAATCTTTAATGACCTGACAACAGTATCGTAACTATATCCCTTCTTAATAAGTCTATTCAAAGGTTTTGTTAGTTTTTGAGGTGAATACCGACACCTTTGTGCTTTATAAAGAATATTTCCATAAAAAATTGGATGTGAAATACCTGAACGTATAAGAAGTCTGCATGTTGAGCTATATTTACGAATGATGTCCTTATACCGATGATACAATTTAGTAAATGTTTTTACTAGTTTGTGATATCGAAAACCCTGGTGTAATAATTTTTCAGTAATACATAAATTTCTCTCGTTAAAATCTATAACATTGTTACATACACGAGCGAATCGTACAAGTTGAGATATATAAACACCGTAAGATGGTGACAAGGGAACGTCACCATCTAAAAATGGATAATTAACAATAGGAAATGAAAAATCATCTCGTTTATCATAAATTTTAGTATTGAGCTTTCCGTTAGTGATATAGATATCAAGATCGAGGAAAGGGCAGTGGTCATTGTTAGTATTAGCTTTATTTAAAGTAAGTTCAACAGGATAAATTTCTTTAATATACATACTGAAGTCGTCATTATTGAGAGCCAAAATATCATCCAAATATCTAAAAGTATTATTAAATTTGTTTATCAGATGTTGTTTCGATGGGTCTTTGCTTATTTTTGTCATCAATTGTAACTCATAGCAATACAAAAACAGGTCCACAATAAGTGGTGCACAGTTAGTCCCCATTGGAATTCCGATAATCTGACGATATACGGAATCCCCAAAGCGAACAAAAATGTTATCTAGTAAAAATTCAAGGGCATATATAGTATCAAAGCATGTCCAATTGACATAGTTTTTTTGTTTATTGCTACTAAAAGATGACCTAAAAGAGGTTGAACATATATATTCACATTCTGACTTTTTAAATGCCCATTTAATTAGGTGTGTGAATTTTTTCTTAATGAGAATGTGAGGCAATGTGGTATACAGGGTAGAAAAATCAAAACTTTGAACAGATTTAAAATCACCAATATAAGCATGCAATTTATCAAGTACTTCCAACGAGTTCTTGACACTCCAAAAGTAATTAATTCCACTATTTACGAAGGCCTTATTTGAACAATTTATTATCAGGTTTTTAATTGTACCAAGTGTGCTTGTAAGAAGAATAGACAATTAAGTAGTGGAACAATGGCTTGAAGACGAAATAAATCTATATTTGTAAGGTGTTTTGTGTAGCTTCGGAAGCCAGTACATAGTTGGGACTTTCATCGTGTTTGGCTCTGCTTGTAAGGCGGTAGCTAAACGTTTATGTTTGTTACAGGTGTCGTTTTCTGAAAATGGAGTCAGTTGGAATGTTGGTAAATTGGTGATTTCTTTTTTCAGAACCTCAATGTAAAATGTACGTCAAACAATAATAATATTATTAGCAGCTTTATCGGCCGGGACAAACACAAATTTCTTGGCTAGTTCATTTAGTTTATGTTTGATACGAGAAATAGGTTTTTTGTGGTTATTGTTAATTGTAAAATGTTCTGTAAAATGTTGAATACGTATATCAACTTTCTTCATTACTGAATTAAAAAAAGAGTCCAGCTTTTTCCCGTTTTATCCATTCCATACAGTAAGTATGGAGTGAGTCGTGGATGATATTACGACACTAATTCCAATTAATAATTGACGGAGGACGATATTTAGGTCCTTTACTGAGGAATGATTTTAACTCTCGGTCTTGAACGATGTTAAGATCTTCTGTTATAACATGGGAAATGGGTCCATAAATATATTCGTAGGTACTACATGTACAATTACATGAAGTAGGTGTATTTTCACTGATATTAACATCATTATGTAATGATTTGTTTTCTTTTAGGGAATATTTTTGTTATAAGCGGAAATTTACAATATTTTGCTGCAAGACCTTGCAAAGAAAACAGATACCAACCACATAAATGGTGGACAAATGGCAGCAGTGAATGTCAATATATAAAGTCAACATGTAATGAAGAAGGTCAGGTTCCTTACGATAATGGAACAATAACAAAAGATAGGAAATGTCGCTGTGACTATACTAATTACTATACATTTGTCAATAGGACAAGGAATAAATGTTACTGTGATCCAGACAAAGAGGACTGTTCGTGTTACAGAAAAACTTGTGACGAAGACCAAGTTCTTACACCAGGTACATGTAGAATAAACTAACGATAATGAGGGAAAAAAACTGACCAGAAGGGAGAAACACGCTACCAGGAAAAGTATTAAAAATTGAACAAACACACATACAGAAATAAAAAAAACCATCACATATAAATTAAATCATACATGGTATTTAACTGTTAACCACAATGTCTGAAGAAACGATTGACAATACACTGAATAATCGTTACGACAGTCTATTCTTAAGGATATGTAAAACGAAAAATATGAAAGTATAAACGACAACAAGCTAAGGGAAATCATTTCAAGCACTATTGGGAACTTACCCATTTGATTGACCAAGAACTTAATGTAATGATCTGATGCTTTGAATAGTAAGCACTCTTACTTTCTTCAGCTTTAGTTATGGACGTTCATTCAATAATAGAAAAGGGAGTATCCAATGGAAAGTTGATATAAACTCATCATTGATACGTGGTGCATGCTGCATTTGTTACGCTGAACAATGATACTATTCTAGCATTTAGGATTTTCCTACAATACAAACGCTATTAAAGAGATGCCAATGAGTAGAAACGCAGACAAGAAACAAGAAGTTGTTCAAGTTGTTCACGTTGTAACCTTTGTACTTGTGTGGTTTGATGAATTCACACTTTATCATATCGTTCTGTTTATAGCTTTTTATACGGTGTGGCATTTGTTTTTCGTTTTTGACGGCCATATTGTAACGTTCAATTTCTACATTTTAATCATCTACATTGTTTGAACTGTTATAGGTAATTGTTTCAAGGAAAATTCTGCCACACCTCTTATCGAATACAAAAATGAATGATGCCATTAAAAGTGTCAGTTTGCTATACAGTCCAACTGTTCCGGCCTTTATCAAACAGCTGGTTAAACAGATAATTAATCCATGAGTGTAAATTAATACGAGAAAAATAATAGTATTGCATTTACATATTTGTTCTACCACTGCATCTTGTGTGATACGATATTTATCATTCGAGACAGTTAAATTTTAAATGTTTAAAATTTAACTGCCGAGAGTGGATAACTATCGTATTACATGAGATTTGGTGGTCAAATCTGTTTCTCTAGTGATTTTCAAACAATACGCAGGCAAGCTAATCCTTCTTCGCGACTGATCTGCAACAAGATGTGTTCTTTCTGTGTGACGTCATTAGGCATTGTTGTTTGTTCATGCCGTCACAATAGGAAATTCGGAGAAAAGCAAGAATATTCGAGTTCTTAATCGGATTTAAATCAATGAAGAACTGAGATCAAACGAACCACACATTGATTAATTTTTTTTATACAATAGGTGTAGAAATGGATAAATTGACGAAGAATTAGAGAAAGACTTAATATATGTAATTGTTAAACTATAGTTTTATTATTGTTTTTCATGAAATTAAATATACTTTTGAATGAAAATCAGAATTTTCAAAGACTTAATGATGCTTTCGTTTCAGATTATGATTGTGTGGGCATTCATAGGTGGACTGGTCGGTTTGTTTGTCTAGAGCATACATCCAAAAAGTAAGAAATTATACATTAAAAAACGTGTTTCCAAAAGAAATAATAGTGTATTAATAAAGTATACATGCCTCTTTCCTTTCCGATATATGCGCACCATTTATTAACACACATGATTTAAAAAAAGGATTTATGCAGTATACATTGTTGATGATTGGCTGAAAATTGTGTGTTACCTATCTTTATTAGCCACATACTGTATAAATAACGATCTTTTTTTTATATAAAACCGAGTTAAAAAAAAAATTGATTAATCTAAAAAAGGCTCTGTACACGGTGAATTACATGCATCTATTTATATATGGTATACTATGGGTGTGAATGTTCGCAGTGAAAGAAGTCTATTAGTGGAGTGACAAATCAAGAAAAAGATGCTTTAATGATTTTAATGGACCGGCAGACTAAAACAATTTTTTTAAGCCCACTGTTTGCCCGGTCGTAGACATTTCATCTGGTGCAGTTTTTTTTTTAAATGGAATGAAAACAGACATCTTGATTTTGTTTGAAATCCCACATGGGGAAAATGAATGTTGTAACTTTGTTTTTGTCTTTTAAAATACATGTATGATTTTGCAGTTTAATTGTGAATTCATAATGTAAAACTATAATTATTTATTTTTTTTCAAAATTTTGTCCATTTTCACTCAGTTTAACGAAAGCACACAGTATTATTTTAGGTAAATTTAGCTTTACATTGATAATCTCATGATTTGCCGAATTAAAATGTTTTAAACTTTCTATCGTTAAGTTTTGAAGCCATTCCAAGTCAGTATTTCATATAAATTAACTTTAGTGAGAATTTTTAACTTTGCATTATAGTTTAATGAATGTGACCTTATCTTTTTTCTGATGCTTATTGAAAGATAGTAGTAATGTTCCTAAACTTCCGTCGACAAACTGGGAAAAGTCCTGGCAATAACAAAATGCCTACTTGCGTTAAACATTAACCCCATTTTATCTTGCTTTGACATTACCATTAAAATCATGAGTTTAACTCTAAAACATTTATTGAAAATCCAAACTCTCATGGTTTCTGGCATCATATCCTGACGTACATAGATATCGGACTAGTTTAGCGAATTTGAAAATAGAAAGAATTCAAGACATGTCCTATTTACATAATGGTATTTAGAAAAGGTGGTCGTCTTATATACATGTAGGAGGGAGCAGAAAATATTCACTTAAATGCTGAAACAATCGATGGTAAAAATACATTTCACTCCATATGGCTAGATTTGCATTTAGTATCAAATTGAATCATCAAACGCCCACATGAGTTCCATACAGGTTAAGCGGGGACTTGAAAAATCTTTGACGTTGAATGCTCCGAATACAAATCTTGTGGTATGATCATCTTTCGACAAGCCAACAGAACGGTTATTTCCTTATTCTAATGTGTATGGGAAGGTGGTTTCTTGTTGCATCGTAAACCGAGATATATCTGTTCTCTTTGGTATTTCTGCTACTTCTTTCGATGCGAAAATTAGATTCCATTCTATTTTCAGCAGAAAGCACTGAACAAATTGTTCCCTTTTAGACCGATTCTTATAAAAAGCTAAATCTGAAATTTCGTCTGTAGCCTATGCTCCGGTTATAAATGCCAAGCCTCGACATGACAATATTATTTACAAATATGAAACAATGTTTAGAGATGTCAAAACGTGCTGGTCACGATATGCTGTGCAAACATTTGACAATTAACTGTATGCTGTTGTCCAAATGTAAAATGGTCTATTCGAGACGTGTTTGATGATGAACTTTGGTATGTGCGGCTAGATCCCATGGCTCTTTTTTTTAATTTAATTTGGTGTTAAGACGAAACTCGTTAATAAATATTTAACCAAATGTATGACATAGTTCATTTGCTGAAACACCCTTAAGCGCTGAAGGTATTGCAGAGGTTTTTTTCTAATTTTAACGAACATTTGTTGAGGCACATATTAACCCAGTTCTAATAGTTCCTCGTGCTTCAGATCTTGCTAGTGTTCTTGATAATAAGATTGTAGTCAGGATATTAACATATCCTATTGGTCCTTTACCTTCAGCTCTGTTTCATGCTGATGGTTCCATGTGGAAATGTTGTGAATGTTATATAATTCATCTCCTTTAAGAGAATATTTACTCTAGCTTCCAGGTTATGATAATATTTATCAAAGGTACCAACCAGCCTTATAACTTGATACGTCAAACACGCGTTTCGACTACATCAGACTCGTCAGTGACGCTCAGATCAAAATAGTTAGAACAAATATAAAGTTGAAGAACATTGAGAACAAACATTCCAAAACAGTTGTGCCAAATCCAATAAGTTTTCAAACGGGAGATTGTAATTCGCCGTTAATATTAAAAGTGCATTTATTTGCATGATCCGAAAGGAAATATCAGATATCTTCATGATGATCTAAACAAGCTAAGGGTGGACTTTGCCGCCACAAAGGATGCCAGTCTTGTGAAAATTCACTGATGTAAAAACGCAATTTTACAGCACATCCCACAAGCAATGCTTCAAAAGCAAGTTTGTATAAACTCTCAAATTGCTAAACCAGTGATCTACTTTCCAAAGACTCTGGTTGGTAAGAGAGTAAAAACGGTTTGCTCTCGGTTTACTTTGATGGACCTATGTCAGTAGATTTCCTTTAAGACATTTTTTGTACTGAATTGTAATGTGCGTATTGTTATGCGTTTACTTTTCTACATTGGTTAGAGGTATAGGGGGAGGGTTGAGATCTCACAAACATGTTAAACCCCGCCGAATTTTTGCGCCTGTCCCAAGTCAGGAGCCTCTGGCCTTTGTTAGTCTTGTATTATTTTAATTTTAGTTTCTTGTGTACAATTTGGAAATTAGTATGGCGTTCATTATCACTGGACTAGTATATATTTGTTTAGGGGGCAGGTGAAGGACGCCTCCGGGTGCGAGAATTTCTCGCTACATTGAAGACCTGTTGGTAACCTTCTGCTGTTGTTTTTAATTTGGTCGGGTTGTGGTCTCTTTGACACATTCCCCATTTCCATTCTCAATTTTAGATATCAAAACTGTTTATGAAACCAGCAGAAATCTGCGTATACCAATATTTGTTCATATTAAGGGTCTGGTGGTTGTAGAATTTTTTAACTCACCGAGCAATATTGGAATAAGAAGACGATGAAAACGATGACTGGTGTCAGGTTTTCGAAAGTTGTTATGCCGTCAGTTTGTTAAAATACCCCATACAACCACTCTTTCTAAGGGGTCCATATGTGCTTTTGTAAGGCAAAGGCACATAAAACCTAAAAGGTTCATAGAGCTAGAATATACACTGAAACTTTAGTCCATCATTTAACTACTTTGTTTGTAAAGGGGAAAATCACAATCATATATACTTAACTCATAGTAAAATTCAAAAGGGTAAATCCATTGAACCTGGTTTTGTAGCTAGTTAATCTTCTCAATGATAACAGTCAAATCAAATTATAGTATATTGACAACGATGCGTGAACAAAACAAACCAACACGATAGGTAAAACCTGGGGAGATCTTAGATGCTCCGTTATATACAGAGATCCTGCTCCACACGTGACACCCGTCGTGTTACTCATGTTATTCCACATCCAAAAAATAATCTTATTTGGTAGGTCACATTCTGAAAAAGGGAACATATCCGATAATGTCTGTGAAACAAATATTTCGTAACAGACAAACAACTGGTGATGGCATCATATCAACTAAACCATTTGGATTTTTCGGTTCGATAGTTTTCTTGTGACTAGTAACCCTTTATCAACAAAATCATGATAATGAACACAAGACCTGGAATATCACATACATGAGAGATATATACAATGTATGCTGGCGCTGCTGGAATGTTTCTAAATATATATGGAATGTTCACAGTTGTAAGCTAAAGATATCTCTTTTTTCTTTTCAACTGACCCTCATTGTCAGTTTCTAGATGTAATTCAAAATATAAGGCAGACTTAACTGTTTCTATTGTATCCTTAATATCTTCGATTGGATAGATTCGTTCAACATAGAAACCAAATTTATAATGTTTCAGGGATTTCTGCCGTTTCATCTGTTGTTTTCCTTATACAGGTTTTAATCATGTTTCAATATTCTTTTAAACTTTAACTACTAAATTCCGTTGTACGACTTTTCCCTCTGCAGACCTATGGAAGATCAGTACATTAATGGGTGTTACGTTGACACTTTTTAGAGGATACAGTATGTTTTTACATGGACACTTTTTATGATAAGAATCACTAAATGCATGGTTAGTGAGTTCATGAGTACTTTTTTATTCTAATTTTTATTAGATTTGACCGTTTTGTTACACCGACATGTTTCTTGTATTTTTTATTTAAAAGACATTGGTACGTTTTCAAAAATTTCAGCTCACTACTATTCATATCATAACACTAACAGAATGACCTTTTAATTTCGAAATGAGTGGTGTTGGTTCTTCGTAAAAAAATATTCTGATCCCAAATCATATATCAATAATACATTGTGGTTATGCAGATGATAAATTAATATTCTGATTTTCCTCAGCTTAAGGAAAGTGAAAAACATAGTTTATGTTAACAGTAACTTACATCAACTGGTGTATGTCCATTTTAGTTACTAATGTAATACATAGTAAACTTTATATTTTTTTTAATATTGTTTTTTCCAAGAATTTCATATGACAGATTCATACATTACCTTATCTGACCAATTTCATTTTTTTATTTTTTTGTTTGCTTTTTATGCTATCTCATAAATATTTTGCCAAGAATGTATAAGCATTTAACTGATTCATCACCATCAACTTGAATTTTATGAGATTATGATTCGTCGTTAACATTGAAAATGCATTTATTTGTTTTTGTATGCTGATTGGATAACAACGCTTGCGTCTTACTTAAATTGAACAAATGAAGTGAAACACTCATGATGAAATGTGCAATCACAATAAATTACACAGGTTGATTTAAGACATAGCATTTTTCATGACATGTGCCTAAAAATGTAGTTACAAGAATTAAATGCTAATTATATAGGGTAGTTAAAGTGTTGTTCGTGCGCACATTTTCACTATGAAGCTCTTCCACACTTCATGTAAAATGTACTACTGTCAACACTTATACTTTTTTGATATTTATCTGTAAAGTACAGACCTTTTTGCCTTATGACATTTCGAAATTATGTCTCTTTTTATTTTTAATTCCTCAGTCTCCTTTACAACTCGTCTATACATCATTTCAACAATGTTAGATCTGTAAATTTGCTTTCGCAAATTTTTGGTTCTTCCCTCGCCGAGATGCGAACCTATGCTACTGATCTATCGAAACCCCAAATCGCCTGAACTGTAACCGGTGCGCTAGACCACACGACCACCTGGGCTTCATAAAAATGAAGCTTTCGGTGGCTGGGTATTACCTTTCCACGTCAGTTTTAATCTAGCGTCGTACTACATGATATATAATGCATGAAGATGTAATTTTTACAGATCAGCTAGCTTATTTATAGTAAAGGATCCTAAAAAAATAATGTAAGATACAGTTACAGAAAATAATTATATTTATAATAACGTCTGAGCCAGTGACTACTCTACAACAGATTTATCCATCAGATCTCCAGCAATGATTAATGTAAGATACAGTTACAGTGCTGCTGGTGATCCGATGGATAAATCACGATATCTCAGTAGCATGGGTTCGAATCCCGGCGAGGGTAGAACAAAAAATTTGGCAAAAGAAAATTTACAGATCTAACATTGTTGGGTTGATGTTTAGACGAGATGTATATACATAATGTACACAGCCATGTATCACCATCACTGCTGGTGATCCGATGGATAAATCTGTTGCAGAGTTGTCACTGGCTTGTATTGTTATTTGCGTAATTCTCTGTCCTGATGTTCTTGCCTTTATTTATACTGTTTTCCTGTCATATAATAATGTCATGTGTGTTACATTTAACATTGCCATTAAAGTGCAAGGTTTGGCTAGCCAGAAAACCAATCATTTTTTTTTCTTACAAGGACCTGTACCGAGTCAGGAAAATTGCCAAAATTGTTATATACACATGGAAAAAGGTATTGCAACAACTTGATTTTTTAAAACTTGAAAAATCAGTCTCTTATGTTGGATGGAATATGATAAAATATTTGTATAATAATTAGGAACGTACTAAACGATAACATTCGCTTTAAAACGAACAAAAAATGTATGAAAAAAAAGTTTTATCCAACCAAAATTTTTATAACAGAATGAATTGTTTTTTTGTACAAAAAAATGCATTTTACAACTTTTACTGTAGTCGAACTTTACAATGTCAGACATTTCAAAATTAATCTTTAGATGATTGTTCACATCATGGTTGATCGTTATACGCCAAAGAATAAGTACAATGTGCGCAGCCTCCATTCAAACGGATTACTGCATCTTAACGTCTTCTGATTCCTGCCATAAGTCGACTAATTTGTTGCTTAGCTAGCATAAACCATTTTTGACGAAGGGTATTGTTTATTTCATGACTCGTTTGAACTGGGGTGTCCTTTCCTGCACTTTACGCCCAATAGTGTCCCATATATGCTCGATATGGTTCAAATTCGGGCTACGATTGGGCCAAGGAAGATAATCCGAATTCCATTGGAACAATGGATCTTCCTCCATGACGCTAGTTTCCAACTTTGGCGAGCTCTGCACTATATTGGATACGGACATCTGTGTGTCTGTTCGTAGGCAAAGGTCCCCGAAATGGTATTATCGCACGATAACCAGTATCACATCGTTTCTTGCCTGATTTTTATTTTCAAAACGACTTATAGTGGAATGGTGATGACCAACAATACGTCCAATTTTCACAGCGACATACCTGCTTCCTTCATGATGGATATCTGCCATCTTGCTGCAGTTATGAGTTGTGGATGACCAGTTACAAGGTGTCAATAACATAAATTTATAAACTTGAATGTTTTTAGTGTTGAAAACAATGAACATAAAAACATCTGTTTTAGTGTTTACGAGTACAGTAGCTGCGTGTGCAGATAAGAACTGATGGAGTCGATATTTATTGATAAAACTCAGGTGATATTTAAATAATGTTTAACTATATAAAAAAGAAGATGTGGTATGATTGCCAATGAGACAACTATCCACAAAAGACCAAAATAACACAGACATTAAGAACTATGGGTAACCGTACGGCCCTTCTCTATTTCAACAAATTATTTAACAAAAAACTAAATAGTGTTTTTTTAATTTGAATTTCAATTTGGTGTTGAAATACTTTTTTCCATGTGTATATTATAGTATGTTTCTGCGTGTGTTACATTTTAATGTTGTGTTTCTGTTGTGTCGTAGTTCTCCTCTTATATTTGTGTTTTCCTGAGGTTTTTTTTCTCAATCGATATATGAATTTCAAACAGCAGTATACTACTGTTGACTTTATTTGATACATTGTCAATCTCAAAATGTTGTTTATAAAAGACAAAATAATTTCAAATATGTTTAACAGAACCACCGACAATATAAAGTGGCCGCATAGAACAACAACATGTCCAGAAGTCAAGAAAGGTAAGTGTATAATAAATTATTTTTATTAGAGATTTCTTAAATTTTTGACGAAAGGTTCAAACGAACGTAAATGGAGCACGTATTACATTTCCACTATAATAATTAAGAGTCTTTGTTTTATACGGTTAAACAGCAGTATTTTCTTAATCAAATTGAAAAATAGTATCCAAACTTCATAAATACAGTGCTAACTATTCTGTACACATTTGCAATTTTCTGAAAAACACTAAAATCCCAATTTTAGAAAAGTTAAAAATATGCATTTTTTGGCAAAAATTTAAAAACAATATACAAATTTGGTTGACACGCAATCTTCCCTAAATTGAAGCTTAAACCAAGTTGTATCGAAGTTACATATGAACATTAACACAAAATGAATGATTATATTTACAATCAGGCTCTGAATTGTGGTGATTTAGCTGATTTTTTAAATATTTTACCACGCTTTACAAACAAAAAATAGAGTGTCCGTGATCATTTCAACAACTCATATTTTCCCACTCAAGGTTATTTATTTTGCAGTATTCACTTACTGCATCTGCTAGGCCAATTATAGATATAATCTGGAACCCTCATATGTCACATATATATGGCACTCTTCTTGGTTCTTATAAAGAGCGGCTCGTTCTCTTACACACAAAATAAAAACGAAAAGCTTACATGGTTTTAGAAATTAAATAAACTGTCTCACTCTCTCTGTGATTTATGTTTTCATAAAATTAAAATGTCTCTCAATCTCTCTCTGCGTGATTTAATTATATATAATTGAAAAAGGCAAACTCTACTTCGTGTACATGTAGTATACATATTTGTTTAGGGGCAAGCATATGGAAACCTCTTGCATTGGTACGGGGTTTTCTCGCTGCATTGAAGACCCATTGGTGGCCTTCTGCTGTCTCTTTGACATATTCCCCATTTTTATTCTCAATTTTATTTGAAAGATCTATTATTAAGTGCTAGGAGTGTGTCTGTTGAGTGGAGGTACTCTGGTGCGCCTCACACCTGAAGCTGCACTTGAGCTTTGATTAAAGATCAACTAATTATTTACATATAGATCGTTGAGTTCATTTACATACAAATTTTAACACCTACATATATACCAAGAAAACAATTGTACAATGTTGCATCATACATTTCATATCTATTGTGGATTTCAAAGTGACGATTAAACAGTAAACATGCTGGAAGATATATGCCTAATGAATACTCAAAGTTCAGTTGCTAATATTTTATGAATATTCAGGACTACAACGCGATTATACACTGAAAGAACGGTTCCATAGGAAAATATATCGTCGGTGTATGAGCACATCACCTCATTTTACAAGGCGACACTGAGTATTACACAAGAATAGGCGGTGATTCACTACATGTGATTAAACGAGCACCGGCATAAGGCATACTATGGATTAATCTTTTTTTTCCTCATTTTATTATTTTGGACATTGCAAATATTTTAATTTAGAAAGTTGTTGTATTTTATTTTTTTTATTTTTCATGTGAAGTAAGAAGATAGTTTATTTGCTTTGGTATTTTCTTAGGGTTAATTATACAACGTTGTCTTTTTTTAAGGGGGAGGGGTTAGGACCATTTTTTGTTTACCTATCGGTCCCGAAATCATAGACACGTGTTTTCATTTATTACATTGTATGTTCCCGACCCCCAATTATCTTTCAATCAAAAATCACAACAGCTTCATACAAGTTTGAAAAATAAGATGCAATTCACTTTATAGATATGTCCGCATAATTCATGCTCATACAATGTGTTATAGTATTGTCAAAATTTTACTGTACTCCTTTGTTACTATATATGATCAAAACTAACATCGACACGACAAAGTAAATACAACGATTACAAATGGATTGTCTACATTATTAACAGGATTTTGATGGGGAAAAAAACGCCTCAGCATTATCATTGATTATTTAAAACAACAATTGGTTCAATGTCAAGCCTATCACTTACCACTCGTCACTTAGTTATTAAATCATTTTCTTTGGATGCCAGGCAAAACCAGAAATACAAATGTGAAACGTATTAAGTGTTATCATTTATAATTGAGACAAATGGCACCATCTCATGCAATTAAACTATAATTTGAAAATATTCTAAGCATATACCAAAACATAATTCACACAACTATCACTCCGGTATCGTTTTTATTACTTCTAGCCTTATTTAATGCACCACGACAAACATATGATTGAAATATTGAGTTGATAAATAATTTTTCATTTTGCGGATGTGTTGTAGATTTCTCTGGAACATTTCAATCAAGGGCACGGAAAGCTTACATGGCGACATTTGGTGGTATCTTAATGTTAGGTTTGCATCATCTTTTTACACAAATCTGATATTTTTTAAACTGTATATGCATACATGTAAGTCGTAGTCTTTTTGCGTAATGTTATTTCTATTTCTCGAAGATCTAAAGTAGGACGAATAAGAAACATGAAATTGTCACCCGTCAATCACTGAACCCATACTTTTAATTGTCTAACCTATTACAAAGATCATTGTTCTATAAGCAAATTGGGTTGTAGGCTATACCTGCAGTGAAAAGTAACCAACTGTTGTGTATATCATTTCATATGTTACATGAACTTTTTACCTATAGTTATAAAGATAAAGAAGATGGGGTATGATTTCCAATGAGACAACTGTCCTCAAGAAACCAAATGCCACAGAGATTAACAATTATAGATCTACATACGGCTTCAAAAATGAGCCAAGTCCATATATATACCGCATATAAAAGGCCCCGACATGACAATGTTAAACAATACAAACGAGAAAACTTACGGTTTAATTTATGTACATAACATGAATCAAAAACAAATATATAACACATAAACAAACGGCAACCACTGAATTACAGGCTCCATACTTGTCTTTTTTTCACAAACAGTGGTCCATAAAATCAATAAGTGATATGTTTAGCCAGCTGTATAGCCAGAGTGAATCTACCAGTGTCTACATCAGAAAATGACTGTTCTAAGTCAAGTATATAACAGTTGTTTTAATTTGTTTTATATGTTTTAGCTTTTGGTTTTGCTATTTGATTACTTAGGAACTCTTCGAACTTCGTTTTGAATTTTCCTTTGAGTTCGGTGTTTTTGTATTCTTTATTGTCCGGTTTTAAAAGTGTCAAATGTTCCACGTCCTCTTGTATTAGTTTAAAAAAAAAGGGACATTTGAATGTTTAGACACAATTTTATCAATTACTTCGTATTTACACTTATCATATATTGCAGGACTTGTGATTGGTATTGTCAAAGTCATAAGTAAGTAAATGGTCAGACTATGCTAATTAGTACGAAGTTACCGCCTGAATTTAACCTGAATTGTTCATTTTTATTATTTTCTAATACTACACATAGCTAATTGAGATAGCTTAAAAAATAACAACTATGGAGACTGTATGATACGGTCACTTTAAAGGCACTTTGAAAAAAAACATAAATCTAAGCAATGCTAGCCACCTGTTGTGAACAAAACGCTAATATGTCATACTCTTTTGAAATCCTTTAATTAATTATGAAATCAAACGCAAGGTATTATTATTCAAAAAGATATTTTGTTGTACACATATTTTAAATTTTGATGGCATATCTTTTGGAATAAGCTAATGTTGTGTTTTTTAGTATTTTCACAAATTAAAGCTAAACTTTTCTGTTCTTTTTGATTTATTGTATAAACATGATCATTACAATATAAAAACTAGTTTCGTATTCACTCCATTGTAACAATAAAACAAGTTAGCAATATATCTACTATAAACTATATTTAACTATAACAGTTCCAAGCATGCAATCATTTAATATGCTATGAGTAGACTAAATCATATCAAACATATTGAATCAGTGATCTTTCATGTTGACAAAGTGAGATTTGTATTAAGATCCCATTACTTTTAATGATGACGTTATCTCTTAAAACCATTATTTAGGGAATAATTCAAAATCAAATCTTTCTACTTCGTGAAATAACCGTTTTAGTCGATCTAGTTCATCACAGGACAACAAATAATTTTCCATTACTCAATTTTATCTACCACCAGCGGCAATTGCTTTAGTACTGACATTAATAAACAATTGTATTGTTCAATTGACACTATATGTAAATAAAGCTCATATTTACGTTGATCAACACTTCACCATGTTCAATCTTTATTCAGAGTTTATGTCGCTGTAATTCGACAAATCAGCATTATAACTGAATCAAAATTTGTAATGCATAACTTTAGATTTGTGGAATACATACATTACGCTTTTTATATTTCTCTTTGAACATGTTGAACGCCATATTTTAAATTTGCAGCTCAGAACATGAGGAAAGACATACTACGGGAACTCAAAGAAAACGTCAGAGGTTTGTTATTCTTTTTGTTGGTTCGTGTCTTAAACATGTTAAATTAATAGTAATTTTGTGTAGATAAATGTACATTAATTAGTAGGTTAATACATTGTAATTTTCTAAATAAAATATTATTAAGTACTTTTAGTTTTCCAATTTCTTCGACAGGTGTTCTTTATGTACAAAAGTGACGTCATTAAACAGGTGCTAATCAATATTGGAAAAGGATGTAAATTCAATTTTGAATGAACGCTGTTATATATAAATTCTCTAAGAAGTACAAGCCATTGAAATGTTCTCAGTTGCATACATGTGATTGTGCTGATTATGCCATAACATAGTATCTAGAAATTTATATATTACGTTTCACTTGTAAATTACTAGTTCATACATTTTATTTCCCCAAATCAGTTTAAACTGAACTATTATATAGTCACACTTTATTCTGGTTCGATGTTGTAGCTATGGAAAACCAAAAACTGGATACGCTAATTTTGTTCTTTTAGTTTAAAGTTTATAGACTTACCAAGAAAACTAACGATTCCTTAAAACATTCCAGATAAAAAAAAAATGTATCAATTTAACGTATTTAAAAGATTGGAATATTGTATTCATCAGTTATTCCATTGATTGTGTCGTATACAAAACATAACTGGGTTAGTTTTCATATACAGTAAATGAGAAAAAAGCATTTACATGTTAAAACATATATTCCATTCCTATACAAACAAGGTCATGTTATTCGCGAACTATTATGCCGTTTTTCAACTTTATCAACTGGATACATATTGGTTAACCGTATCCTTTTGAAATAAACTCATCATAGATATAAGGATTGAAATTTTGATAAATCTCTTTTACTTGTAACTGGTAATGAACTAGCTTTTAGTAACCTGGTCATATGTTTAGGTAAATACTTTGTCTCTGTATTTTTTATCTACGAGTTTGTGTGTTTAATGTCAAAATGTGAACAGACTTTTTTTTACCGTATTCTTATAGTGTGTTGGTATACTGCTGGACTATGTAAGGGGGCTTCCTGCTGGCACACATTTGTATCACACCAGATTCTGTTTTATCCTGAAATATTTTTCACTAAGAAGTTGTTTTAAATTTCTATCTGTCAAAATGTTTTTCGTTTATTGTTTTTTAATTAAACCAATTAAACCATGCCGTTGGTTTTCTTATTCCGATTGTTTTTGAAGTTTTCCTGTCTTATAATTGACTATACATGTAGCTCGATATACATCATATAGTTTGCTTATAAGGGAATAATGTATACTATAGTTTACGTCTTTCTTAGGCCTTGTTCACACCAAACAACATATACAGTAACGAGTTTAGAATTAGTTTAAAGTAATGAACACTTGTTTCACATTATATTTGTTTACATCTATTGACCTGGTTTAGTTACATGTGCATAAGTTTTGTTCACATGACTTTTTTGTATAAACTATATGTCTCTTAAAAATTTATTACATATAATCGAATTGAAATTTCTTGGACGGCTTTTCTAGCAGTGATGAATGCCATTTTGGTGATTTGCACCTTTTTTATAAGATACTCACATGACTAAATATGTCTCGATTACCAGAGGGGAATAAAGGCATTTTTAAAATGCATGGGGTTCCAGATATTGATTGTCCGAAAAAGTGGAATCCAACCACCGGAACCCGCTCCAATCTGAATCCGCTACTAATAACGCAATACATCAAGTAGGTTATAAACAAAGAAGAAGGATTGAGATGTTTAGAGTGTTTTAGTAAGGCATTTATGAGTGAATCTTTAATTGACATGCGGCAAATATTTCTGTGTTTGTTCAGTCAATTCGGAATGTCATTTTCAAACGAATTATGTGTTTGGCAATGATGATGCGATGAGTCTGGATAGGGGTTCAAAAAATGAACATTCAACAAACAAGGGGGATGTGTTTTTTCCATAAATAATATTCTGATTCACACATTGATGAGGCAATAGTCTGTTCAATGAGGAAAAACAATTATGAATCCAGATTATTCCCATACTTTATAGTGTTAAAATTCGAACAAAATTATACTGATAGCTTTGAAAAACTAAATAAAAAGGTTCGTGCTATGCGCAATAACAAAAATTCTGTGTAGAACATAAAAACCATAACCCCCTTCCCGCATGTAGTTAAATGGCTGCTCCCTAATAAAGCTACATAAAGCTTTTTTTTTATATTAAGCAAAGCAATTGATTTATCGAGTTTAGACAAATAACTCGGGAAAAAAATACATAAATAATTGTTATAAATATCAATTTATTTTTGAAAAAAATCTACTTTTATACCTTGTTTAGTGTACACTGAACCACACAAGTTCTACATGTAAACATTGAGTTTTAGCAATGGGAACGTAATTGTGTTTAGTGTACGTGTGAATTACACTAACAAAACACCGAGTTTAGGTCATTGAGAACACGGCCTTAAATTTGCTTCGCGTTTGTTGTTAAAAGCAATCATGCCACGTGTTCTTGTCTCTATCGAGCAAGTATGATGTGCAATGTGGTGAATATGTCTTTTCAAGATATTATGAATGTCTTATACTATGATAATATTACATGTAGTGTAGCGTTCTCCTGTTTTAATAGGATATAACGATGACGTGTTTCAAATAATATATATTATGTATCTGAAGCCTTGTTTCTTTTTTTAAGTATTTTGTCTCTATGTTTTTAATTTTACGTAAACTGAAGGTCAATAACAAAAAAAATGGTGACATCACACATAACAATCATGGTGGAAGCGCCGCTGGGTACGAAAAGAAAATTTGCAAGTAGACTGAAATGCGGTCCTTGTACCTTCTTATTTGTTCTTTTAAAACAGAAAAAAATGTTGCCTTTTGTTTACAACAAAAGAATCAAAATTTATAACTGCATGTGAAAAAAAAAACTAGAAAAAAGTAAAATCACAAAAATACTGAATTCCGAGTCAAAATTCAAAACGGAAAGTCCCTAATCAAATGACAAAATTAAATAATAAAACACGTCTAACGAATGGACAACAACTGTCATATTCTTGACTTGGTACAGGCATTTTCAAATGTAGAAAATGGTGGATTAAACCTAGTTTTATAGCGATTAACCTCTCACTTGTATGACAGTAGCATCAAATTCCATTATATTAACATATAGATGACGTTCTTTCACTAAACAATTCAAAATTTGGTGACTATGTGGAACGCATCTATCCCATCGAATTGGAGATAAAGGATACTGCAGATACAGTTAAGTCGGCTTCATATCTTGACTTACATCTAGAAATTGACAATGAGGGTCGGTTGAAAACAAAACTTTACGACAAAAGAGATGATTTCAGCTTTCCATTTGTGAACTTTCCATTTCTAAGTAGCAACATTCCAGCAGCACCTGCATACGGGGTATATATCTCCCAATTGATACGATATTCCCGTGCTTGCATTTCCTATCATGATTTTCTTGATAGAGGGTTACTGCTCACAAGGAAGCTATTAAACCAAGAGTTCCAAATGGTGAAGTTGAAATCATCCCTTCGTAAATTTTACGGACGCCATCACGAGTTGGTTGACCGTTATGGAATAACCGTTTCACAAATGATATCGGATATGTTCCTTACGTCGTAACTACAATCCCCTTCCCTTTCATGAATGTGACCTACGGAATTAGACTATTTACCGGAGATTTGTAATTACATAAGCAACACGACGGGTGCCACATATGGGGCAGGATCTGCTTACTCTTCCGGAGCACCTGAGATCACCCATAGTTTTTGGTGGGGTTCGTGTTGTTTATTCTTTAGTTTTCTATGTTGTGTCGTGTGTGCTATTGTTTTTCTGTTTGTCTTTTTCATTTTTAGCCATGGCGTTGTCAGTTTGTTTTAGATTTATGAGTTTGACTGTCCCTTTGGTATCTTTCGTCCCTCTTTTAACAACCATGCGTAAACAAATCAGACCTACTAGGTAAATTTGTCAAAATATGGGTACAGCTGTCACCCCTATATCACAATCTGAAAACAAATAAATATTTAACAAAGAAGCACAAAAAAAAGTTTATCGAATTTATTAACCACATTCATTGCTTTGCATGTTTGACGTCAGAAAATGTAAACGTAAAATATTATTGTAAGTTTATTACAACAAAAAATATTCATACGGGGAATGGTGGTATATATGTATGGTTAAAAATCAAAAGTTTTGTTAGAACTAATTTAGAAATACACAAAAAGAACATTCGAGCTTAATAAAGTTAAATGTTTTATACATTATTTATATATGTAATATATACATTTAGGACTTTCACTCAGTCAAAACGTTATACATGGACCTATTAGCTTATACTGACTCCTCAGTGTAAATTATCTGACTTGGTCTATATATAACATATTGACTTCGTCAAAGGTCAATAGTTGATAAATATTATACTTACAAATCTATGCATGTGCCTATGGCAAGTCAGGATCCTGTAGTTCACTTTCTTTTGTGTGTTGTTATTTCCGTTCATAATTTTGTGCATGTATAAGAACGTTAGTTTTCTCGTTTGTTTTTCGGGGACTTTTATAGCTGACACGGCGGAACTCTGTGGTATTTGCTGTGCTCATTGTTGAGGGTCATATGAAGACCAGCATTTAAGAATGTTAGTTGCTGATTCATTTTGTTTCTTGTGAAACGTTGTCTCAAAAAAAAAGTCGAGTACACCTTACACTGATATAGACGTATATTTTGCTTGTCCTGTTTTGAAGTTATATTTTTCTATTGGATTTGGATATTACCAGCCGGAATAGTTAAAAACGCTTTCCTAACAGTAATGTGAGTTTTATTACTGACATTTTTGCAAAAATAATGCCTTTATTTGATGTTTTGAGAACTTTACTTCTTCATAAATATTGAGGTACGAAGCAGGGATATTATAATGGAGAAATGACAAAAACCATTAGTTGCGCTTATTAACAGTATTGTGGACGATTATGAACAGTTTACTTGGAATTCGAATAACCTAGGCGATAAAATGAAAATTTCGTTGATTTGGACCAGAGGTGAATATATGAATACAAACAAAGGAGTAAAACATAAGTCGAAATCAAGTAAAGACAGGGACACTAAACGATTTAAAACGTGGCAAGATAAAAAAGAAAATTTACAAAACGACGACTATCAAGATACTAGTGATACAGATACCGATAGTTCAGAGGAAGATATGAGTGAATCAAGTGATGAAAACCAACAAATTGACAAGGTAGATATCCCGCTGGTAGCCCCCGAAAAAGTAAACTTTAGACCTGTTACGAAAATTACTCACCCGGTACGAGCGTCTATTAATAAGTCAATCAATAAAAGCAATCATGAATCGCCACCAGAAAAAAGAGTGTGTCGTAGTCCGATATGTGGAACGAGTGTGGAAGTTAAAAAACAAAGTGTACAGACAAATATAAAGGAATGTGAACGTGTAGAAATAGATGACGAAATAAAAGCAGTCGCATCCAAATCGATAATTACCGGGAACAGTCCGTGTAACAATAGCCATTATCAGAAAATAGTGTTTAACAGACGACCAGAAGGTGATCTCGTGTTAGGAAAAATTCAAAAGAGAGATACAATAGTTATTTGTAATATAACAAAGCAGAAAATTAATCATGTGAATCTTGATACGAACAAATCAGATTATGAAGACACAATGTATTATATTAATAGATTTAGAGATTTGAGAAAAACAAACGATGGAGATATTAGTAGTTATATTTTTCATGTTCCGAAATTAGAAAGATACGCGGAAGTTCACAAACTTTGTCCGTGGTGTTTTGTAGAATGAACAGTTATTGGAAAAAACAAGATCCATTTCATGCGTGAATTAACTCTTTAATTATATTGTTTATCATGTATGAAAATTAAGGTTTGGACACCAACCTATTTTTGTTAGGACTTAAAAATATTAGTTAAATATAACATTTGCGTATGCTAACATTTTGTGTATTTTTTCTTGCAATAGTTCAAAGGCTATTTAATTGTTTTATATATGAAAATGAAAATTTAAAAAAAAATAAAGTACATTTATACAATTAGTTCATTATAGGATAGATTGATTAAAAAAGTTACATTGATATAATCAGTTTAGTATATGACATGTTGATGACTTAGAGTAAATGAGTGATTTCTTGGGGTTTTTTTTCTTTACAGGGAAAAATGACAATAATTGATATAAATGTTTTATATATGTGTTATTGTTATCTGTGATATGTATATAGAAGTGAGATTATAATAAAGATAAAAAAGAAAAGAGTTGTCTCAAATTAAACCATACCACATTTTCTGTTTTTAATATTTACACTCAACTATACAGATTATGTCAGGACATGGAACAATCCTTGTTGATCCGTTGCCAAAATGTTTCAATTGTTATGCACCGTGTTCAAAATGTTGACTACATCGTCATGAGTGACGTATGTATTGAACCTTGCAACCAGTGCACAACATCCCTTGACCAATAGCCTTGTATTTAAGAATCACATCGTGCAAAATGTTATCTCTTCCAGAATTTCCTCAAATGATCTGTTTAGATCTCCAACATCCATGAACAACATTTGTATCTTGCTCTGTGACTATATACCCTACTTGTACATTTTTTTGTTGTGAGTGTCATTTTAAGCGAACTATTAATGTCGAAAAATAAGTCTCGTGTATATCATGTATATTATAGTCAAAACGTTTTGGACTAATATCTGTTTGAATTTCCATTTTATTCTATAATTATTGTTCTCCATAATAAAGTGGAAGTCTGTCTCCTTCGCTATCTTCTCTCTAATTATTGATGAAACAACTGTCCATCACAACTATATTGTTGTGTAGGTTCTATCCTATCTTTTACACATGATTCAAATTTACCAAGTCACAAAAATGTCCTTTCATTTGGGTATAACATAAAAAAAAAAAACCAAAGAAAATCTGTTGTCATTATACTAAAAACCAAACGTCACAAAAGTACGTGTATAAGGACGATATATAGCTGCATCATCAACATGTTCGACTTACCATCTCTCTAAAATGTCTAAAGCTACAATTCTTTCTGCAGTAAAATATGGCCTTATTGTATTATGATAAAATATATTCACCCAATGGTGTCAATCATATGTAAATTTTCAAACATTCTAAAGATCTGCTGCTTAATGGAAGATGATAATTTCTGCAATTTTGCACCAACATTAAGTCCTTTGATTTTTCTACGCTTTACACTTCTATTCCATTTGCTCAAACATTGCTTTTTCTATAAAATGGGAATTGTAGATATACATTTCTTATTTAGGATTAAACTAATTTATATTTTATGAAGAAACACACTAATTATTTTAGAAAATACAGTGGATGTGATAGTATCAAATGCTGATCTATTTAGTCGACAATATATATGTTATTTTTAGAGGGTTGTTATTTCAACTGACATTCGGTATACCAATGAACACTTAATATGCGCCCTTTTTGGCCGAATGGTTTTTGTACTCGTATGAACAATGCATGCAGAACCTTTTAAAAGACAAAAAGAAAAAAAGTACCTTGCAAAATTCTTTAATTTTACTTTTAGACATATTGATAGTGATCTATCACTAAATAACCCATATTTCAGTCGGTACTTGTATCTCATAAATCCCAGCGATTTTGAATTGAAGGATACTACTGATAGAAGAAGGATTGTTTCATACCTTGCTCTCTTCCTCAATATTGACACAAATGGATGACTGCACACTTACATCTATGACACAATTGATGAATTCAACTTCCCATTTCTTAGCATTAACATACTCTCTGCTCCGTCGTTTGGTGTTTACATTGGATACGTTATGATCATGCCTGTCCACACTTTGCTGCCTTCATATACAGACGTGTGTTCCTTACGTAGAAACTGCTTCAACAGAGACATGAGGAGGAAAAATTAAAAATGATACTCCGTACATTTCATAGACAACACCACGAATTGGTTGATCTTTACAATGTGTCTGTGTATAAACTAACTAATGACATGTTTGTTACGTCTTTGGTTGTGATCCAACATATATGTCGTTTAACTGCGAAGCACAGAACGTGACCTATTCACGAATATGAATGTTTTACCGAATGTGAATTTGCATTGCTTTATATATATCTCAATATTTTGTATATCAGGCATTCATGAATTTATGTTAAATGTCACGTTTCGGTTATGGTTTTAGTTGAATAATGTGTTATGTCTTATAGTTTGTTATCCAAAACATTATAAAAAAAAATCTATCCTTTAAATTCCCGAATATTAATGTTATATCGAGTGTGAATGTACATTGCTATACGAAGTGTCTCGGTGTTTAGTTCATCCAAAAAGAGGGACAACACATACAAAAGGAACATGCACACATATAGACGGAGAATCAATTACAATGGCATGGCTAAATGAAGAGCTGCGCCATGAACGCATGATACGCCACTCACTTTTTCAATATAGTTCTATAACTTCTAAATGTTATCAGAAATTTATTAAACATATAAAAGGAGCATATGTCAATAGATATAAAAAAAATTCACCAAAGTTTCATTAAAGTTGATGGAAGCATGTTTGATTTATTGTCCGCAAAACTGGAAAAAAATAGAACTTTATAACATGGAAATAAAAATTCTAAAAATTATTAAAATCGAAAGGAAGCTTACGTCAATAGATATAAACAATTCAACAAAGTTTCATTACAGTTAGTGGAAGCGTTTTTTAGTGTTTATCCGAAGTGTGTACGACGGACGGACAGACGGACGAACGGACAACGGTATACCATAGTACGATCCGTCTTAGACGGGTGTGTAAAAGACGAAAAGACAAACACAAACAAACCATAGTACACAAGACATGGAAAGACACAACATTTATGTATTTATTTTCGATGTTTCGACTATGTTTCTAGTTGATATAATTATGTAATGTCTTATCGTTTGATGTTCGACATTGCATGTTAGTTACGTAAGCGCGACCGTGTCTGTGATAACCTGTGTCGTCTGTCGTTGATAGATGATTTCCGTTGCTATTCTGCGGTTTGCATGTTGTTGTGTTGTATCTCTGTGATGACTGTTTTTGCATAAGTTCGTGCTTTATTTATGTAACGAAGTGTTGTGACTTAAGTGATATTTTCAACTTTGTCATAAAGCGGGAGGTTTACCTAGCCATTCAGCCTCTTATTTGTTTTCTGAAAATGTCCATTACCATGTCATAAATGTGGCAGTAGTTATCAAATAGTTAGTTTCTATTTTATGTTGATGTTTGTGTTTGTTGCACTTCGATGATCCTGTTGTTCCTGTTGTTTTCCTTTTATTTTGTGGTTCCATCGGTTAACCCTGATTTGTTTTCTCTCAATCGATTTAGTTTCTACCACCTGATAAATATTGGTATTTTTGATGATGTTTGCACTGCTATTCCATATGTCTTCATTATATTGATCAATTCGAAATAAGTACGTAAAAAAGCTAAATATTTACAGATATAATATTTGATGATAACTGTTATTGTGTTTTTCAACACAATGCTCGTTCTCAAATAGGTATTAAATGTGAACCCTACTTGAAGTTTTTGTCACAGCATACTCTAAACCTAACCTGTTTATCGATAAATAATATCAACAGTGGTTGAACGTTATCATTTTGGCCTGAAAGTACTATTCAATTCAGAGTATTTAGGTAAAAGTCACTTACTCATATCTTTATGACTTTCGGTGTTTATCCTGTGAACAGTCCTGGCATAAGATATATTGCTGTCAATCATATTTCCTCTTTTTTTACAACAAGGGTTGACTGGCCTATACACAAATGTCATCCTATGGTGTTTTACGGCAGGAAGTAACATTCTTAAAATCTTACGTTTTTGTCAAGTTCGATGTTCAGACTGGACACACGTATCATATTCCAATCAGAATGAAAACGTTAAATAAGATTGTTTATATAGAGAAAGTTCGTCCTATTTTGAACATGTAAACCTAACAACAAGAACAATTTTTTTTTGTTTCAGAAAAAGAAGCAAAATCAGAACCTAAACAGGACATATCTGAAACAAGAACTGAAGACGTTTTCACAGGAAGAGGTATAACTTAGTTTATAGTTGTGAGAGCTTATATAATGTGATTATACAATGAAATACTGCAATGTATATAGAATATCATCTTCGCTAGCCATAGCGCAGTAAACAAAACGTTTAGTTATCAGTCATCTCCCTAGATTCATAAAATTGAAAATGAAAATGGAGAACGTGTCAAAGAAACAACAACCCGACCACAGAGCAGACAACCGCTGAAGACTTACAATAGGTCTTCAATGCAGCGAGGCAACTCCCGCAGATGGCCCCTTAAAAGATATGTATACTAGTTCAATGATAATGGACGTCAAACTAAACTCCGAATTATACACATGAAACTAAAATTATAAATCATACAAGAATAACAAAGGCCAGAGGCTCCTGACTTGGAACAGGCACAAAAACATGGCGGGGTTAAAGATGTTTGTGATATTTCAACCGTCCCCCTATACCTCTAGCTAATGTAGAAAAACAAACGCGCAACAAAACTCAGTTTAAGAGAAGTCCGAGTCCGATGTTATATATACCTCAATAGTCAAACATAAATCAAACTATCCAATTCTGATGAAATTGGATATTGGATTGATTTATCATTGTTTATTGAATTGACATAATCACAGAAAAAAAAAACTTTTATCAGGACAAATAAAAGTACAGAAATGTAGTTATCAGTAGTTTATTGAATATTTTGAATATTTTTTCCACTTTTCCATTTTTTCAACTACACATATACATATTAACTAAAGTTAATGATATCCATTCACCTGCCAATTGTCTGCAGCCGTAGTGTAATGGATAGTGCATCGGACTACTAACGCAACGGTTTCTGGTTCGCTCCTCCCTTCGGAGAGAAAAATTCAGGAACTGAATTGTCGGCTCTTCCTTGACACCATTTGCGCGAATGGTCTCGAGAAACGATGATAGTCCATCGGAAGGGGACGATAAATTGCTGAACCGTATTACAAAAAGTGCCATACGGAAAGCGGAAATGGATTTATATAAGTTGCATTACCTTGTTTCCCTGTCAACTTTATATAAATAAGATTTTTCACTTGTAATTACCTATGGAATGCTGGAACTGTATATAGTGTAAAGTTTTTAATGTGTTTTGTCGCTTTGCCTTTACGTCCTGTATTTTCTCGATGTTATGCGCAGGTGCCTTCATGTCTTGACACTGTATCTCTGTGTAATGTAAAATTAATTATTTATTTGGTAAAATAATTGTATGATATGTCATTGCTAACCTTTGTTGTGTGCAATAGGCATAAATTATGCTGTAACAACTATATATTCTGTAAATACCTCCAAACTTTATGATAAATCACCTTTACATTTTTTCTCTATGCCTTGTTTGTTCTTCCATTTTCGTAAGTCAGCTAATAATTGCGTCCTGCCTTAACTGTGATTGTTATGCTGAATGCTCTAAATATTTTGTTTTGCTATATCTGTGTTCCTTGAAAACATCTAAGGGCTTTATTTTGTGTTTATACATATGTATTTTCATTGAAAAACATAATAAATCATGGTATAGTCATATGCGTTTTGCCAAACAATTGATACTCTCTGTTAGCATTCATTACGTCATGTGCATATGCCTTTTAAATTATGGTCAAACACTAATTACTTTATGTTCAAACATTTCTAACGTTATGTGCAAACCAACCGCTTATACGTTTTGTACAAACATCTTTGACATTATGTGCGAACACCTATTACGTTATATGCAAATGAGTATTACACTATGGTCAAACACAAATGACTTTATGTTCATGTGCAAATGCGTTTTACATTATGTTCATACACCGAATGTATTATGTGCAAACACTTATGACGCTTCTGCAAACAGCTTATACGATTTCTGCATCGTTTACGTTATTTGCAAACACCTATTTCGTTATGTATAACACCTATTCCATTATGTCACAACACCTATAACGTTATGTAAAATACATGTTAAGTTATATGCAAATGCCTGTCACATTATATCCAAGCACCTATTGCGTTATGTGCAAACATCTATAACGTTCTGGTAAGCGATTTTTTACACAGATTAAAACAAAATGCATCAATGAGATACAGTTTAAAAATAAAGAAAATTAAAAGTTTGTGCTTTCTGAAAAAAACTGTGGACAGTTTCTCTGTAGCCTTAATGAAGATATTATGTGTGCCTTGGGTCGTTGATTTAGTATTAAAAATGTGGTATTTTCAATATATTGATTTCTGTAAAAATGCTGTATAAATATTTAGTTTTTATGGGAAAATACATTGTTCAACTTTGCGAGTGTGCATTATTCGCCCATGATTTTACATTTTGTTCACTTTACTTGTTGAAAAATAAAACATTTACAAATATACAAATATACAGACACGACTCTTGTTTCCAAGAAATGCAACCAAAAGGAACAATACAATATAAAAAAAAATGGTATGAACGCCAAGGTGACAACTCTTTACAAGAGACCACATGACGTAGAAATTAAAAATTATAGGTCATCGCACGGTCTTTATCAATGACCTTAGTTTGTACCGCAGAGTCAGCTATTTAAAGGCCCCGAAATGACAAATGTAATACAATTCAAACCAAAAAACTAGAGGCACTATTTATGCATCAAAAAATGAACTAAATACAAACAAGTAGCACAACAAAAACGACAACCACTGAACTACGGGCTCCTGACTTGGGACAGGAACATGCAAAAATGGCGGGGTTAACAAATTATAATGGGAGCCGAACCCTCACCATAAACATGTGACTGTTGTGCTGAATATCGGATGGTCCGACAAGCACTTGTCTCAGGAAATAAATCACATCTCTATACCTGAAGTGAGGTTAATGTACAGATATAGTTTTTTGATAGGACAAGTTCGTGACTGGATGATAAATTAATGACAGGAAATTTATCCTCCCCGTAATGACTATCATTTTATAGAGATATAGATCCGTATACTCTGGTTTATTGTTATACATTGTATATTACAGTTACATGTATATATAAATTTCACGCATTTGTATATCATTGTATTCTACTATATTAATAATGGTGCAGTGCAAGTGCATGGTGAACACGTCACTCTTTTGTAATAATTCGACTTTCTAATAGAATGGATTTGAGTAGGCATGCGTATTTTCCTGCAAAAAAATGTTAAATAATCCATGCAGAGTTATCGTTCCTTAAGATTACATACGTTCTTGAGATATTCTGCAGCATATGTATGCATAGAAACTAATAATTTTTCACTTTTACGAATATACATATAAAAAAACATTTTTATATTATTAATTTATCTTCTTTAAAAAGTGTTTGATGAGTATTCGTTGAAGAAATGAATTAATAACAAGCGATAAGTAATGTTGGTTTGCACTTGATGAAGTCTACGTAATCATCATGTTTATAGATCGGTCATCCGCTAAAAAAAACTAGTTGAAAAGGCTTAACTCATGAGTTGGATACACGTAGAAAAACATCTATGGAATCTTGCAATATTTTTTAGATTTTATTGTCGTTCATTTCCAATAACTGTCCTGTATATCATTCTGAATAATCTTCATAAGACTTACTATTACTTCCGTTTCTGACAAGGCATGTTTAGACGATTGGGTGTTCGAAGAGGGGGGGGGGGGGGGGGGCGTCACAAATTAAATAAAAAGTAGCAGGGATTTTAGGTTAGATAAGCTATTGCAACTGGCCCCCTGTTTTTTGTTGAAATAAGAAATTATGATTATTTCTAAAAAAAAATTATTGTGTTTCATCTCACAAAAAATCAATTTAACTATCATTTTTTAGCTTGTAAAACTTATTAAATACCTCTCTCTTTTTCTTTAGAAACGTAGATTGTATGAAAAACAGAAATAATTGCATCAGTTTGAGCAATTTTTAACTATAAGCGGATGCGTACCACGAAGATATTTCAATTTCTTGTTTTTTGGAAGCAAATAATCTACTATTTTCAATATATTCGTGGTACTCGCATCATCTCATATTAAATATTAGATAATTCTACCCCCCCCCCCCCCCCCCCCCCACCAAAAAAAAAAGGACCAGAACGAAATTGCATCTTCGAATCTGCATGAGTAATAATAATAATAATAATAATTATAATAATAATAATAATAATAATAATAATAATAATAATAATAATAATAATAGTAATAATAATAATAATAATAATATTAATAATAATAATAATTATAATAATACTTATAATTATATCTTTATTTACAAAGAGTAACTCATTTGGATTAAAACAATTTTCTATAAGGCTCTCTTCATACAATATCAACTACATGATTAAAACATAGTTTCAGTCTTACACACATGTAAACAGCAGATGTATATAAACAAAATATAACAACAACAAATTTTGGCCTAACTTATATATTTTACACTTTAAAAAAATTAATGACTTGGAAGAGTATATGAATGCAGATATATTTTTTGATTTACTAATTTCAGTGGATAGTGATTCCACACTTTTGGACCACTAAAAGAAAATCTTGATTTGTATAATTCTGTATTTGATTTAGGGACAATAACATTAGTAGATGGTGAAAGTCGAGTACTGTACGATTGTTTACTCTTTGTGTGCACAATAAGATTGAATAATAGTTTGGTGACAAATCGTGGTTTGATGTATACATTTATAATAGCAATTATTGTTTATCAGATAATTGAATTTAATGAGGCTACTGGCGTATGTTGTTTTTGGATTATGTGTTTGTATTATGAATCAAAAGTGACCGCTTACACTGTCTTACATTTTGGGAACGCCTCTTTCTGTTAAGAATGATTACTTTCACGTGCATTTTGTTCTTAAATGTGTAAAGCCCGTTTTAACTTTCTCGCATAGCATACGTTTAGCTTCATACAAACATTTTGTTATAACAAAAAGTAATTTTGACTTAGTCTATATTCTTAGTTTTTGTGCAATTTCCACCTGTGTAGTTATTATTGCCGGAGTATCATCGCAAACAAACATTTTGTTGACTTAAGAGTTTTTGTAACGAAGAAACAATAGCCGTATATAAAAATGTGACGTTCATTGTCTTAATTACGAACCATCCTAGCTGTTTGTTTGCTGCCAGTTTCTAGATTTATTGCCATCCTAGTTTTTCATTTGCTGACCAGTTTTCCAATCTACCATGCAAATAGGGAATTCAAAGAAAGGGACTCCAGCTAGAGGGCAGGGGGTCAAAAGACGAAGAATGGCCGACCCTAAGGAGAAGGAACAAGCTATAGCTAGTGTAGTTAATCCAAGATCATCTGGTCATGAGCTGCAGTCAACTGTTTAGATAATGGGATCTTCTATTCCCGATTGGGCTGGCATAACAGCTGCTAGCTGATCTGGTGGGAAAAACCTTAATTTGGATAGGTTAGGAGTACAAGTTAAATGGATAACTAAATCAGGAATGAAATGGAAAGATCTGGATTCATCTTTTGAAAGTGATATTAAAAACTGGCCAGCCCCTAATCATATATTTATACATCTAGGTGCAAATGATTTAGTATTTATGCAATCAAAAGAGCTAATAGAGAACATCTAATGTCCAATTTTGAGAATAAAGGTTTTTGCACCTGACATCAGAATAATATGGTCAGACATTTTACCAAGCCCTATTGGCATGGAACATTAAGGCCAAAGTTAGTGGAAATAGCTAGAAAAAGAGTCAATTGTGCCGTCAGATCATTCATAAAGACCGAAGGCCAATATATTTCGAGGTATCCAGCTATCAAAGCCTCTAAACCGAATTTATATAGACATGACGGCTGCCACCTGTCACAAGTCAGTATTGACATTTTCCTAAATAACATTCAGGCTGCCATTGAAACTTTCTTACTCGGTGTTGCTAAGGATTTCCCACCAGATAAATGAGCGATGAGAATGTTTGGCGGTGAATATGGATTTATAGGACCCCCATTCATTTGCGGTTCAGGGAGACAATAAACGGACTTGGAACTGTCCCCCTCTGGCAGATATATCTACCCTATCGGCTCTTTAGTGGAGGATATCAAATAATTTCCTAGGGTTCACTCTTCTCATCAAGAGGAATCCCCTCCACTTTTGGCGTATGTTGTTTTTCGATTATGTGTTTGTATTATAAATCAAAAGTGTTCGATTACACTGTCTTACATTTTGGGAACGCCTCTTTCTGTTAAGAATGATTACTATCACGTGCATTTCGTTCTTAAGAGTGTAAAGCACGTTACAACTTTCTCTCATAGCATCTGTACAGCTTCATACAAACATTTTGTTATAACAAAAAATCCCACCCACGCCTCCCAATATATAAGATTTAGTCCTGGTATATATGATGAGTTTATTTACAACCACTGGGTCGATGCCACTGCTGGTGGAGATTTATTTCCCGAGGGTAGCAAAATCTCAGTAGTCAGCACTTTTTGTGCTGACATGAATTATTATTGATATTGTTATATTTATAAATTAACTGTTTACAAAATTTGAATTTTTTGACATACTAAGGCTTTTCTACCTCAGGCATAAATTACCTTAGATGTATTTGGCAACACTTTTAATACTTTTGGATCTCAATGCTCTTCAACTTCGTACTTTATTTGGCTTTTTGTTTAACTTTTTTGATTCGAGGATCACTGAAGAGTCTTCTTTAAACGAAACGCGCGTCTGGCGTACTTACAAAATTTAGTCCTGGTATCTATGATGAGTTTATTTACTACCACTGGGTCGATGCCACTGCTGGTGGAGATTTATTTCCCCGAGGGTATTACCAGCCAAGTAGTCAGCACTTTTGTGCAGACATGACTTATCATTGATATGGTTACACTTATAAATTAACTGTTCACACAAATTTGTAATTTTTTAGATACTAAGGCTTTTCTACATCAAGCATATATTACCTTAGCTGTATTTGGCAAAACTTTGAGGAATTTTGGTTCTAAATGCTCTTCAACTTCGTACTTTATTTGGCATTTTTAACTTTTTTGGAATCGAGCGTCACGGAAGAATCTTTTTTTTGGACGAAACGGGCGTCAGGCGTATTTACTGGTATCTATGATAAGTTTATTTGTTTTCAACAACCAACCTTGAGGTACACCTGCTTTTAATGTAGATACATCTACAAAAAGTATTTGAAATTGATACGACCTAATGTCTATCAGCCGAATACGAGGTAAACCAATGAATTGAATAGTAAGAACATTTATTTTTTTGGAATTTTTGAAGGAGCAGTTTATGATTTAAAAGATCAAAAGCTTTACACAGATCCAAAAATACTGCCTCTACTAAATTTCCGTCAACTATGGCTTTTAAACATTTATCTAACAAAGAAGTCATAGCAGTTTGACACAAATGGTTTGCACGAAAGCCTGATTGCATGACATACAATAGAATATATTTGTTAAAAAAATTCTTCATATGAGTTTTTACGTGTCGCTAAAGGATCTAAGATAGTACATTTTGTTATGGTAAAATTGCAATAGGTCTGTATTTTTTTGTTTAACTTTTATTTTTAAAAACTGGTATAACTTTAGCCAGTTTGAATAACGATAGGTATACTGATTTTCTGATTATGTGACATAATAAAACTGAAAGGAGTGTGATAACTTTTTTTTGAATTTTGCACTGATAATAACAAGACTTGTTGCTTTTTCCGATTTCTTTAGTATAAATTCAAATAAGCAAAGTGACGTTGTTTTCTGGAAATGATTTTTTAAGAGTCACTGACACTGTCAGTGTTGACAACGAACAACCAGCAAACTCGACATTTAGTAAAAATTAAATGAATGTACAACCAATGTAGATCCTATATTATTAAAACCATTTGTAACAGTGTAAATACTAGAACAAAACTGGAAGTTTCGATCGATTTAATACGTGGATATAAAATTTGAACAGAGATTATATCTCTTGTCAATGAATTTTAACGAAATAATGTAAAATACTACCTTTAGATAATTTTAGAGACAACAAAAACCTGAATGTATTCAATCAAATGATAAATGTTTCAAATATATAACGTGTGGGAAATAGAAATACTGTAAGGATTCGATAAAATTTTGCAATTTAAAAAAACAGTTTGCCAATATTGTAAACGAATTGAAAAATAAAAAGACAAATATAAAACTATATTATTAATTCGTATATTTTAACTAATTTTATTAGTTCAGGGATAGTCACATGTTAAACTATATTTTCGAAGGTAGAGAGAAAACGGCGGATAGCAAAATCATATTGCACAGTTATTTTTAAAATATCTAAAAACCAAAATTTTTTGTGACGTCATGTAATGAATTTCATGATATTGTTAAAAGTTTAAAAAAAATAATATTTATGATCTATTATTTGAAAAAAAACATCTTCAAATATATAAGTTGTTAAAAATAAAGGAAATTAAATGAAATATCAACTAATATGTTGTTACTGTCTAGGAGACAATATGATATCTATAAAATTCCAACGAAATCAATTGACGATTTTGATACAAATATTGTTGGAAATTAATAATATAACAATTAAGGCCTATTAATGAGGTCAATACAGGATATATCGACCCAAAGAAGTAAATCGACCTCGGATTTCGTCCTCAGTCAGTACACTTCTTTCAGGTCAATATATCCTTGTATCGACCTCATACAAAGGCTTTAATTGTATAATATACTGATCTCGGCACATTTTCTAAGTCTGACATTCAATTTCTTACAAGGCAATGCAAACATGTAAGCATGCATCATTTCATACTGCATTCTAATATCCACCGATAATAGCTGATCAGCTCTGACTTGCAGAGTAATGATAATACAAAACGAAAGAAGACTCAGTTATGAAAAAAAGATATTTTTATACTACCTTTTCTGTGACTTATTTATTTCTTTTCACTTTTTTCTGTTTTAGAATCTTTCTTATTAAAAAAGAAGAAGTGGCTATATGATAATTAAGACACTTGATTATCCATAAAAGGATAATACTACTGTTTTTGTAAAAGACTAAAATTCGTTCTGTCATTTTCAGGATTGCCTAAAAATAATATGTTATTTATTAAATATTCGAAAGAAACCAATAGATATAGATTTAGGAATTCGATATACCAGATAAAAGATAACCCAAATCCATTGAAATCACTCGTAATGTTTCCAATGACTCCATATTACCTTCGTTATACAAATGAAGATAAATTGTAAGACAAAGTAAATAATAATCATAATAAAAAACAACAAATAGTAAGTTTGAATTTTTGGCAATTTTTTGTCATGGATTTATTAGGACAGTACAACTATTTATCAACCGGCCTATGAATTTGCATTCATCGACAATGTCTCATTAATGTCCAAGATAAAAACATTGAAGGGCAACCATCATATGTTTTCTCCGAATTGCAACTGGGCTACCAGACGCCAACTGTAATACATTCAGCCATTCAGTAAATCAATATATTCAGTTCATATTCTGTCCAATCCATGACGCTTCTTTAACGATATCTGAAAATATACAACAGAGAGCAGAAAATATTCTCAAGGGTGGGATAGGGTGGGTTTTGTGTTCCTTCAGTTCAAATCACGCAATGAACAAATCACGAAAAGCATGCAATTTTATACCAAATAAAAGCGGGAAAACCGCTTATGAAATTATGTAGGTAAATGAAAAACGCTCAAGTCCTTCAAAATTAAAGAAAAGATAACTCAAGTTTAGCAGACGATAACCTTAATTTATTAAATTGATTTAATGCTTAATGATTAAATCTTATCATCAATTATATCTACTTATATATATATAAATTTATCTTTTGACTTAGATTACACATAAAATAAATAAAAAAAGGAAAACAAAAGCAAAGAAGTCACCGCCCCTCTCCTCTCGATCCTGGTTAAACAAATATCAATGCGTAGATCAATCTAACAATCCCGCTGTACAGTTTACATCAATTTACTCAATGTTTAAATAACATGAATGGTACTACTTTTTACTGCGTCAGGTAACAATTTATATAACAATTTTAAAATGTTTCGAAGAGTATAAAATAACTGAACGTTTGTGTAAAGTTTGGAAGTCAGCAGCCAAGCTAATGCATCAATACTTTCTATTCTAGTTATTCTCTGCTGCATTTTTTTGTGCCCCGGGTTGAGAGGTTAGGACATGCATCCATCCTCCCGTTAGTAAGTCTGATTTGTATCAGGTTAACATTTGTAATCAAGGTAATTTATTTACCCTTGAAATTTTGTCACATCAACTTGAAACTTATTATACAAGTTAATAACGATGAGATCATCAGATCATGCACAATTGAAACCAACATTTTTTTTGCAAATGACTAGAGAGAAAATGGGGGAAGCTTATCGTATCTAATCCCTGTTAGTTTTTAAAAACATTTAGATAAATGGGACGGGCCACCTGCCCCCTCCCCAGGACACCCACCGTCTCAACACGCCTTGTCAGGGAGGGAGGCATAATATACACGACTGTTATAGGAAATGAACGACAATAAAATCTAAAAAAAGAAATGAAGGATTCCTAAGCTGCTACAAAAATCGTGGGATACGTCATTGCATTGGTAGCATTAAACTGGTACACGCTTCTCGCTAGAATAGCCTACTGGGAGGGTAATAGCAAATCATCCTAACACTAGTTATATTTTTAGTTCGAGGTTGCAGTCGGGAGAAACAATGGGATATTTGAACTAACGGATGTTAATATCTGCGAGTACTCTCAGATCTGTATTTAGTAGTCTTTTTTCCTTGGGACGTACAAGTACTGGGCCAAGTCCACTCTATGTTTTTGTTAAACATTTTTCTATGTGTATCTACCTCATTAGTTAATATAAAAAAGAAGATGTGGTATGATTTCAAATGAGACAACTGTCCACAAAAGACCAAAATGACATAGACATTAACAACTATTGGTAACTGTATGGCCTTCAACAATGAGCAACGACCATACCGCATAGTCAGCTATAAAAGGCAACTAAATGACAATGTAAAGCAATTCAAACGAGAAAAATAACGGCCTTATTCATAGAAAAACAAATATGTAACACAGTCACACATAAACAAATGACAACCACTGAATTACAGGCTCCTGACTTTGGACAGACACATACATACATAATGTTTCGGGGTTAAGCATGTTAGCGGGATCCCAAACCCTCCTTTTTCCTTGGACAATGGTATAATAGTACAACACAAGAACGAAATATAAAAATCAGTTGAAAAAGGCTTAACTCATCAGATAGACAAAAATACAAGTGGACGTGGCCAGGTACTTGTACATCCCAACAACAAAAAGACACTAGGCACATATCTGAGAGTACTTGAAGTGTTTTGACAGCTTGATCAAAGCCACTAACAACTAATAAAAAAATCATGCATCTGAGACTAAATTATCAATCCGTACACATCTTACATGCAATGGATTTAGTGTAAAGACGTCATAAACAGTCAGAGAAAAACATGACCTTGTTCAATGCCGAACTACAGGTATCGATAGATTGTAGAGCCATGAAAATGTATATGTAAATAACATACTAGTAATATTTAGTTTGCTTTTAATTTACTGATAAAAACAGTATTCAATGATCTTATTACAATGTTGAATTGCTAACCTTTTAGAATAAGTTTAGTTAAAAGAGCGATAAGTTTACAAGGATCATTTCTAAATTTCCGGGGACGGTTAACAACGTTTCTGACAAATCTTCAGGTACAACCAAACTTCAAAAACAAATCTTCATATCTATGGAAAAATAAGTAAAGGTTTTAATTAATTAATGGTAACAATATCCCATGTTTAATAATTTACCAGTAATCCATAAATTACGTTCGTTAAAATCAAAAACGTCACAATAGACACGGACATAGCGAACAAGCTGTATAATATAAACACCGTAAGATGGTGCCAAAGGAACATCACACTCTTAAAATTTAAAATAAACAATAGGGAACGAACAATCTTGCCTTTTGTTGTAAATTTTAGTGTGGAGTTTCCCATTTAAAATCGAAATATCTAAATCTAGAAAAGGGACAGTTATTACTGTTTAAATTTGATATATTTAAACTAAGTTCCTTTGGGTAAATTTCAGCAGTATATTAATAAAAATATTTGATTATTTAACGAAAAAAAATCATCAAGATAACGGTAAGTGTTATTGAATTTATCAACTTTACTGAGTTAAGTCATTAACTGTGATTCGTAAGAGTACAAAAAAAAGTCTGCTATTAAAGGGGTACAACTAAGTGCCCATAGGGATACCTACAACCTGTCGATAAACTTTGCTGCCGAAATGAACATAAATATTATCAAGGAGAAAATTAACAGCTTCCATCATCTTATCACTCCTCCAGTAAGTATATTAAGCCTGTTTCAACTAGTTTATTAGTTTTTTCTTTAAGTGTACTGTAACACCACAGTCCCATGTTAAGAGGCTGTGCCAATAAGCATAGACATGATAGAGTTTCAGGTGGAAAGTGAAAAAAATAACAAATCATCAAACCTTGCTTAAAATAAACATCTTAGTCTTAAAAGATCATACGGCAAACAATAACGATCATTTGTGACGAAAAAAAACTTTTTTGACAGTAAAATAATGGTTACCATATAAACTAGTGAATCTGAGACACTATTTGAGGTAAAAAACAGGATATTCCGACATGAAATATAATATCAGATTAAAAAATAGTGGTTATTGCAAGTAAATATTTTAATTATAAAACCTTAAAATTTAAAGCTAAAAAAATCTTTTCTTAAAAAAATGTTTATTTATGGTTGCTATGGTAACAGGAAAATCAAAGGGTTCAAGTTTACAAATTTTACACAAAAATAAGCAATTTTTGGGTCAAAATTGTAAAAAAAATCCAGATGTATATAATATAAAATATGGTACTGACAAAAATGAATGACTATCATATAATTCAAAGAAAAAATAAAATTGGGTTGACAATTGAATTTTTATTGGTGGCAGCTACCCAACATTATGCTCTTTCGGAAGCAATTTTGTACAAAAACTACCAATTTCGTCACCTAAAAGGGGTCACTATCATAAAAAAAAAACCGCACATATGATTTAATTTGTACTGACAAAATAATTGTCACATAAAAGAGTTTTCAATTGAGTAGAAAAGTATGCATAAAATCTCCATGGCAACCATCTTTTTTGCATAGCAACCTACTGAGGCTGAAAATATTTAATGATGATTTTTAACAAAAATGTACAAAATAAGAAACTTGAAGCCTGCTGGTTATAAAATAAAACACAATAACAGTTAAATTGTGCGTTAAGATATGCGAAACTCTCCTTATCAACACTTATTCATGACATAAATGCCTAGTAACTAACTGATACTTTAAAATACCCACGCTCAATTCATGGATAACAAGCACAATTAAAAAGTATAAATACCCGATAAAAACTAAACTAACATAAAAAGATCAATTATGCATCATGTGCATAATGATCTTATATTGAAAAATATCTTATGTAACACTACTTATTGCATAGCAACCAGCATATGTGGTGTAAAAGAGGGACATTCAAACTCATAATCAAAAATAAACTAACGATGCCATGACGAAAATGACAAACATGCAATAGTTAATAAAACACAATACAGAAATTAAAGATTAAGCAACCCCAAAGCTTTTTGTGAAAAGCTTTGGGGTTATCTCAGGTGCTCCAGAAGAGAATGCTGATCCTTCTCCACATGTGGCACCCGTAATTAAATTATATTATTTCATGATAATTCAACAAGAATCAACTTTATTCTATGATTGTATGCATTCAATCTTTCTTTGAAACAGCAATACGCGAAAAATTGCATAGGCTCTTGTGGGAAGTTGTGACTGGACCAAGATCCAAGTGTAATGGCATACGATATAGTTACAGGGGAGGTAACATTTATTTGACGCTGATAACGTAAAATATTGTTTTCGCGACGTCAAACTGGGAAATATCTGGAAAAGATGTATAATTCGACTGATTTTTATCATTCAAACTAATAACGTTTGTATGAAGATTATTTGTATCAAGTTTTAAGAAAGTGTCAATAATGCCTTTTTTTTAATCTAATAAATAAACAGCAAAAATGCGTTTTTTCTACATACATGAATATTTGATAAATATGAGTTATTTAAAAAAAAATTCATGAATTTAAAGATTTTTTTTTATAAAACAGAAATTACAGATAATTTAATGAAAAACAGCTTGTGTTTATCATTTAAAAAAAAAAAGTTATGTATTTCTTTGAATGGAAAATTAAGTCCACAAATCCAAATTTTGTTCAAACATCTGAAATTTCGACCTTATTTTACTCAAAAAGTAGCACATAAAGGTATATATTTTATTACATATTTGATCAAAACTGTATTGTATGCCCTAAAAACACTTCTCTTTTTTCAATACTAAAGGAGAGGGTGACCATAAACATTTTCGGCCCTCTGCATTCGAAAATAAAGTCATAATACAAGTAAGATTTAAAAATAAGTCAACATAACCAAAATTGGCCAAGGAGATATGGCCTTTCAAATTACATAGACAAACCGATGTTGAATTACTGCCGCTCAATTGCTAATTGCCATTGACCCATAAAGAGTTATTGGCCTTTGCAGAAAGTTTTTCAACACTTTTAGTAAACTTTGTATTTTTTTACAAAAATAGCTCCGGCTAAATATCTGGGCCAAATAAAACTAAATTTGGTCTAAAATTCAATGTCTAATAGCCTGTTGATTTATCAATAAGGTTATCATACTTTTGATAGACTTGTATAATTTTACTTTTATGTTTTTTTTTTCCTGCAATTTCAGGGTTTAAGTAATGGCTTGTATCATACCTCCCTCTGTCATATAAGATTATTAACAAAAATACTCAATTGACTTTATTGTAGGGTTGTCATTTCAAATAGAAATTAAAGTGAATATTATTTTTTGATCTATTATCTTTTTAAACTTTTGGGATTTAATCTTTACAGAGCCCTGTAGGTGCCATGTAAATATAAAAATTTGTTTGTGTAGATTTAATCAGGTGCGCAAAATTCGTGTGCATGACTTTAAAACTGGTGCACACGACTTTATAAAGCATGTGCATGACGTCTAACGTCATCCGAACAAATTTAAATTGTGCGCATAAGTTTCAAAAATTTGTGAGCATAACTTTCAAAAATATTTCGCACGACTTTCAAACTTGTGCGCTCCTCCTTATTGAATCAGTTAACTTTGTTTGAAAGTCGTGGTCACTAGTTTTTAAAGGACCGCAAACATTTCTTGGCGTCGTATATTGGTGTCGTAATTTCTGCTTCTTGCTATGTTTTGATATAGTTTTAAAGCCAGCAAATACGAATACTCATAAAACTAGTAAATACACGGAGTAATAAATAAATACGGACATCAAATCTGTTGTCTGTTCTCTCTCGTCATTGGTAGCGTGAATAAATGATCAATAGTAAAAATGATACTTTTATTAATAGCCGATATCTTTCCATATAAGTACAATATTCCAACAATAATATATAATAAACATACGGGACGAAACTACTAAAATAATAATCTTTCTCATGTATTTTCGTACGGGTCAACTGGGATTATCTTACATATTACAATGATAAATACGGTAAATAAATGCAAGGCATACAGCTAATGCGCTGCTTCTTACCTCTAGGACCCCCCGGGATGAGCCTTGCTGCAAGCCAAACGTAAACACAGCAAAGACTCACGAACGTGACGTTGCACTCGTATTTATTTCAAATTACCGGTAGTAAAAATTCTAAGCAGGAAGAAAAACATAACGTTAAACGCTTACATAAAATATAGGAGTCCTCGACTCATAATGCTTGTAATAATACAATCTTATGAATAAACAAATCTAGTCATATTAATTCTTCCAGTTAAGAACTCATAAATGTACACTTTTGGGTTCACGCTTAAAATATTGACCCAACGGTAACGTTCTGAACAATACATGACAAAGTTGCGCCATATACGACGTAATCGATACAACTAATAACATAAAGTAAAACGTACGTTAATTACTCATTCGTTATACTAAACACTAGAAATAACTTCTGTAAACTTATATAAACTCTCTTATTACAATAAATAACAATATTGTTTTACTTGGAAATAACCAAAACACACATTTACAACAATTGGTATGATGTCGTCTTAGTCGCCGTCATCGTCATCAGAAGACACATTTGCTTTCCGAACAATAACTTTGATTTAAGAGAACGGATCTCTATGAAATTTTCCAGATGGTTCAATATCAAAATAGTAAGCTTGGGATTGATTTTCGGGGTTTTGGTACCTTCAGGTAAAGAAGAATCGGGGACCAAAAAGGGACAATAAGAATTTTTTTTTGCATTTTCCTGACAATTACTTTTATTTAAGTGATTGGATATCTCTGTAATTCTAGCACAGGGTACCATACTATAAATGTTGGGGGTAATAACTCCAAGAGGGCTTAACATTTTTTTTAGGGGGGTTGGGGTGTCATATATTTTTTGTTTTTTTCCCATTGATCATTTCTGATTTATATATATAAAAAAAATAAGTTTTTCGTAATAGTCAGAAATCTCAATTGAATAGTATTGCGCAATATTGAGAAATATTCAATTGCGCAGTATTGGGCAATATCGCAAAAGCAAAAAATCTTCAATTTTACAGTATTGCACAAAAAATCTTCAATTGCACATAATTGCGTCATAATAAAATTGCCAAATAATAGAAAATCTTCAATTACACAAGTTGTTGCATTAGCAAGAACTGTTCAATTCCACAGTATTGCGCAATAAGTAAAAAAATATCTGATCGCAAAGTATTTTCCAATAGCAAGAAATCTTTAATTGAAAATTAAACAATAGTTGGTATAAAAGTTCAAAAAAGAAGATGTGGTATGATTGCCAATGACACAGCTCTCCATAAGAGACCAAAGTGACACAGAAATTAACAACTATAGGTCACTTCAACAATGAGCAAAGCCAATACTGCATAGTCAGCTATAAGAGGCCCTGAAATGACAATGTAAAACAATTCAAAAGAGAAAACTGATGGCCTCATTTAAGTACAAAAAATACGAAATACAAATATGTAACTCATTAACAAACGACAACCACTGAATTACAGGCTCCTGACTTGGAACAGGCACATACATACATAATGTGATGGGGTTAAACATGTAAGCGGGATTTTGCTTATTTCAAATTTTAAGATCTTTCGCCATATTTATTATGTATCAGAAACCTATATTATGTCAAAAACTTGATCACAATCCATTCAAACTGTATCAAACTTCAATAGTGTGTCCAAAAATGCACCAACTGTTCAGTGTTTTACCTCAGCGGTCGTATCAGGCTGCTATCGGCGAAGCATTTTTTTTTAAAAGTTGTGCACGAGTATAAATTCGGTCTGGATCAGATTAAACCTCTGGCAAAAGAAAATATCTATTTTATTTACACGGCACTTAAGGGACTCCATAAATGATTGACAATCTCTTCATATTTGTAATTTATTTGGTGATCAATCTCTGCATTACCATGTCCCGCAAAATTGATCAATGTTCTTTCGAGTTGGCATTGATGAAAAGTTTGTATTCTTCGCAAATATATTTTAATCTGAGTTTTTTAAGAGCTAATTCATCAGAAATTAGAGACATCACATGAATAGAAAAGAATGTATGATATTGGAATAAATTTGACCTAACAATACTTGTATTCAAAACCCTGATGGGGGGGGGGGGGGGGGGACCCGAGGAGATAGGACCTTCAACGGGACATTGGGTCTAGTTTGGTTTCGGGTGTGATTAAGCTCGGGATTGCGGGATTTACCCTTTCGGGATGAGGGATTTACATTAATTTAAAGTTGGGACCTCAGGATTTATTGTTTTCAAGCCAGGGATTTCGGATTGAGAACCCCTTCTACCCCTACCTCTTTATACTAATACAATAGATACAACATTAATGCAGTTTAAGTTAAAGTTTTAGGTATATTCCTTCCATGGATAGATATCAGTTATAAAATGAGATAAGAATCAGTAAAATGACAGATTTGTTTTGTGTATTAAATGAGCTCAAATAAGGAGTTGTGGTATAATTGCTAATAAGACAAATACTCACAAAATACCAAAAACTAATGTGTCTACTATTGGTCTTCTTACAACCTTCTACATTGAGCAAACCCAATACTCTATAGCAAGCTATAAACAATGATAAAAACCAGCAGCATGAACAAATATTTAAAGCAAATAAATTAGAAAAACCATGCATTATTAAGGCTTTAACTATAAACTAAAAAATAATATTTATGGCAGACTTTGAAAATTGAGTCTGAAAATGGGGTATATGTCAAAGAGACATTAAATCAAACAAATGACTACCACTGAATCACATGCTCCTGAATTGAAACAGGCACTTACCTTATGTGTGAGGTGAGGGGTAATTTGTTTACAAGCTTAACCCTACTAGTCTTGAACAATAGTGTAAAATTTCGAACCAAAATGGTTCAGAAACTTCAAGCAAATACCATGTAAATGGACTGATTTTAAAAATCAACATGTTTTGAATTAAAGATGCTTGACCATAGTTGAAATAAAGCAAATAATTAACATTTAAGTTATTTTAATAGGATGTTGTGGGTGCATTAATTAGAAAAAAAGAAGTTAGATCAATAATTAGAGTGAATTCTAATCAGACCAACTCTGTAAAGTTATCAACTGTTGAACATATAAAAAAATCTCATTTGTGTAATTGGAAAGGTTGGAATAAATGAACTTAATATTTAAAACAATCAAAATCATTTATGAAATTCAGGACTTAGTATTACATTAGAGGGGCATAACCAGGGTTTGTGAAATAAAACAAGGTTTAAATTGTGAATTTTAAATGGGAAAAAGGCATTTTTGAAACCGTCAGCAAAAAAATTCTCTTAAGAGTCTACCCAATTTTATTTTTTTGATTAACAGAATAGATATTTAATATTAGGATTACATAATACATCATATCACTGTTAGTCCAGAATTTTGTATTTATATGATACAAATCAGGTCGTATTCCTTAATATTTCAAATTTGAATTCCTTTGCATTTTCCTGTTACCATAGCAACGTATTACAAAAGCATCATCACTGATAAAAATGTTTTATATGATTTGCAGTGGTAACCTTACTTTGTACTTTAAACAACAAACACACTCCTAGTCAAACTTTTGCTCTAGGTAGCCTGAAAATATGTTGATTTTTGTCTAATTTTGGTACGCTTTTTGGACTCGTAACTAAGGCAACATTTTCCTTAGATACGAGATGTAAGGATGTAATTGAAAACATTTTTTTTTTCTCTAAAATGTTTTTTATGATACAACAAATCATTTAAGAGCACTTTAAACAAAATCTAAATTTTTGCACATTCCATGTTTGTACAGTATGAAGCTCTATGCTTATTGGCACGGCCTCTTAAGTATCGGGTTCGGCTCCCATTAAAATGTTTTACCGCGCCACATTCTGTATGTACCTGTCCAAAGCCAGAAGCCCAGAATTCAGTGGTTGTCTCTTGGTTTTTTTTGGTACATAAATAAGGCCGCTAGTCTTTTTGATTTGAATTGTTTTACATTTGTCCTCTCGTGATTTCTTTATAGCTGACGTTGCGGTACGAGATTTACTCATTGGTGAAGACTATACGGTGACCTCTCGTTTTTAATTTCTGCGTCATGTGGTCTCTTGCGAAGAGTTGTCACATTGACGTTCGTACCAAATCTTCTTTTTTATATATTGTTCCTTTCAGTTGCATTTCTTTGACACTAGAGTCCTGTATGTACATTTGTAAATGTTTTAATTTTCAACAAGTAAAATGAACAAAATTTTAAAAGCATGTGTTTATAACGCACACTCTTAAAGTAGAACATCATAATTTCCCCTAAAAACTAAATATTTACATAGCATTTTTATATCGATCAATATCTAAAAATACCACATTTCCAATACTTAATCAACAACTCATGCACACATATTAACAGGGAAGCAGTCCACAGCTTTTTTAAACATTATTTAATAGGTGTTTGCACAAATTGTAATAGGTATTTGTAAATAACGTAATATGTGTTTTAACATAATGAAATAGGTGTTATACATAACGTAATAGGTGTTTGCACATAACTTTATATGTGTTTGTAGAAAATGTAATACGCATTTGCATATAACGCAATAGGTGTTCGCACATAATGTAAACGATGTTTGTACAAAATGTATAAGCGGTTTGCACATAACGTTATAAGTGTTTGAACATAAAGTAATTGGTGTTTGACAATAATGTAAAAGGCTAATGCACATGACGTAATGAATGCTAACAGAGAGTATCAATTGCTAGACAAAACGCATATAAACAATACTATGACATATTTTGTTTATCACTGGAGATACATATGTATAAATACAACATAAAGCCGCTAGACTATATATTATGAGGTTTTCATAGAAGAAAAAGATGCACCAAAACAAAACGTTTAGAACATTCAGCATAACAATCACATTTGAGAAAGGACGCAATTATTAGCTCACTTTTGTAAAGGAAGAATAGACACAGCATAGAGAAAATATGAAAGAATGTAAAGGTGGTTGATCATAAATTTTGGAGGTATTCACAGAATATATAGTTGTTACAGCATAATGAATGCCTATTGCACACAACAAGGATTAGCAATGACATATCATACAATTATTTGACCCCACAAATAATTAATTTAACATGAAACAGAGATACAGTGTCAGGAACAGAAGGAACCTGCACATAACATTAAGAAGAAATGACAGGACGTAAAGGCAAAGCGCATACACACATTAAAAATTTACACTATAGGACAGTTCCGATGTTCAATATTTTGGCCGTGCTTGTCTACTGACATCCAAGCAAAACTATTGTGTAAGAGGACATTCAAGAGTCTAACGTTCGAGGACATATTGGGGGTGTTGTGATAGGCAGGCTCGTAATATTTAGGTTTGCCAACTTCTAATCAACATAAAGAGTTGTTTGAAATTCATTGCAACTTTTAGGAGCAAAATGAAAGAGTAGTTTGTGCAGTCAGGATAATGCAAGTGAATGTGTCGACACGTTATTTAAGAGAATATAATATTGCATTGAGATCTACACGTATAGCAATTTTACTACCTTATAACGATCTTATTCAGGATGTTGCGCTAGTACAAAGTAAGAAGTATTCACATCTTTCATAATCCTCAAAATGAATAAAATGGATGTCAAGTAGCCAATAAACAATCATTGCCATACATTTATATAATGACAAAATATAATATCAATACATATGTATTATCTTCCAGGCGCATTTTTAGATAATGTTTAAATAAAAAAAGTTTGATATGGTACAGGCAACAACAAAAATCACAGTATATGCACAAGTATATGTTCCTTCTAGTTGTTTTATATAGTCCCGTCAAAGGTTTGACCTCAAACTAATTGAAAACAGAAATGTTTTAGTTCTTGTCTATAGCATTGAGACCCAAATATACACAGAAAACAATCCCATAAAATCTAGCTTGAGAAAACTCAAAATCAGCATTTTTAATTTCAAATGGAAATTAACATTTGAAAGGGAAGATAACTCTGGAAATATGAATCTTTTTCTCTCAGTTTTGTATTGAGTTTTTTAAAATGATGTAAAGCATGATACTTTGATTGGGTTTTAAACTCTTATATAATGTCATCTTCTGCACATGGAATGTACAAAACCGAAGTTTTATAGGTATTATTAAAATCATTTAGTACATTTTTCATTAAAGACATTTTAAATTTGTGGCTTTGTGACAATTTTGTAAGAAGAAAAAATATGAAAATTTAGTAATCATGGTAATGTTAATATCCGTAAATTTTATTTGTTCAGCATCTATACAATGTTATAAGAAACTTTAAACAAAAAAAAGAATAGGTGCTTAGTTATTTTTATGAAATTTCAGTTTCTTTACCTTGACATAATGGAAAATTTATTAAATGGTCAACTAATGCATTACGAAATATAGGTTGTAGCATGATCAAAGATATGAAAACACCTGTATTGTTGTTTGTTATACTCTAAGGATAGCTACAATAACAAGAATCAATACATTCTACGGAATAGAAACGGTTAAGTTATAATTTTGAATCAATCTTTATAGATAGTTCTGCCTTTCTTGCAGAGTTATTTCCCATTTCAATGCAAATCTTCATAGAATTTTTTTAATTTTTATTTTGTTTGACTTTTTTCTGTGTAAATTTGGGGTATAATGATTAAAACTTTAAAATATTCTGTTGCAATTACTTTAATTTTGGTTCAGATGTAATCTAGATTGACTGGACAAATACGTTAACCCAGGTGTAACATGTACATACATTTTAAATTGCCAAATTCAAAACACCATACCACTCGCTTCATTTGTACAGCACTAGCATTAAAATGAAAAATAAAAAAATTCTTGCTCGCCATGTATTTTTGGAGCATATGTCTGCAAACCTACAATTAAATTTGATGTGGACGAGCAGTCTGCTATCATCTTGTTTTAACAACAGTTAATAACTGTTTAGCCGATCAATCTAATATCTGGTTGTAGTTCAGCCAATCAAACATGTGCAGTACACAAAGCTCTTTTTTTACACAAAGCTCATATTGGGGGGGGGGGGGGGGGGGGGGGGGTAGATACAATTAGTGTAGTATAATCACAGGCGGAACAGCCAATGCAATACCCTCCATCTTTGATTTACTTTAAGTGCTGAAGAAGGCACACATACATTTTCAAAGTACAATAATATAACTAAAATGGTACAGTCGTAGTGAAATACATTTCGAATTCAAAGCCTTTAAGTAACAATAGAAGTTTTGCTTTCTTAAACTTTTTGTATAGTTTTCTAATATAATTTACCACTTCTCCTTTTTTTTATATATAAAAACTGTCCATGGAAATTGAATATACAGTCTCAATATGTAATTGAATCAACACATTTCAACAATAGTTTCTTCGTGAACATTAATATTCTTGATATAATATGTTTTTCTTACATGGTGTATCGAGTATAATTCCACCTTATGTAATAATGCTTTATTTTGATTGGACGAGAACCATGGTATTTTTCACCAATTTCTATATATTGAGATTTTCTTTTCTCTGCCGGGGTATTTGCCATTAGGGAATTCCATATGCCGGGGTATTTGCTAGTAAATACCATGGCAGATGGGAAATACCCTAGTAAATACCATGGCAGATGGGGAATACCATGTCTAAAAATAACGCAATGAATTATTTCTATTCTAATATGACAAATTCATGGTCATTCTAAAAATGGTTCCAGATGAAATATTTAGGATAAAAAGCATTATTATTGAATTTGGACCAAATGACCTAAAAATTCCGGGAATGACGTCATAAATAAAACTCAACGGAAACGAATTATCAACCGGTTACATAAAACTGGAATCCACTTGTATTACGCTTCACTGAAACTGATGAACAAAGTGTAGTAGTCATGCAGCCGAAAACCAGCTTATTATCAGAAAAAGGGAGATATATATATACAGTCAGTGGTTGTACATAAATTTAGTTTTTATAAGAAATGATAATACGGTCAATGCAATTTGACTGCGCAAATAACACAGCTGCAGTGTATACAAAAATTATACATTCAAGTCGAAATTTCATATGATACCTGATTATAATAAACTTTCTGAGGTGGAACATTCGGTGGAATTAAACAATTATATCATGCTTACAAGGGGTATTTGCCAAAAATACCGGTTTCGAGGTAATCAAATTTCCCTCGCCTAACGGTTCTGGAAATTTGTACCTCTCAACCGGTATTTTTGGCAAATACCCCTTGTAAGCATGATATATTTGTTTATTAATTTAGTTTCAAATATTAGAATCAAAATTATCAAACTTTATTGGTTTCATTTCCTTTTGGGAGCTACATTGTAGATGTAAGGGGTGACTGATGATAATAATTAAACATATTGATTTATATTGCTAGTTACGTCTTTTTTCATATGTTTAGATAGTCACCAAGAACTCATACACGACTGGACACAAGATGATAACAAGTTTGTATCTACAAGAGCAAGTATATATGTCAGTGAGTGTATAAGGACACACACGTGTGTGACTTTGACTGGTCCTGCTGGAGTTGGCAAATCATTCGTAGCAAGACACACAGCGTTGCTCTTGAAGAAAGGAGGATACAAAATAATACCGGTGGTTTCACCTAAAGAAATTTGCAATTATCAAAGTAGTGATCACATAGTTTTCATTGTCGATGACATTTTTGGAAACTATGTGGCCAATCAACATCACATTGAAAACTGGAAAAAATTATTACCTGCTATAACTGCCATAATGGCAAACAATAACTGTAAGATTATCGCAACATGTAGGTTTCAAGTTTTTGAAAATGATAACATAGATAAGTCTGAAATATTATCATCTCTTAGATTTTGCGAATGCAACCTTATTTCAGATAGGTTATGTCTCACACCTAAAGAAAAGATTAATATTGCCAAATCATATATTGATAAATGCGAAATAGATATTGAGAAATTACCACAAAATCTTGATTGCTTTCCACTTTTATGTTCCTTGTCTGTTTTAAGAAAGGATACTGAAGTCATCGAGTTTTTTAAAAATCCATTTCAGATTTTGAAAACTGAGCTTGACAATTTAAATACACTTGATGATGAAGGGAAATGTAAAGTGTGTAGTCTTGCTATATGTGTCCTGTTTAATAATAAATTAAACGAAAAATGGTTTCGGGGTAAGATTACAGATCAACAACAACAAATCATCCAGGACACTTGTTCGTCTTTAGGTTTAGACAGTTATACCACAAAGGCAAAACTTAAGATGGCACTTCATGTTTTAGATGGCACATTCACACATAAAGAAAATGGTAGTTACAGTATCATAAACAACACTTTATTTGACTTCCTTGTTAATTATTTTGGTACACACATGATTAAATGTTTATTAAATCATGGTGATAGACATTTAGTTCATGACCGTTTCATCTGGCAACAATTACCAAATTACCAGAAGTATTACAGACATTTCATGATTGAAATAAATGAGTTTTACATAGAAACATATATAAAAAGGTTGATAAACGACTGGTTGGCAGGAGATGTCATAGTTGTATTCAGTAACATTAATATGAAAGAATCAAAATTTAGGCAACAGTTTTTGCAGTACTTACTCAAATTGGATGAATTGAAACAGGCATCCTTGTGTACTACAAAGGAAACACGGTTACCAAAAGAAAATCCTGGATCAGGTACTACTCCACTGATAGCGTCCTGTTATTTTGGTTATAGTGAAATGGTAGAGTGGTTGTTACGTACAAATGTGGATGTGGATCAGTGTAGATATGATATGGTGAGTGGACTGTACATGGCCAGTAAGGGAGGGTATTCCAATATAGTAAAGATGCTAATGAGAAAGAATCCTAATGTTAATCTATGTCACAGTTATGGTTGTAGTCCTCTTTTCATGGCGAGTATGAACGGACATGATGATATAGTAAGGTTGCTATTGATGAAAAATCCTGACATTGATCTATGTGACGATAATGGCTGCACTTCTCTTTACATGGCTAGTAAAAATGGAAACACTAAAATAGTACAGTTACTCCTAGAAAAAAATCCTGATGTTGATCTATGTGATGATAATGGTTGTTCCCCCCTGTACATGGCAAGTGCAAATAACTTTACTGGTATAGTTAGATTACTGATAGACAGCAATGCTTTCGTTGATCTCTATGCCAATACTGGGTGTAGTCCTCTCTACATGGCAAGCAACAATGGATACGTGGATATAGTTCAGCTGCTGTTAACGAAGAATCCTACCATTGATCTGTGTGACACTAATGGCTGTAGTCCTCTATACATGGCAAGCAAAAATGGATACGTGGATATAGTTCAGCTGCTGTTAACAAAGAATCCTACCATTGATCTGTGTGACTATAATGGCTGTAGTCCTCTATACATGGCGAGTAAGAATAAAAAAACAGATGTAGTTAGAATTCTCTTAGAAAATAATTCTAACGTTGATATGTGTGACAACAATGGCTGTAGTTCTCTCAACATTGCAAGTATAAAAGGATATACAGATATAGTTGTGATGCTCTTAGACAAAAAGCCTAACGTCAATATGTGTAGTAATGATGGTTGTAGTCCTCTTCAAATGGCGAGTATGAATGGATACAAGGATATAGTAAGTTTACTTTTAGAAAAGAGCCCTAACGTTGATCAGCGTGACATTAGAGGTCGTAGCTCTCTCTATATGGCGAGTGAGAATGGACATACTGTTATTGTAATGCTGCTACTCTCAAGAAAGAATCCCGACATTGATCTGTGTGATAATAATAGATGCAGTCCTCTCTACATTGCCAGTAAAAATGGATACACTAGTATAGTAAAGCTCCTCTTAAGAAATGACCCTGATGTTAACCTCTATGATAGAAATGGTTGTACTCCACTCTATATGGCTATAAAAAATAAACATGAATTTATAGTAATGTTGCTTTTAAAGAAGAATGCGAAAGTTGATCTATGTGACTTTGATAGTTTGAGTCCTCTCTACGTTGCAAGTGTGAATGGACATACTAGTATAGTAAAGTTGCTTTTAGAAGAGAATCCTAATATTGAAATAAGTGACAAAGATGGCTGTAGCCCTCTTTTCATGGCTAATAAGTATGGACATACGGATATACAAATATTACTCTTAGAAAAAACTCTCCACATAGCAAGTACAAATGGACAGACAGATATAGTGAGAAAACTTTTAGAAAAAAATCTTAACGTTAATAGTTGTGACAAGAAGGGTTGTAGTCCACTCTATATGGCAAGCAAAAATGGATATAAGGATATAGTATCTTTGCTACTTGAGAAGAATTCTGACATTTATCTTAGTGACAAAGAAGGAAATACACCTCTTTGTGTGGCTGGTAAGAATGGACATACGGATATAAAAAAATTGCTTTTAGAAAAAAGTCTCCATATTGCATGTAAGAATGGAAAGACTGAAATGTTGGCGTTGCTATTAGACATGAATTTGAACATTGATGAAACTGACCATAAAGGATGTAGTCCTCTCTACGTGGCAAGTAAAAATGGACACACCAACACGGTTATGTTACTTTTAAAAAGGAACCCTAATGTTGATTTGAGTGACAACAATAATTGCAGTCCTCTGTACATGTCAAGTAAAAATGGACATACTGATGTTGTACGGTTGCTCTTGGAAAAGAACGCTAAAGTTAATATATGTGACAAAAGTAGGTGTAGCCCACTCTACATGGCAAGTAAAAAGGGACACGAAGATATTGTTGTGTTGCTTCTAAAGCAGAATCCAGACATTAATCTTTGTGACAATAGTGGCTGCAGTCCTCTATACATGGCAAGTGTAAATGGATATACTCATGTAGTAAGGTTGTTAATACAGAAGAATTCTATTGTTGACCTAAAAGACAATACTGGCTGTACATCTCTCCATGTTGCGAGTATGAAAGGACATCATAAAATAGTGATGTTGCTTTTAGAACAAGATCTGGACGTTGATCAACGTGACAATAATGGATGTAGTCCTCTGGTCATAGCAAGTCAGAAGGGATATACCAATGTAGTTAGCTTGCTATTACAAAAGAAACCTAATGTTGACCTGCGTGACAATTTTGGCTGTACTTCTCTATACATGGCAAGTATGAATAAACATGAAGATATAGTAAAATTGCTCTTAGAACAGAAAGCCAACGTTCAAGTGTGTGACAACAATCATCGTAGTCCTCTAAACATGGCTAGCAAGAATGGACATACTAATATAGTAAAGTTGCTTTTAGAAAATAACTATGACGTTGATCAGTGTGACGATACTGGACATAGTCCCCTCTACGAGGCATGTAAGAATGGACATGCGAATACAGTCATGTTGCTTTTAGAGAAAAATCCTGACATCGATCGATGTGACAATTTTAAATGCAGTTCTCTCTACATGGCAAGCAAGAATGGATACGTGGATATAGTTCAGCTGCTGTTAAAGAAGAATCCTAATGTTGATATTTGTGACACTAATGGCTGTAGTCCTCTTTTCATCGCAACAATGAATGGACATAAGGATATAGTAATGTTGCTTTTAGAAAACAACGCTGACGTTAATCTATGTGACAATAACGACATGAATCCGTTGACCATTGCACGTAGGAATAAAAATACAGATATAGTACGTTTGATCGCGCAAAAAAATCGTGAAGTTGATCTTAGTGACTAATATGCAGCAGCTGTATTGCTCAATACATGACAAGTCAAAATCTAGTTTGCATTCGTAGAAATTTGCTCATCAATTTGCTTATGAACTTTTTATATAATGCCTTCATTATTCTTATGCCACTTATGGCCAGTATATCCTTGACTTCGTTGGAACGTCAACACGAACACATATAATGACACAATTGTGTCGTGTTATGGATTTGAATTGAGATTGAGGGACAGTGGCCGTTCCAATATACATTCATATATGTTACAGTGAATTTGTATAATCAGTAATTTTTTAGGGAATATGCAGAATCACTTAAATCATTAGTAATTATAAATAATCCCTGAAAATGACAAATGACTTATTGATATTTCATAAGCACTGAACATTTTAATAATTATTCAACAAATTCCCTAATATAATTTCAGGGAATTATGAATAATTTAAGGATCCTTTTGTTTGATAATTTGTTTTAGTAAATATAGACAAATTATCAATTTTTACTTTCATATTCTTTGCCAGATGAAATAATTATGCCTTTTAACACAGAGGATGATCTTAAGGTTATAACCAACACAGGATTTCGAGATAAAGTTGAAAACTGCAAAATTAATAATATCAAGATTCCCTTTATAACGATAACTTTCATGTATTGTTTGTTTATTAAAAGCCAGAGTCTAATGGATAATCATGTTCTATTTGTAAATCCACAAAACATGTTATTTGTGGTACATGTAAAACAAATGGTGAAGAAGATTATGGGACATCTGTTTTTTTTTTTTTTTTTTTTTTTTTTCTTCAAATGTACAAGAAATTCAAACAGTGAGAACGTACGCAACTAAATGTATAGAAAAACTAAGGATTGATAATTAGAACAAAGTTTTGAAGGAAGCTGGCATTTAGTGTAATATTATCATACCAATTCCACAAGGTAAAAAAAAAGAAAGGGAATCACAAGAAACATATTGTTATTGTCCACCAAAAGTCTGAAAAAGGATATCGCCTGGCCAAAAATCATGGTACCTTGGTCGAACCAGTTCGAAGTTGCTAATTCGCATTTTTGGGGGGATACCTACAAATGTTTTTTCTGAACATTTTATGTCTCTTAGGCGGGTCATACAATCTGATTCGAAATGTGAAGGAAAATGTTTTCTAAAATGTGGATATTCTGGTAAAAACAGATGTGAAACATATTTTTTTAATATATTGAGTTTAACAATTTGATATTGTGCCTAATGGTCATTTTTCTGTTTTTAAAATATGACGAGGTATTCATTGATCTTTTGTGAAAAATAAAACACTTGTACCGTTCAAATGAAGAAACCTTGTTTAAAATGTTTTAATTAATCTAGAAATTTATAAATTTTGCTTAAGCTAAATCTCCAACAATATGTTAGAGATATATAGTATGTGAAAAAAGTAATGCCATGTAACATGTGTAATGCTAGCTGTGTAACTTTTTTTTAACTAACGCATTGAATTACAATTACATGTAATGCCAAAATTGCTGCATTAAACACTTAATGCAATTACCATATATATGCAATATACAGTACCCCTTGCCTGATTGAAACTATTTGGAATTATTTATTTGTTTTCTTAACTCTGGTTTCTTAGTTTTAAGTCCCCCTTTATGTTATAAATATATAAAACAAACAGTCATTATGTTTTTTTCCCTTGCAATTGTTTAATTGTTCACCATATTGTCACCTTTTGAAACAGAAATGAATGTTACGGTTTTTCCAACTTACAAACATATCATAATGTTGTAATAAGATTTCAAGCGTTATTAGAAGAAAAATTACAATTTGTATTAGTTGTATATATAGTTGTAATTTGGTTGAAAAAAGTACCTTTATTTAATATTATCTGATCATGTTAGCATGCAATATACACCTTGCAAAAAAACAAAAGAGGATTAAAAGAATCTGAACAAATAATTTGATTATCATCTTTCAATATTCCTTAGGCGTTTATTTAATTGTTAAATTCCAAATACTATGTTATATTGTATGTTAGTATTTTATGATTTTATAATGACAGATGATAAATCTATAATCACATTTTAGATTTGCTTTAATGTTATATGTGCAATTGTTCGGTTGCTTGTGTCTGTAATCTTCTTTTTTTCCTTTTATGTAGTGCATACATTTATTCATTTGTATTCCTGCCTTTAAAAATACGTTATATAATAAATATTTCTAAAAATGGTGTTTATAATTTATGCTTATGTTAGTATAACTCCTTATATAAGAAAGTCATATTTTGATTGGTTGATAGCCAGTGTATTTTTCGCATATTCTAATTTAAGACAGACAGCTAGATATCATAAACATACTATGTATACACAATCCAGAGTCTGAGCTTGATTTGCTATATGATATAAAAACTAAACTGACGAAAAAAGGTCATTTATTCAAAATCATAAAATGCAAAAAATACATTTTGCAAATAAAACATTTGACATAAAAGTTCATATTTAATATGAAATAATAATACATAATTAATACGAAATTACATCAACTAATATCATGTCAATTGAATAAATGACAAAGAATAGCAAAGGTGGGGAAAAAATCTGCCTCATAAATAAACATATATACATATCTACTTCAAAAGATAACATTAAGGGCGGTATGTGGGTGGGAATTTTGAACAAATTGTTTGATAAGAATCACAAGTTAACACATCAAATGCTGATGATAAAAGGAAGTGACCACAATACACTTACACGTGAACTCGTACTGACCCGCAAGATCATTGACCAATAAGAAAGATGCATTCATTGGTCATAAGTGAAATTTCTCTGCACGTGAAAACATGAAAACATGTTATCTAATTTCAACAATTTATCGTTTAATTAAGTAGGACACTCTGACCCTTTGACCAGACTAGAGACATCATACATTTACAGTATTAATAGCTCACTCTTTCATTTAAGTCGGTTAGTAAAAACCAATTGAAACAGAATTATCTTCTCTGCTGTCTTAAATTATTTTATTCCGCTTAATTTTCAATTAGCAAATAAAATTGGTTTTAAGACAGACAGCTAGATATCATAAACATACTATGTATACACAAGCCAGAGTCTGAGCTTGATTTGCTATATGATATAAAAACTAAACTGACGAAAAAAGGTCATTTATTCAAAATCATAAAATGCAAAAAATACATTTTGCAAATAAAACATTTGACATAAAAGTTCATATTTAATATCAAATAATAATACATAATTATTACGAAATTACATCAACTAATATCATGTCAATTGAATAAATGACAAAGAATAGCAAAGGTGGGGAGAAAAATCTGCCACAAATCCACTCTTAGGCTGAAAGAGTGGATCTGAAATCCACTCTAAGGCTGAAAGAGCGGATCCCCCACCCAAGGACTCTGGCGAGGTGAATACAATTATATATGACTTGGAAAAAACATACATTCACATACATGTACATCAAACACATATCACTTTATTATGTAAAACGTTTCCACATTTAACAGAAATATTAAATTTTCATATTATCATATACCAAGATATTACTGGTAAAAATGATTAAAGGTGTAAATCTTATTCCGGCCAGTGAAAATTCAAACAAAACTAAAGTTCATTTTTACGAAGCCCTGGATCCTTCCTAAATACGAAGTTTTATATCTGACTATTTCTGTAAGGGATCATAAGCAAATAATTCTCATACTACACTTGACATTTTTCAATCGAAAATGTATAAATATAAAAAAGAAGATGGAATGATTGACAATGAGACAGTTCGCCACAAGAGACCAAAATGACACGGAAATTAACAACTATAGGTCATCGCACGGCCTTCAACAATGAGCAAAGCCCATATTGCATAGTCAGCTATAAAAGGCCCCAAAATGACCATGTAAAACAATTCAAACGAAAAACTTAAATGTAACACATAAACAAACGACAACCACTGAACTACAGGCTCCTAACTTGGGACAGGCACATACATACATAATGTGGCGGGGTGAATTCCATAGGGTAAAAGTTTTTAAATTGAAATTAGTAAATAAGTATTTAGTGTAAACCTTATTTATTTAACTCTCAGTTAATTTTGTTGTGATCCGAATTGATATGAGACTATAGAAATAATTTTCGTAACTCATGATACGGTAAAAAAAAGGTTTAGTCACAATTTTTAATATACAGCTTTTTAGAAATTTAATGACTGGTGAACATCACCATTCAATATTAATAGTAATAATTTATATCGATAATATCAGTATAAAAAGTGGGGATTACACCAAACTTACTTAAAACTTACATAAAATAAATTCATTTCTTCATGACATGCTACAGAACTTATTTTCACAAACTGTTATTCCAATGCAATACATTTAAAAGGTTTATATTGTATGGTAGTAAATAAAGTTGCTAAATGAAAAATATAATATTCCAGCTTTAGGTGATGTTTCATATATTTTTTGTACCGTAATTGCGTTAAAAGTTAAAAGATGTAAGTTTTAACCGAGTAAATATTTATAGCTTTTGACACATACTATAAACATTTAACCAAAAGAAAAAAAAAACCATTCAGTTAATAACCAGTTTAGTTAAATTAATTTTAAAAAATTTGGTTTGTGATGGATTTACCTCTAAAGACCATAGCATTTAGACAACATTGGAATAAACCATCAAGTCTTTTTATATATATAATTTGAATAATTAATATGAATTAGATAGACAACATTAAAAACCATAACATGATTTACGAACTATTCATGTATATATACAGGAAGTTAAACCGAGCCATGAAATTAAAAAATAATTTTAAGGCAGCCTATCGAATGATCCCATTGACACCCCAACAATGTGTAAAGACAGCATCGGCAGGAGGGCGGCAATAAAGACACAAATCGTATGAAATAAAGATCACACACGTTTTAGCAGGCTATTATGACCCAAAACAAGATACGGTTGAAATTATGTGAAATAAAGGTAAAAACTGTTTTGACAGCCAATGCTGACTCAAAACAAGACAGTTGTAATTATAAGAAATAAAAATCATAAAACGTTTTGGCAGGCAATGCTGACCCAAAACAAAACAGTTGTAAATATATGAAATAAAATCATAAAACGTTTTGGCAGGCAATGCTGACACAAAACAAGACAGTTGTAATTATAAGAAATAAAAAAATCATAAAATGTTTTGCAAGCAATGCTGACCCAAAACAAAACAGGTGTAATTATAAGAAATAAAGATCATAAAACGTTTTGGCAGGCAATGCTGACCAAAACAAGACAGTTGTTATTATATGAAATAAAACCATAAAACGTTTTGGCAGGCAATGCTGACCCAAAACAAGACAGTTGTAATTATAAGAAGTAAAGATAATAAAACGTTTTGGCAGGCAATGCTGGCCCAAAACAAGACAGTTGTAATTATAAGACATATAAATCATAAAATGTTTTGGCAGGCAATGCTGACCCAAAACAAGACAGTTGTAATTATAAAACATAAAAATCATAAATGTTTTGGCAGGCAATGCTGACCCAAAACAAGACAGTTGTAATGGTATGAAATAAAGATCATAATGTTTTGTCAGGTAATACTGACCTGCAACAGCTGAAGTATAAAGTTCTGATACTAAATTTATTCTTTTAGCTGTAAAATTCCATAAACGTAATTGACTTCAATCCTTGAATCACGGATACTAATAGGACCATTCCATCCATGAACTGCGGCAGAAGTCTTTGTTTGTTTTATTTTCCTTCCTCTAAAACTAAGTGCTGTAAATAAGTAAGTCCTGGACAATTAACGACATAGTCAAATTTAAAGAGATGGTGGTATAACAATAGGTGCTTTGAGCTTTCATTGTAACTAGGGTCCAGTTGCGTTTCAAAATGCTGATCGAAGTCGTATTTTGTAAATTTGTATTTATAAAACAGTCAAATTAGGCTTTGGTTAGTCAATGTTGATACTACTCGCACTTCTGGATAAAAATTCTAATCTAAATTAGGTATGTGTCATTAATGTCAGTGAAACAACAACCCATCAATATTCGTATGTTTGTATTATCGGACTTATGGCATACCGCTGACAAATGAAAGTATATGTAAGTTGTTGATATAACGCTTTATTTGCACATGTCCTTCAATAGGGGAAGTTCTTTCGTAGGTGAATACCATTCTTAGCGCTCGTCAAAAAGTCGTCCATAGTTAAGGCATGAAATAAACAAAAAAAGAATATAAAATAATGGATGAAATTAAATTCTCATTAAAAAACAAACTTGGTCTTACTCAAGGACTACAAACATAACGAATGTTAAGTAATAATATGCGATGATTAAATTAGCTCTACTTTAATAATCAACCATTACACAGAAAAAATGTTTTTATCGTGTATTAAATGAAGAACATGAAGAATATGGACTTTAAAAAATCATCAGTATATACATGTATATATATATATGTCTTGTCCAATGTTATTTTTATTAATAAATCTTGTATATAGAAAAAAGCAAACGACCATACAGTGCATAAGTATTGGCATAAAAATTATCAATTACGTTCATCGCATCCCAAACTATATCATGTACATGAATTATACTAGTAAAGATAAATAAAATAATACATTAAAAACATGTATTACAAACTGACAAACATGTAACTCTGGCTACATGTCTCAAAATACTGGCAATTTTGTATGTAGCTAAAGAATTGATCACAAAATTAATTTATTCCAAACCAATCACCATGACGAAATAATAATTAAAAGTAGTTTAGCATGAGTTTCATGACGAAGCATAAAACAATACAGAGATCATAGACCAAGCTACAAATTTGCCTGTTTTTCACCACTGCCAGTGAATTTGCCTCAGATACAATGTACCCTGGTATTTTCTATTTTGGCTTTTCCTTTTTACAACAGTAAAACAGTGATGACTGCTGTTACCTTAGTTTGACTATTTTACGGATTGTATCTGTTTCTTTCATGCATCGTTGTGAAAATAACGGAATTTGCTGCGACTGTCATATTAATGAGAGGTTTAGCGCTATAAAACTAGGTTCAGTCCACCATTTTTTACCTTTCAAAATGCCTGTACCAAGTCAGAAATATGACAGTTGTCCGTTTTATTGATATATTTTATCTTTTAATTTTGCCATTTGATTAGAGACTTCCCGTTTTGAATTTTCCTCGGAGTTAATTTTTTTGTGATTTTACTTTTTTTTACCCTCTCGAGCATCTTCCCGCCAAAAATTATCGGGTGTGACGTAACATAGAATATAGGGCTGATTTAAGTATGATGTCTGCCATTTTGGATTTTACCGGAAGTGAGACATTTTTTCAATTGCCTCCCTATCTGAAATAATAGAGTAATAGTTGAGGCAGGTCTATGCCAAATGTCATGCTTGTAGCAGGATGTGCACAATTTGTCTGAAATATGTTTGTAGCCGCCGGACTAAAAAGTTAGCTGACGCGTATAAGTACATTTATAATTCCCGCTATTCTTATCCTCAAAATAATGCATAAACATGTTAATGAATTACAGCTTTCAAGTAAAGAAAAGTTATCTGCACCTGTACAGAGATTTCAATCCTTTATTCGGTGTAATTAAAAAGATAATTCATTTTATGTAGGGGTATTTGCGAAAATTACCAGTCTTGGGACCAAATTTCCCTCGGCTTGGGAAAATTCACAGTACCTTGACTGGTATTTTTCGCAAATACCCCTCCATAACATGATATATCTGTTTGAAATAAGAATATTATGTGACAATCTGTATTGATAGAAGTGTCAGGTTTAAAAATTAGTTAATGGTACAAATTAAAATACTGGAACTGTTTTCATAAATTGTTACTGGCTTTAAACTACATGTAGCCGTCAGTAACTGCGAGTAACCTCAGATATCTACTTTGTCTATTGTCTATTGTCTTTGATTTTTTAATGTATAAGTACCCGTTCACGTTAGATGTAATTCCATGTGTATCCAGTTGCAAGGTTGAATCTTTTCAAACTTATTTTTAATTTGTGTTCTTACGTTGTCACCGTGTAGAACGCCACATGCGGGGTGTCGGCTATGTTTGACATGGGGTGGCAATTTTGAAGCGACGAAAAAGTAACAAGATAAGTTCAAGCATCAACATTTCTTATTTCTAGAACTCTCAGTACCATATAATGCATTGCACGGAGAGAACCGCAACATAATCTATTTCCTGAAAGCAGAAGTAGTCGTTTTCAGTGCTCAGTTTTTTCAAACACCTCGCCCTACTTTTCCGTGTTGCAGATTTTGAGGCTTTATATGCAAATTTCGGTATAAAAAACTACTTTACACAGCTACCCTCCTTATCTTTTATATAGAATTGTATTCCTCTCACTGACTTATACCAAATACCATTTTCTTAGTTAAAATTAATTGGTTTTAAAACTGTTATTCATCAAAATATAAAGTGTCGCTCGGGTTGTCAGATTTTGCGTCGAAAGGGGTAGAGGCTTGTCATAAAAAATACATATTTGCATGTAAATTAGTTTTCATATGATACATTTTATTTATTTTTTATGACAAGCCTCTACCCCTTGCGACGCAAAATCCGACACCCCGATTGACACTTTATATTTTGATGAATAACAGTTTTAAAACCAATTAATTTTAACTAAAAAACTGGTATTTGGTATAAGTCAATGAGAGGAATACAATTCTATATAAATGATACGGAGGGTAGCTGTGTAAAATACTTTTTTATACCGAAATTTGCATATAAAGCCTCAAAATCTGCAACACGGAAAACTAGGGCGAGGTGTTTGAAAAAACTGAGCACTGAAAACGACTGCTTCTGCTTTCAGGAAATAGATTATGTTGCGATTCCTTCCGTGTAATACATTATATGGTACTGAGAGTTCTAAAAATAAGAAATGTTGATGCTTGAACTCACCTTGTTACTTTATCGTCGCTTCAAAATTGCCACCCCATGTCAAACATAGCCGACACCCCGCATGCGGCGTTCTACACGGTGGTTGTACTGTTACACAAGCATCCCAGATAAAGCGGTAACACTCATGTTTAACCCCATCATATTGTGTGTTTGTGTGTGTGCTTGCCCCAAGACAGGACAAAGACCCATAAATACATTTGTAATTCACAATTGATAAACGAAAAACAAAAAGGAATACTAAGTAAGAATATTTCTTTAAAAAAATGTCAGAATAAAAGTCACTAAAGAATCAGACGAAAGGGTTTCATAGGCGCCTTTGATCCGTTATGAAACAATTTATCTACTCGGTATTAATATGCAGGATCCACAAGCTTTGACTTTTAACTCTATATAGTTAAGTATAAAACCGTCACACTTAGAATTTCATTCAACCGAACATATATATTATATTCTTAAGATTTACAAATGTGTTGTTCAATTCTTAATAATATAATATGGCGGGGAAGGGTGATCTTTGGTCTATTTATTTATTAGATAAATACTAATTGTGATTTTTATTTTACCCGTTTATACTAAATAAACTAGTTTTATTTTTAACCTCAAACATTTATTACTGGCAGAGTTCGATGTTTTTTTAAATATATATCTTTCATCTTCATTATTCAAAGGTGTGCCATTACACCATAATCATTTCACATTTCCACCATTTATCTTACAAATCCTTTCTACACGATTCGAAATTACCCAAAACGCAATTTAATTTCAAAGAAAGCGTGCGACTATACAATTATCTATTTAATAACAAAAAATGTTTAATCCCAATATTGTATGTATCATCACAACATTGATGTCGTTCACTGTCGTTTGTTTGAGCCATACATTGTATAGCGGCTTCTGTTGTTCTTTATCTTTTTATTTTCTTTACTAACATTTTTTTTTTAAATTTTCTATTTATCTTTTTTTTTTTATGTATTATCCATAATTGTTCATTTGATACCATAACTACCCAAATATTCCACCTTGACAAAGATACAGCTATGGTATTTACTATTTTGTATAAATAAAGTGTACTAATTTCTTATACGTCTTTTTTTCGACCGGGCCTCAATTAGTTGTTTTATAAAATATGCTGCCTTCAATATATATACAGTCATCCAAACATAAGATAAAGTTCAAAACTCTCCTATAAGTGTTTTCCTATATGTTGAAAAAGGAGAGTGATATGGTAAAAACTTTTTTGTATAAAAATGAATCAACAAGAGCAATGTATGTGTCTCCAAGGTAGAAAACTTGCGAAACATTTCAAGTGTAATGTTTATGTGCCTATATAAGAATATATATTTTTTTGAAATAAATGATACACTAAGAAACCATCAATAACATGAACACTTACTAGATAATTTGACCAGAAAGAATATTTATACTTTAAGCTAGCATTATATACATGTTTCATTTGTTTCAGTCTAAAGATACAGCAATCATTTAAAAACATCAGCTTAAATCTTAACATTGTTTATACTAAATAACCCAAAAAGGCTCAAATAAATCATTGCAGCAATTTGAGGGCTGTAATTTGACACCAACATAATTATTACTTAAAACAAATAATGTCATGTAACATGATAATAGTTGTCATAGGTACCAGGCTTACAATATAATACGCAAAAGCATTGAGATTCAAATTTTTAAAAGGTTGTGCCAAAAATCTATGACTGCGATAAGAAAAACCTCAGTATTTTGAATAATTCGTACTTTTGAAAACACGTAATTAATAAAACGACCATGTAAGTGATATTCATGTCTTCACCGAAGTGCTGGTACAGTTCGCAGAAGGAAGTTTCTGTCGCTCGAATAGGACCCGTAGTCCCACATTATTTCACATATTGATTCAGTTTACCTACGCGAATAAAAATAGTTCTACAAGTAGGGTTCATGAAAAGTGACGATACCATGAATCACCTAATGCATAAACTGAAGGACAACTATCATATTTCTGATTGTTATGAACAAATATTTAATTGGGAACACCATATCCGCATGCGATGTAAATGAGTTGAAAGAATAGAAATCTGCATATTAAAAAGATTATCAAAAGGTAAGATCCACTATAGTCTTACAACATATGATCTCGGGGGCATTAAACAAAACGAAAATATCAGTATAATACGTAAAAAATTGAATAAGAATGCAAAGTCATATATATGTTGTAGGACTAAGATCAACTTCAGATAGTTAGTCCTATAACCTATGACCTCGGGGGCATTATTGACTATCACTATCTTATATTTCTGATTTTGTTTTTACTATCAATGTGCCAACCTATAGCTTCTAATTATAGAAATAACTTTGGGTTAGCTGTTGTGCCCTATCTATTGTAGATATAACTTATGATTGCCACTGGTCCCCTATACATTCTACTTGTAGAAATTTGGGTAACCTGTGGTCCCCTATTGTAGATATAACTTTGAGTTACCGCTGGTCTCCTATATATTCTACTTAATATCTCCTATATATTCTACTAGATTTAGAACAAATTTGGGTTACCCGTGGTCCCCTATTTATTCTTCTTATAGAAATACTTTTGAGTTACCCGTGGTCCCCTTTAGTAGATAATCATATAACATTAGAGTATCCCTGATCCTTATAGATGCTTGTTAATTTAAACATAAAATTTTGTAGCCGTGGTATCCTATAGTATAAATAGCATTTGGTTACATCTGATCCCCAATATATGCTACCAATATAAATAACTTTGAGTTATACGTAGTCCCTACAGTAGATGAAACATTGGGTTTCCCCTGGTCTCCGATACATTTGTGTAACCTGTTGTCCCCTACATATTCACGTTCTGAGAAAAAAGTTGGGTCCCCTGTGATCCCCTGTAGTAGATATAACTTTCGGATACCTTTGATCCCCTATGGTAGAATTAACATTGAATTAACTGTGGTCCCATATAGTAGATAAAGCATTGGGTTACCCCTGGTACCCTATATATTCAACTTCTTAAAATCAAATTGGGTTACCTGTGGTCCCCCTGTGGTAGATATAACTTTTGGCTTCCTGTGGACCCTTAGTAGATATAGCATTGGGTTACCCCTGGTCCCCTATAACTTTTACTTATAACTTTACCTTTGGGTAACCCGTGGTCACTTATAGTAAATATAACTTAAGGTTTCCCGTGGTCCCCTAGAAATATATTTGGGTAACCTGCAGTCCCCTATAGTAGATATAGTATTGAGTTACCCCTGGTCTTATATATTTTCGACTTATATAAATAACTTTGGATTACCTGTGGTCCTCTATAGTAGATATAGCATTGGGTTACCACCGGTCCCCTATATATTCAACTTATAAAAATATCTTTGGGTTACCCGTGGTCCCCTCTAGTAGATATCACATTTGGTTACCCCTGGTCCCCTGTAGATTTTACTTATAGAAATAACTTTGGGTTACTAGTGGTATCATATAATAGATATTACCTTGGGTTATCCGTGACCACTTATAATAGATGTAACATTGGGTTACCTGTGGTCCCCTATAGTAGATATACCATTGAGTTTCCCCTTGTTCCCTATATATTCAACTTCTAAAAATAAATTTGGGTTACCTGTCGCCTCCCTGTGGAAGATATAACTTTGGGCTACCTGTTGTCCCTTATAGTAGATATAGCATTGGGTTACCACCGGTCCCCTATAGATTCAACTTATAAAAATAACTTTGGGTTACACGTGGTCCCCTCTAGTAGATATCACATTTGATTACCCCTGGTTCCCTGTAGATTTTACTTATAGAAATAATTTCTGGTTACTAGTGGTATGATATAATAGATAGTACCTTGGGTTATCCGTGGCCACTTATAATAAATGTAACATTGGGTTACCTGTGGTCCCCTATAGTAGATATAATACTGAGTTACCCCTGGTTCCCATATATATTCAATTTCTTAAAATAAATTTAGGATACGTGTGGTCCCCTTGTGGTAGATATAACTTTGGGCTGCATGTGGTCCCCTATAGCAGATATAACATTGAGTTAACTGTGGTCCCCTATAGTAAATATATGTTTGGGTTACCCCATTGCCCGTATAGATTCAACTTATTGAAATACCTTTGTGTTATCTGTGGTCTCTATAGTCGATATAGCATTGGGAACCCCTGATCCCCTATATATTCAGCTTATAAAAATAACTTTTGGTTACATTTGGTCCCCTTTAGATTCTTGTTAATCTTAACAAAATTTTTTTAGCATTTCATTACCCTGGATCTCCAATAGATGCTACTTATAGAGATAATTTTGGGTTGTACGTCGTCCCTATAGTATATAAAACATTAAGTTTCCCGTGGTCCCCTAGAGATTCTACTTATAGCATATCTTTGGGTTTACCCCTGGTCTCATATATTTTCGACTTATAGAAATAACTTTGGATTACCTGTGGTCCCCTGAAGTAGATTTAACATTGATTTAATTGTGGTCCTCTAAAGTAATTATAGCTGTGGGTTACCACTGAACCCCTATAAATTCTACTAATAGAAATAATTTTGGGTAACCTGTGGCCCCCTATAAATTCTACTTATAGAAATAATTTTGGGTAACCTGTGGCCCCTATAGTAGATATAGCATTTTTTATGTTTTCAATCAGCATCTACAAGGGAGCAGGGATAATCCAATGCTATACGATTATCTATTGTTGGGAACCACGGGTAACCCAAAGTTATTTCTATAAGTAGAATATATAGGGGAGTACATGTTACCATAAGTTATTTTTATACGAATAATATACATGTATGAGGGGACCACGGGTAACCCAAAGTTGTTTCTATGTTAAGTATAATCTATATGGAACCAGTGGTAACCCAATGATATATCTACTATAGGGGACCACAGGATACTAAAAGTTATTTCTTTTCAAGAGGACCAGGGGTAACCCAAAGTTATATTTACTATAGGGGACCACAGGCAACCAAATGTTATATCTCCTATAAGGGAACAAGTTTAGAAATTTATTTTGTATGAAATGATTTCTAGCTTAATACACATCATCCAATCTCTCTATATAAAGCTCATCACCATGAAATAAAAACTTCATTCATTGTTAGGCCTCACTGAAACAAACATTGTTCTGTCACTGACCATAACATCTACCTCAGAATCATTGTCTCACTTGTCTCTCCAAATGTATTCAACAGATCCTTACAAAATAAATTAAAGAAACTAAATACAATTGACGTATAATGGTGCACCTGATAACACTATCATGACGAATTGCCAGCAGGACCGTGAATGAAGTTAACTATATAACCAATTCCCATAAAAGAATCGTTATGAAGTTCTTATGTTTTAAAAGTCCATATGCAGGTTTTTTTCTTCACAGAAGATGGGTGCTACGTAATCTTTTTTTTTTCTATTTGTGCTATAAGAGACATACATGTATATGCAATTTTCTCTAGGGTATCATAACAAACAAATGGTTTGAACATATCTATTTTTCTACAAGGGACCAACTCAATGCATATGGTAATTGTAACATGGAGTTCTAGGGGCAAATCAATTGTATGTTTATATGTGTAATTTTCAATAGGCACTAGTAGCACGATTTCAGTCTGAAACGGTCATTTTGGTCTGATCGCATCTTGATTGACTGGATTTACCGCTAGAGAAATTCGTCAAGATATTTAAGGTCGTTCAGTCGTCGTTCAGATCGATAGCCTCACCAGGTAAATCAGTTCGTTAAGGCATGTCAAGACGGAAAAGACTGAATCGTCTAGCGGCTTGTTTAGATCCGTTAAGAGCGTGTCAGACCAAAACAGACCATGGATACAAAATTACGTTCAAAATTTTCAGACCCTGTTTAGATCGTTCAGTATACCGGTTTGATACCACGAGTTGCGCCCCTTCTACTCGATAATGAATTTTAGATTAATATGTATATATGTATTTTAATATTAAAATTTGAAGTATATTTTGCCGGATTATTTAATAAAAAAGATTAAATCTTCTGTTGATTCTTTATTTCTTTTCTTGTTCTGTTGAGGAACAAATAAATTATTCGTCTATACATGTTGTTTATCTTTTAATATAAAATGTTAGTTTATATAAATATATATTGAAAATAAATTAAATGCAAGGGCGTATGTTAATTGTATACACTCCAATATGTATGCCACAAATTTAACCTTAAAATGTTGTGAACACCGGTGAAATAGTTTTTCGTATTTGAATATTAGTAACGGAAAATCCTTAATGTAACCTAAAAAAAGTTACTTCAGGAGATGTGGTATGATTGCCAATGAGATAATCCACAGAAATGCAGCGGAGGCAAATTAACACATGCATATTTTTGTTTTATGTATATGACAGTTGCTTTAATTCGTTGTCTGTTGATTAATCCTAGTTTACCGTATGTTTATTTTTTTTTCGTGCGAGTTACTCTATTAAACTTGGAAAAAAATATTCCCGACATCCGGAAATTCGAAAAAGACTTTCCGGATTCCGAAAGCTGATCATAATACTGCAGTCAGTCTCTGTCGGGACGGTGTTAAAGTTTCACCGTATACAAATTTTCATTCGACCAATGTTTCCTTCTAATATTTATTTTCTAATCTATATAATATATATACAGTACTTAGTATAAATATAAATATATATATATATGGCGTTAATTTAAAAAACAAAATCTGTTTTGGTTAAAATGGTCGAGTTCAATGGCACGTGCTAGTAATCAACCGGGTCAACAGGTAACAAAATCATTGATCCATAACGTAAGAAAGTACATACCTATTTTATTACTCTCATCATCATTCTTAATAAAAAGGTGCCGTAGGGCTAAACGTTAATAAAGAATTAATTAATGTGTGTATACACGTATTAGTGATGTCTGACCGTCAGTTTTTTAATATACATGCTTGTTTTTTTTTTATTGAGGAAAATAACGAATTTGAATCTATTATACGTTAAAGGTTCTTACAATATCATATCTATAATACTAAAATTACGAGGTCCAATTTGTCAGCCGTCATCACATAAAAACGATGAATCAAATAATTCAACTTTATATATAACTAATATAGTACAATGGTGTTGATTAAAAATTACACCACTTTAGGCCCATTTGTTTTCCACTTAATTAATATTGCCAATAATTAAGAAGTTCCGGATCGAGTCCGACACCGATACCAATAGTATATTTACCTGTTACCTATTACCTTATCTGTACGTTCCGCATCTGACAGGCGCACCACCAAACAGTGTATTCAGAATTTAACTGTATACTGTTAAGTAAAAAATACTCCATTCCAGGCCCTTTTGTTTCCCAAATTATTAATATTACCAATAATTGATAGGTTCCAGGTCGACGGGTTCAAACAGAAAGATTTTGAAAGCAGAGAAAACTGCACCTTATACATGTTATAATCGGCATCACTTTATCAGATGACAATACCAATACTAAAATAAGGCATACGCATAGGTATATATCAGTCACGGACCCGCGATATCACGGGTGTGTTCTAGTATGTCTAAACACTATAGTACCCAAAGACCATGCAAAATATTTGAGCGCCGCATGGAAACCCATTAAAACATGTGCTGTTTCGAAAGGTTGTTTAGTATTCACAGGAAACTTTTCGCTTCTCTACTTATATAGTTTAGAGAGTGTGTCAGTTATATAAAGTAGTGTGTATTTGTATTCTATTTATTTGGCTAATTGTATCATTATAATATACATTTTGTATTTCACAACTATAGTATACTATAAGTTGTAGTGTGATTGATTGTTGTTTAAAGTCCAGTGGCAAATACTTCATGCATGTTCAGGACCAGCTGCAAGTTTATGACATATATGGTCTCACCGGTGTGGTTTTCACGTGTTATAATAGATAAAAAGAATAATTAAGTTTTGAAATATCGAAACATAAATAAAGGAGGCAAGCTAAAAAGCGCATGGATAACCCGCACTTATCAGTTCTTTTCTCTTTTTGTCTAAAAAAATAATGTTTTTTTGTTCGATTTTTTTTTTATATGTTTATATAATTTACGATAACTGTGGTGTATACGTGCTGTCAGACGAAAGATAAATATGTGCCTTCTAAAAGTCTTCTTTAATGGATTGTTTGCTTTCGCATTGACGTTTAACACACAACTTTCATTACTTTCTGTGATGTATGTAGAAATTCAAACGTACTGGAGAATGAAGGATTCAAATCCAAGCTTTGAATTAAAATGGTAATTAAATAGCCCGGCACTCAAATAAAAGAACAAGTGTAAGTGTTGGAATGACCTATACAATATATATATCAACATGTGCATTGCCGGAGAATTAAAGTTTGATTTTACTTTAGTAACTAGACAAAATTGCAGAGAGGCAGCCCAATCTTTTCTCCTTTTTGTTACGAGTACAAATAAACTGATCTTAGTTATTTCGTACAGCATTTCCTTAAAGCTTTAAATAATAAAATCGCGCGTGATTATCTAACAAATACTCACAGTGCAGTGTACTGCTTTCGAGACAAATTACGTCAAATTATAGAGCAGTTTAATGGCTCCAACTCAAAATTTTAACCATTCTATGTTGGGGGTCGGGTCTACCATTTAGTTTGAAAGCCCTTTTTATTGTGATGATTGGGAATTTGCATTACGCCGTTGGTGACGTGCCGAGTGGCACACGCTGATTGAAAAGTCTTTTTACTTCACAATTACTATATCTATTGATACCATTAATATGAGTTATATACTAATATTCTTTTTTATCCTGGCATGTTCTTTGGGGCCTTAAAAGGTCATTTTTTTTTAGAGTCCTGAGTGCTTAAACTTTCTTCTTAGTGCACTAAGAAATCCTTTGCGGTATATACACAACGGACGCGTTGGTCTTAGTCACTACTTTACCTTAGATTTGTCACCTTAATTTTCACATGTATAATACTACTTTTTATTTGATGCATGACATATAAAGGAAGAAATTTGAAAGATTACAGCCTGCATTATACACTAGTATGTCATCGAATCATTTCAGACACTCATACACAAAATATTCACACTGTCGTTTGCTAAATATGGACTATGATATATAGAAGCGACGTATTCGTAAAGACAGATTAAGAAGATGTGCATTGTGGTATGAGAGCCAAAGAGTCAAAAATAGTATTTAGTTGTACAATAATTGTCTGATTGGCAATAACATAGTTCCATGTTTTTAAATTCAAAGGCTCCTGGTGTAAAACAATCCCTGACTAGTCTCTCGAGCCCTGACTATACCGAACGTTGACTTATTATACGAACTAACCACTATCACACAGTTTTTACAAGCATGGCCCGTGTTATTACTTATAATGTCATACAGCCAGTTTTGTATTATCTACAATTATGTATCATATATTCGTTAATTTTTTTTTTATCTATTTAGTTATTAAAAATAAATCAACCTCACAACACACGTGTCAAGAAATATAAAAGGTGAATCTGGTTACAGTAAATCTAACTATTATATATATGTTCCTGCTTGGGTAATTTATACAGTTATACATGTACATATATAGATTTGGTGCCACAGATTTAATGGTTATACAAAATGCATTCATGTACACGTAATAAACGAATTTGGTAATTGTCATTGTTTGTCGGGAATACACGTACTTGTCATAATTATCCCTACATTAATTTTGAATGTTTTTCCCCGAGGGCTAATCATAACCTACGCCATACGGCATGGATAAATTACTAGAATAGTTTGAAAGGTTTTAAGCTATTATTTCGTACCAAACTGCATTTGACACAAAATCGGTTATATTGTATTCATTCTTTACACAAAAAAATAGAAATAGTCTTAGAGAACGAAGTCGACCTATGCACAAATAACACTAATTTTCAAAGAAAATTTTGTCATGATCAAGTGTTTATTTTATCTTGAATTAAATCAAAATACCCAAAAAAGTTTTTATGTCGTAGGGTTACGTATTTTGTCACGTATTTGACAATTCCATTTGAAATTTTACTGGAAAATCGCCGTTTTTAGCGTCGTAAGAATATATATGCATCAACTGATGCAGACATTATTTCTCGCTGCATTGAAGACCTGTTGGTGACCTTCTGCTGTTGTCTTCTCTATGGTCGGGTTGTTGTCTCTTTGACACATTCTCCATTTCCATTCTCAATTTTATTATAATGACTTTTGTGTGTATGAATAATATTCTTAAAAATTGTTATATATTTCAATGATTTCTAACGAAATGTTAACAAAACGTTTGCCTTGAATTTTTATAATCAAATACTTTTACTGTCATATAAATAAAAAAAAACTGATCTCTGACAAACATAACATATATACAAAAATATACAGTACAATATTAAAATACAAAATGTAGCAGTTGAAATTATTGTTTTTGGTCTCCCGTCCTCAGTTCTAAAGACTCATATTAAGGAAACTGTATTTTTAATTTGACTGCGAGATGTGGCGTTTAGTAATATCCTAAGTTTAAGTGTATCATCTTTTGCAGTGTTTTTCCACTCCGAATTGATTTTCGTTGAGTCAAAAATTTTTTTTTATCAAAATTATATTTAGAGCATTTGAGACAGAAGTGTTTTTCGTCCTCAATCTCATTACAGAATTTGCATATCTCTGATATCTAGGAATGTTTGACCTTTTCTATTAAAAGAGTGAGTTCGCTAATAATAAATTTTGTTCATAGTTTTCTGGAGTCAGAATGGTTATGTTTTAGGTAAAATTCTTGTTTCAAGTTAATCTTAATATTTTTGTATAGGAGAATTTTATTACTTTCATTTAAGTCCTTAATTTATCTTTTTTTCTAATATATTATTGAAAAAGACATTGCAATTAGATTTAATTTGCTTTATAGACATCGAATAGAATTCAGGTCATAACATTACGGAATATGATCTTCAAAATATATAATTTTATACCAAAAACATGTAACAAATACATTGTTTTTTATATATATATATTAAAGTAATTTTTCGGTCATCAGTGAAAGCAGTAGCGTTTATTTGATTTTAAAACACGAATCGATCTATACTATTCAAAATTACAATACACAAGCTGAAACCGTACCAAGTAATTATTATTTTTGCACACGACATCTAGGCATCTTGAATTGTGCGATAGCATTAAATAATATACAACATTTCCCACAACTGCACTCACTATTATCAGGATACATGTACATGTATATATCAATGTTTTTTTTAACAATCAATAAATAGTTACACAAATGTAGTTTCATCACAAGTAATTACTGGATATCATTTGATATATCATGGTATTTAATTTCAATATAATAATGACACTATCAATACTGTGATACAGGAAATATCTCTTCATGCAAGATTAAACAACCTCACATACCCCACATCCACACATTGTCTTTATAGGAGAAATTAAATAATGGTAAGAAAAATATAAAAAAAAATCCTGTCTTTATGCACATCTACGTAGTATGTCCTTATTATCTTCAAAAAGCTTCATTAAATTCTGTTACAGTGTAGTTTCAGAGGAGTTGCTATGACAAGAAACAGGACTGACGGATGGACGGGTCAAAAACATTATACTCTCTGTGTCTTCTTTCCATGGGGTATAAAAATGATAACAGGCCAGCCCCAGAACCATAAAAAAATACAGTTGTACGAATTAACATTTTTAATTATTTGTATATTGTACTTACCACATATATCAAAATAACCAGAAAAATCCATATTCATCTAAGGTAATGTAACCATCACTTTGTACACGTATTAACCTAAATGAGACAAAAGTTAGGAATTAATTTTACATATATTTAGACAAATTTCTTTTTATGTTGTTATTCAACATAATGTTATGATCTACAAATATCCCCCCTAACCCCCTATCATATTACAAGAGTTTATGTGAGTTAATTTAACATACAAAAAATAGATATTTAACCCCTCTTTTGTGGTTATAAACATTGTGTTAAAAATTTTTGATTTCTTTTTACTTATATAAATACAAAAGTTATAATTCGAAAACAATCCGTCTTCGGACGATGTGATACCAATATACAACCATATTTTTTTATTTTTTTTTTGCGGCCGTATAAAAAAGAATGAAGTCAGTGGGATTAAGAAAAGCATGAAATGCCCATAGACTCGAACTGGTCTTACCTTTTTAGCTTGCCAATATTTCATTATGTTTTAAATCATTGTCTTATTGGTCAATGTTTACAAACTCCTGATGTACAAAATTCCAATTAGGATGTGTATTCGAAAGTTGACTTTGCGCATGTGTGTACATGGTGAAAATAGAAGAAAACTTACAGAGGCTTGAAATGGGGAAAATGGTCCTGATTTTATGTTTGGTGATGAAATAAAGTTTATTTGAGACTTAATTTACTGATGTTAACTTATTCTATAATTCAAAGGAGTACATGTAATACTTCTTTGTGATGAAAATACAAGACTCTTATGGTAACCTTATAAGAGATGGTGAAATTGCGTCACTCTTTATCTTAGCTGTAACTAAAGCTAGGAACGTGGCCATAGTTTGATAAAATACAATATTGTCTTAAGGGAGCTACCATTTGATTTTTATGGGAGAGGGGGGGGGGGGGAGGGGGGGGGGGGCTAGGATGAAAAATTTTGTCCTGCATTTTTTTTTAGTTGTAATCTCTGTCCTGCCTTTTTATTTTTCACTCTATTCGGTCCTGCCTTTTTTTTTATTATAGTTTATCCTGACTTTTTTTTACCTAAATTGTCATCCTGCCTTTTTTTTTTACGCAAAACTCCTGTCCTGCCTATTTTTTTCTAATTTTATCCTAGCCCCCCCCCCCCATAAAAATCAAATGGTAGCTCCCTAAATGACTGCCATGCATAAATAGATTTCCAGAAGATTTTTGCTAATTGACTAGAAGTAAATCTTAGTCATATGTCATGTATGTCAGATTCTAAAATAAATAAAATACAATGTCTAATTCATGGCTCATGCTAGCAGGCGACATCAGTGTTCAAGTCGCTTTCCAATCAATTCCTTTTGCCTAACCATCAAAAGTGAAATCTAGTCATGCTGTTGTCACCTGACCATTCTCTATTTAGTTGCTTTCATGGATCATTCTTAACAAGTCAATGAAACATAATTTATTTTTATGATAATTAAAAGATTTGGACTTAAATTGTATACTCCAACTTGAATTGAACAATATAAAAAGAACATTATTTACATATATAAACTCATCATACCGGTAGACACTTAATACTATAGTACTAGAGCACTTCTCTCTCAAATCTCCACTTCTCCCTATCTGTTTCAAAGAGAGTCACTTGCAATGTATCCCTATGATTCTGAAGCATGTGAGCCCTGTCTCCATGCCAGCTATTAAATTTTATCAGTGTGTTTAAATTTTATAGTTAAAAGATATCTAGTATGATTTACAATATGACAATGCCATCACAGACCAATGTTTGTCTCTCATGTTCCATAACTAAATGGCCAGCTATTTTTAATATATTAATTACGTGGTACGTGTACATGTACAAAAATGTATATATATGATTACTATTGATACAAGTCTCCACTAGATCAAATATTGTAGCAGTTAGCAAATATAGGTGAACATGGTAAACAGCCTTCAATAATGAGCATTTATACACCTTTTTTTCTTGGTTGAAATTTCAGGTATAAATGCTGTTGTATATTAGTGAAATCCTTCATATAACAACAAAATTATTGGCCTAAATTATGTACAAAAAAATAACAAACAAATATACACATGATACATGGCACAGACACCATACAGAAATTGAGAATGTGGCGGGGTTAAACATCTAGGCCGGATCCTAACCATTCCTCTAACCATAGGTCAATGTAATACATAGAAACCACTTAAAATTTAAATCTGAGAAAATCTTGCTACTAAATTATCAATGCATGTACAAATATATATCAACAATATTTTCTCAACTGAGTGATGGTGCTAATCTGTAACATTTTAATTTGCATAAGGACAGTACTGGTTTATATGAAGCTGGGTGTGATTTAGATGTTAGTTACAAAAATGTAACTTGTTATAATTATTATTACTGATATCTATACATGTAAATCAACTATCAGTCATGTCAGTGTCACCAAATGAATATTACATGTACAAAAAAGCTGAGATGAATGAAATAGTTTAAAATTGAACACAATTGAGTAATAGCTAAGTATTTAAGACTCTGCTATTAAATTCCCCATTTTTCCTTTCTTAAATTAAAGAAAATAATGATTTTCATATACATGTATGACGATATTTTACAGCTTTCTGAAAGGGATTTTTTTATTTAGGCAAGCACTTTCTACTGCTTTTTATGCTTCTTATAATGTAATATAAAGGGTAGAAAAAAGTTAATAATCAAACTTCAGAACTAGAGACCCCTTGACCACCAAACTGTGAAAAGTCAACCTCCACCAATGAAACTTCAGGAAAAATTGAAAGTCTGTGTTAATACATGTACTTTTAAGAATACATTTTTCATGTTTTTCAAAATACATTAAGTTTTAAGTAGAAGTACAGATTAGTTATTTTTCAAATAATTATTCATATTCATTGCCTTGTCACGCATATGTTCTGAATTACACTTGCACCTTAAGAAAGTTTCTTATTCAAATATTGTAAAAAATTATCAATGACAGTGGACAATACTTCCTTTCATTCTTTTAATGTCAACAAGGCTCCCAGTTGAATGCCATAATTTGACCTTCTTAGACCCGAGAACACAGTTATTTTGTAGTGCATTTCTTTTAGACAATAAATTCAAATTAAAAAAATCTGCACCTGCTCTTTCTCAAAATGATTTTACAGTATAGTGTACTACCAGTGAGACAAATAATATCAAAATTATACAAACTTCTACCAGCTCTAACTCAAAATATTGACAAATCTGTGTTAAGGGGGTGTAAAATTCAGTTTGACAGCTTCAGACGTGCTAAAATTTGACCTTTTAGAACTGGACTAATTTACTTCTTAACATAAAGATTCAGCACCCAATTTTTTTTGACATGTAATTACATCCCCCTACTTAATATTGCATGCATTTAATATCAAGAAATAAATTGGGAAAGTGTATCAAATAAAACATGCAAGTTATACACTGTTTACACTAGGGACTATATTCGTAGACAACGAAAACCAAAGGACGATAACTGTGTCCTTGGACCACATGTATAATGGTTTACTTTTATAAATTGTTATTTGGACGGATAGTTGTCTCATTGGCAAACACACCACATCTTCCTATATATCTATGTATAACAGTGTGTAGAAAAATATTCAATACACTACTTTGTGAATTCTGTCAGTGAATATTTCATCAGGGGGGGGGGGGGGGGGGGGGCAATAGGGGTCTGTTAACAGGTTAACAACACCTAGATTTTGGCAAAAACAGGTCACAAAAAAAAAGCTGATAACATTTAACGAACAACTTGATCTCAAATAACAGTTACCAGCACCTTGAAAAGGACCATAACAGGTTAACACAAAAAGGTATATTTCCCCCACCCCATCCCCACCCCCTCATTCCATATATTTTTTTTAAAATAGAAAGTTCAGAAATATACTTTTGTGTGAATACAAGGGATTTTCAAGTCAGACTGAGGTGGTGATGTTTGAAACATTTATTAGCACGGAATTCACTGCCAAGTTATCAATTTTAATTTGTTATGATGGAGTGCGGAAACTGAGAGCCTCTAGGCTCTTACTCTGCAAATTGCAATATATCTATACATTTTTACATTTATAAATGATATTATAAGGCCGGTGGCAATATAAGATAGTTTTCTATTAGAAAAATCTACTTACGGGTGTCTACTATTTCCGATGTAATTTACAGGTTGTAGTTTGTTCGGCTTCAGCATCTAAAATGGCGCCAACGATAGCGTGCCTCAATCGATACTCCTCTGGGGTAACCTTAAACTAGGTAGAGTATTGCAAGAGTCTTCCGAATAATTTGTGCACTGCGAGATTGATTGGCAACTTTCGTTATTTAATAGATTTTTCCTGCCTCAAATTTACCCAAAATGAAATTTATATGGAAAACATAAAGAAAATAAGTGATAATGTTTTTTTTTCATTTCCAATATTAAAAAAAAAATACATCAAAATTTAATTAAACATGATTACGCGTTTTCAAGTCACTATGATCATCCCGACATCCCGTATTTTTTTAAGAACATCTGTAATTCTTTAATTTATAACTGATAAGTCAAGTTGACAAATTTTTCACCACGGCACCAGTCAGTAATTGCACAAATGTATTTGCAATCACTTATAAAGTTTCAGATGCTTTAATATTCAATAAATAAATAATACTTCGGCAATCTGTTGATTTTTAACTCAAGTCGCAGCGGTTTGTGCAGCAGTTTGACTTTGAGCTACTTATTTTTTTTAATATCAAAAATATTAATTAATTAAATAGGAAGAAGCAAGAATTAAAGTTGATTATTTTTTCTATTTAATGAAGGGGACATGGCACACTTTCAGTTAACATAAACCGTCTTCTTTCTAATTGTTATTTTATTCTTAAAAGGGGAGCAACCCCTGATAATCACTGTGAAAGTTTCACCCGTTTTTTATCCAAATTTTAAAAATCTGAACATGCCTTGACACGGTCTGACAACATCTTAAGGTGGCTCACCCCAATAAGGACCCCCGGTAGAATTTTTTTATTTTCACATATTTTGTAGATCTTTTTATGCTGAATCCAAAAATGCAAAGAAAAAAGGGGGTCACCAGGCTCGTTTTCCCCTCAAATTGAAGCGAAATGTGCGATTTTGACCCTATTTCCAAACATGCCCACCCTTTCAACAATAACGGTTACATCAAATTCAAAGACTTTTAAAACCAAGTCAGTATGATTTTTATGTGAAAAAACATTAGAATTTGAAATGTAAACCTTTCCCTTGGTTGTTTTTGACTTAAAAATCCTTTTATTTTCAGATTAATGTCTAAATTTTGCATTTTCTAATTTCAGTTTAAGGCAAAGAATATTGGTTTAATCGATTTTTCGTAAAATTTCCCCGGTAGATTTTTTTTAAAAACAGATATGTCAAAGCTATGAACTTTTCGAACATTTTAAGGTAAAATAAAATGGGGGTCACCAGGCTTTTAAAAAAGTTACGAGCTTTTGTTTAACCCCTCTACCCCATAAGGTCTGATTTCAATGGACTCCATTAATTACTTAATTGTGAATTCTTTATTGATGGCCTTAATAAAATAATGTTTGTAATTATATCAATGAACGATCACTGAATATAAATGTGGTTATCGTATTACTGTTTGTTATCAAAAAGTGAAATTTTGATTATTTTGGTGAAATACGGTAATTTTGTCTGGCGCGAGTTGCTTCCCTCTAATTTGGCGCCATTATCGGACCAGAGGAATTTCAAGGTCGCCATTGCCGAGCAGCATACTACATTGATGAATACGACCATGTACATGCATAACAGACATTGTGGCGAATATACAACGATGAAGGTAGAGTTATTACATAAGAAAACATAGATTTCGATATATTAGGCAGCCAAATGTTATCAGTATAACGAAAAATACAAACTTGGGGGTTGTCTCAAAATACTCGCTACTGTTGAAAATCACTGCGGCTGAAACCTTGCACCGGCTCAATTTCTGTTCCATGTTTAATGTTATAGATCGTTATAGCTGGTATCTTATTTATGTGTTTATTTTAAAAATATCCGTGTGCAAACGGCCGAAGAGGAAGGGATGACATCTACTATGAAGCACTACAACTGTCATTATTACGCTACCGTTAGTGTCAATGAATTAGTCTTTTTTAATCATCATTTGTAATATCTAATTTCGTAGCCAAGTCAGGGTCATATGTATGTGGGGTACCCCATAACTTCCCTCGGAACAGTTTCTACTCCTTATAGGCTTAGCCCTAACTATATTTCCCTTCCCTTTCTACCCTAAAATCCCCCCCTTTTTTTTACTTCAATACTTCCATCTCCTTGCTCCAAGACAAAATAAAAATGACAAAATATATTTCCAAGATACCCCTTTTCTCTGATCCCTCATTCCCCTGTCTCCTTACCCTTGTCCACCCCTCAATTAAGGTCCTCAAGGGGTTTGATTGATTTGTTTATTTTCTTGAGAATATGAAATAATTGGCCTAATTTGTAAATGATAAACCCTACACCTTATTGAAGGATTCGTTTTAATCAATCACAATTTGTTTACCATTAAACCCCCCCCCCCCCCCTAATTCTGTTAGGTATACAAAAATGTCAAACAGTCTTAAGGTCTAGTAATAGAAGTATCAAGGTTAAACATGTACAGAGTGTGGCCATAAGTATTTGTCACTTGAGATTTTTAGCTGTTCATGTATATTGTATATAAAACTAGATTATTTTTTTTTAAATATTTTGGATTGATTTTTAGCATCCTGGTACCAATAGCAGTATTATCACAGGTTTATTTTTTGGCTATATTTTTTTATGTCTCATTTTCATTATTTTCTGTTCAGAAATTCGATATATATATTCAACCAAATTAAATTATAAAAAAATATTTTATGTGTTCTCAAGGGAAAACAAAAACGCATGAAAACGAACCTATTATCACATAAACACATAATTATTTATACCATTCTACTTCTTTTAAGGTTACCCTTGCATTGTCAGTCTTATCAAACTTGCATGTACCTCCCAAATTTGGATTCTGTTCTCCAACTTCAGTTTGCCTCTACCAATGTTATGAAACTAATACACAATTAATGCATATATGATACTACAAACAAACAAACATGAAGTTTGAATTTTTGGTGGGGTCGCTTTTACTGTTCTAGAGATATGCCCCTTTACAAAATTAAAAAAATGCTGAATTTTTTAAATCTTTACAACAAGTTTGCTTCATCCAAATGTTCTGAAACTTGTATGCAATGCTTACTACAACAACACTCAGATCAAGTACAAATTTGGGTGGTGTCACTATTTTCATTCTTTATATGCAAGCGGTTGCTCATCTGTGTCCCATGGACACATTACCTATTATGAACTAGTCTACATCTATATGCTTTTGAATGTCAATAATTGTTGATTTTCTGACAGAATTACTCTGATATTTAATTTCAGGCTGCAAGTACATTTGTACATGTACATTGCAAATGGAAGGAGTGATCTTGGAATGTTCAACTTTACTTGGAAACTATTGGCAAAGTTCTGACTGAATTTAATGAGAAGCCAGTATCATATTCTAGTCTTGCAACCGGAAACTATGCGTAAAGTGCTGAAACTTAAGAACAACATTCTACATGTATATATGCAATTTGTGTTGCCACAATCCACTTAAGGAGCTAAGATCAACTAAAAATTGGAACTACATGTATATGCTTTAGTGCTGTCAAAATCCTTTAAAAAAATCCAATCAAAAGGACCTACTTCACCTATATATATTGCTACCTGTCCCAATGATGAATACAGATCATATATATGAGTCTTATAAAAAAAAACAGTGAAGGAGAATAAAAATAATGAAAATATAGAGCTGATCAGCAAAGGATTGTATATGTACATGTACATGATGTATAAATGGCAACAATTCTTACATGTATACTAGTACATTGAAATTAATTATATTAATAAATTTTTTGTAAATTTGATCTCATAGTCTCATAGATATTAGAGGAATAAAATCAATCACGTTTCAAAACTTTGATTTAGTTGAGGCTTTTTTTTTACGCCCGTTTTCGGGACATATTAAGGTATAGTACCATTGACTGTCCGTCGTCGACATGTCTGACATATACTCAAAAATAATAAATACTAAAAGGTACATGTAGTAGATAAACTATTGCGTGCAATAATTTACAATTCTGTCTAGCAATCCTCTTTTAATATGCTATATTGTGAAATAAATAGGTCATCTTCATGTATATTTGGTGTATGAAAAGATTATTAAATGTATTATAACAAATTAAAATATCAAATAAGAGGATGTGATATGATTGTAAATGAGACACAAGCTAAGAGACCAAATAACACAGAAATAACTATACATGTTGGTCACCATATGTTCTTCAACAATGAGTAAAACCTGTTCTGCATAGTTGGTTTTAAAGGCTTCGAAATGACAAATGAACAATTTAAAACATTTCAAATGAAAAAACTAATGGGTGATTTATGTAAAAAATAATGAATGAAAAACAAATATGTCTGTCTTGCAGGGTTTATCTGAACTTAACCTCATTTTCATGGACTTGTCTGTTTATTGAATTCTAAATATGTTTCAAAATATTTGGTTGATGGGATGATTGTTACAGAGTCCGACATAGGGTGCAGGCTCATTGGTTGATTATATTGTGAATAACTGAAGCCGGACCCGCTTTGGCAGTCAGTCTCCACATTGCCACTGGAGAAATAAAATAAGAAAAAAAATGGTATAAGAAAAAAAAATTGAATCACGATAATTTTCTGTTGATATGCACATCTACATAGTATGTCCTTATTATCTAAAAAGGTTTCGTGAAATTCTGTTGTGTGGTTTCAGAGGAGTTGCAATGACAAACTGTTGCAGTAGTATATTGAAGCAAATAAGTTCAAAGGGGCCTTACTCCTAGAAAAAAAAATGTGTACATCAAAATAGTATGTCCTTATCTAAAAAGGTTTCATAAAATTCTATTGTGCTGTGTGAGAAGAGTTGCAAGGACAAACATGCAGTAGTATATTGAAGCAAATAAGTTCAAAGGGGCATAACTCCTAGAACAAATTTGACTCGTAATTTCCTGTCGATATGCACATTTGCATAGTATGTCCTTATTATCTAAAAAGGTTTCATGAAATTTTGTTGGTCGGTTTGAGAGGAGTTGTGATGACAAGAAACAGGACAGATAGACTGGCTGATGGACGGACGGACGGACGGACGGACGGGTCAAAAACGTTATACCCTGCGCAACTTCGTTGCATAGGGTATAAAAATAGGAAGATGGGGTATCATTGTTTATGAGGCAACTCTTCACCAGAGACCAATTTACAGAGATGATAACAATTATGTTCCCGGACGGACTTCAACAATTACTATAAACTGATATACCACATAGTCAAACAAATAAAAGTCCCAGAAATTACGTTTTTTTATATGATTGCACATAATGAAAATTTAATTTGCATACTGAATGATCACTGGCAAATGTTTCAAGCATAATACGGATGAGAACATGCAGATAAGTATCAATTATGAAAGTTATGCAAAGTAAGAGGAGCTAGATATATGGACTGCCATAAGAAAATGAATTGACAATTATGATTGGTGCATGTATAGGCAAGATTCCCGCTTTTTACCCTACGAGGCTTCGTATGTATATATCCAGCTGTTTGAACACCCTGTATAATCAAGGGATCATCTGTCAGATTAGTCATATTTCTATGTTAACCACACGATATGAAAATAAGCAGATGTGGTATGATTGCCAATGAAACAACTATCCACAAAATTCAATATTATAAATAAAAAAAAACATCTCCTTTTATCATCACGCATAGATCGATGATTAGTTATGCATTTCTTTGCCACGGTAAGATCAAATCAGTGTTCACAAACAAAATTGTCATTCACATTTTTTGCCGCAATGACATCACTCAACTATATTTTTTTTAATCAAGAACTTTCCTTATTAGCTTACCTTTTAAAAAAGCATGTCAAAAATTAAGATAGAAGTTTGCCAACATCCCCGGCTAATATAGCGTTCCTGTGTACTGGGCGTAGTTTTTAAATTACAATCCAATCTTTCCCTGAACCTATAGTAGTATTGTTTGAGCATGCCCGGCACGCTGCGGGTGTATGTCCTAGCAAAATCCCGACATGGTGAAACATGGTTCTCCGCAAAGCATGCAGTATTGAGGAATTATATCATAGACCGATATATATAAGGTCGGAATACTAGGCCAGTCCCGGTTACTTTTGACAGTGGTGGATCCAAGGGGAGGGTTCCGGGGATTGGAACTCCCCCTTTTTGGACGATAGAATGGGGAAATATATTTGGAACACCCTCTTTTTGTCCTGGACTGGAAACCCCCTTTTAACATAGCTGGATCCACCCCGATTGATCAATTTTCATCTTCATGAAAAGGCGGAAAACAGCAAATTATTGAAGTGTCGCTTTATTTCTGCAGGAAAACAAATAATCATTTTAGTGAAATAAGTTGCTGGATCCATTAGTCTATTTTAATAACATTCAGTGCTCTGATTCAATTATTTTAGTTTTAATGCTGATATTTCTTTTTTTTTAATATGAACTCGGTTGACATATTGATAGATACAACAGAAAATTGCAAATCAACAAAATAACAATTCAGCAAAATAAGTAATAGAAGAAAAGTATCATAAAAATAGAAAACATTGGCCCCGAGATCTTAGATTATAGGACTTAGTCTAGTGTTCCGGAAATCATGGAATTGTGATACGAGAAAAAAATTCAAATGATTTTCGTGCAGGTAAACAAATCTTTAAATTAAAATGTTAGGTGTGCCTGTCAAGTATGACGTCTGTTAGAAAATTGGCATGTTCAAATTTGTTTTTGGGAAAATAAAAAAAATACTTTGAAATAAAGATATTTCAAGTTTTAAATAGATTTATGACAGAAACAAACTGTTATAAAACGCCAAACGGAGTATAGCTTGAAAATAAACCCGTCCGATGCTTTCAAAGCATACTATACGGGCAGAGACATATATACACATATATGTCTCTGATACGGGTCACAAGTCAGTGGCGGATCCAGACCTTTTCCTAAAAAGGGGGGGGGGGCGCTCTAGTCATGCTTCAATGATTCCCTATATAATCAAATTTTTCTCACGAAAGGGGGGGGCCCAAGAGGCGACCGTGTAAGATGAGAATGCGTTTTGGGCTTTGCGAAGCGGCACCAAATACCGTCGACGTCATACATGTGACTTTGTCAGTATTTGTATATTCTTTTTGTTTTTTTGTTTTAATGTTATATTCATGTAAATTTCTGTCCTTTTTAACTTTTATGCGAAAAATGAAGAAAGCACTCTGAATTTCTGATCGAACATATTTCCTGTTTGTATCTTTTCGACATTTGTTTACATCGTCAAGGGTGCTTTCATACACGCCCGCGTTCCAAGGTCGTCAAAGCTATTTTTGAGAAGACCCCTAAAAGCGACCGTTCCCAAGGCAGTCGTCGTAAGAAACATGCGTTAAAATATGCGCACTGTTAAAGGGCCGAGCCACCTTAACGTAATTTTCTATCCGTAGTCTGTTTTGGTCTGACACAGTCGTAACGGATCTTAACAGCCCGCTAGACGATTCAGTCTTTTCCGTCTTGACATGCCTTAACGAACTGATTTACCTGATGAGGCTATCGATCTGAACGACGACTGAACGGCCTTAAATATCTTGACGAATTTCTCTAGCGGTAAATCCAGTCAATCAAGATGCGATCAGACCAAAATGACCGTTTCAGACTGAAATCGTGCTACTAGTGAGGGTACCAGGTGCAACAAATTGGTCTGAAGACTAGTATATCAAATGTTCTACAGGGGACCAGGATCAACTCAATGATATGTTTAAAATATTTTCTAACAGGAACAAGGATCAATTCAATGATATGTTTAAAATATTTTCTAACAGGAACAAGGATCAACTCAATGATATGTTTAAAATATTTTCTAACAGGAACAAGGAACAACCTAATAGTAAGTATATATGTAATTTTTAAAAGGTCCAGGGATAATGCAATGGTATATTTAATATTCATTATACGCAACTAGGGATAACCCAATGGTATATCTACTATACACGACTAGGTGTAACCCACTGTCATATCTACTATAGGGGACCACATGTAACCCAAAGTCATTTATATAAGAAGAATATATAGGGGACCAGGGGTAACCAAAAGTCATATCTACTATAGGGGGCCACGGGTAACCAAAAATCATTTCTATAAAATGAACATAAGGGGAGCAGGGGTAACCCAATAATATATCTACTATATGGGATCATAGGTAACCCAACGTTATTTCTTAAATTTGAATATATAGAGGACAAGGGGTATTCCAGCTAATATCTACTATAGGGGAACACATTTAACCAAATGTTATTTGTATTAGTAGAATATATTGGGATCAGGGGTTACCAATGGTATATCAACTATAGGGGACCACAGGTATCCAAAGGTATTTCAAGGCTTCAAAAAGAACATATAGAGGATCAGGGGTTACCCAATGCTATATCTACTATATGGGATCATAGGTAACCCAAAGCTATTTCTATAAGTTGAATTAATAGGGGACAAGGGGTAACCCAACTTTTATCTACTATAGGGGACCACACTTAACCCAATGTTGTTTGTATTAGTAGATAGTTGTCAAAGTTACCAGGATTATAATTTAGTGGTACCAGACACGCGTTTCGTCTACAGAAGACTCATCAGTGACGCTCATATCAAAATATTTATTAAGCCAAACAATTACAAAGTTGAAGAGCATTGAGGATCCAAAATTCCAAAACGTTGTGCCAAATACGGCTAAGGTAATCTATGCCTGGGATAAGAAAATCCTTAGTTTTTCGAAAAATTCAAAGTATTGTAAACAGGAAATTTATAAAAATGACCACATTATTGATATTCATGTCAACACCGAAATGTTGACTACTGGGCTAGTGATACCCTCGGGGACGAAACTTAGAACATTATATGAAGTGTTCACAATATTATATGAAGTGCTCACAACATTATATGCAGTGGTCACATCATAATTTGAAGTGTTCACAACATTATATATACGTTTATTGTTGATGGAGGTGATGATCAGTGATGGTGATGATGATGATTGATGATGATGATTGATGTGGTGGTTGTTCATTCGGTAAACTACGGATTTTTGTTCTCGGAAACTACCTAATACAGTCATAATTGAGAGTGCCCCGCAAACAAATTGAAACAGTTTTTGAAGTCATGTTATCAAGGCAATTCGATAGAAAACTATATCAGAAAAAAAATAAAGCCTGCTATTGTATGCAATTGGTCGGACAGATATACTTTTATTAATTCATTGGAAGTTCATTCTGAGGAACGGATTTACATGAGAAGTGAATGAATGAACTATGACTATTTGCATGATATACGCCTCGAGTTCATTCCCTACTGAATAACTTTAGAAAGATGCCACTTTATAGTCAGTACTCAGCTTTAAAAAAGCTTAATTACCTTTTAAATAAAATAGTCAGCTTTCTATAACACCTAAGTGCCATATAAGGCTAGCTTATATATATGTAATGATAGAGTCATCATTGGTATCGATTTTCAGAATTTGGCATTTTCACATGAATAAGTATCTAACAGATATGGAAATGCAGTTTAAAGCATTTCATTGTAGATGTTTAACATAACTTTACATCAATTATTCCAATTTTTACAAGCTTTTTAGCACGCCAAGCAGTTTGTCTTCTAAATAGGACCAGCAGTCTTATATAGAGATATACACTTTCATAAGAAAAATTTACCCTTTCAAGAACCAGTTTAATATTTTCATTTATAGTTATCATCTCATATGAAAACTGAGTTTGTGAGGGTGAATAAAACGTTTACTACGTTTGTTCGTCAGTCTGCACGGTTAACATATTAAAAAGAAGTGGTATGCTTGCCAGTGAAACAACTTTCCACAAGAGACCAAATGACACAGAAATTAACAACTATAGACCACAGTACGGTTTTCAACAATGAGCGAAGCCCATACCGCATAGTCAGCTATAGAAGGCCTCGAAATGATAAACGTACAACCTTCCAAACGAGAAAACTAACGGCCTAGTTTATGTACTAACAAACGAACGAAAAATGAACATGTTACACATTAACCAACGACAAACGCTGAAATACAGGCTCCTCCTGCCTTGGAACAGACACATTTATGCAGAATGTGGCGGGTTTGAACATGTAAGCGGGATCCCAACCCTCCCTATAACCTAGGACAGTTGTGTAACAGAACAACATAAGAACGAACTATGAAAATCAGTTGAAAGAAGCTTAACTCATCAGATGGATTCTGTTACGGCCAGAAATCGCCTTTAAATTGTAGCCAACAAAAGACACAAATCAATAATAAAATTTAACAATATTTATTATACAAAAGTTTACAAGAAGTATTACACAAATATTACTGTCAACTTAACTGTCAAAATATGAGTCCAATCTTATCTTTATCTGTATCCGGATATGTTTCGGAATCCAATCTGAAATTATTACGTTCACTACTAAGGTCACAATCCAGTATGATGTTGTTTGTAAAATAAAAGTGTCAATCCAAATGCTGTGAATGCTAATGTCTATCGATGTCTAAGTCCAAGTCCAAGAGTGAGCGTTTAACTTTAGTGTCTGCATATATATAATTGTCAAGGAAAATTCTAGAACAATCTATACTGGAACATCCTAGAAAGTTACAATGGAAGTTTCTAGTAAAATGTAGAAGTTTATATAACGCATCTTTTATTAGGATCATTCTGGAAAGTTCCAATCATTCTGTAATTGTTCCTGTGATTTCTAAACTGCACAGTTCTAAGATTATTCTGTAAACAATTATCAGGCCATACAACACAAATTAGGCCAACATAAATAAATACAATAATTACAATATCATAACAATACAAATATAAATACATCACACAAAAAAAACCAGAGTGCACATGGCAGGGAACTTGTATATCCCAACAATAAAAATATACTAAGAACTGATCTGAGAGTACTCGCAGTTACTGACAGCTAGTTCAAAGCCACTAACAACTAATAACAAAAATCATGCATCTAAGCTTTACATTTAGGTAAATATTGAAACAAACTGTGAGTAAAAAAGATTGATTTGCATTATTGGATAGTAACGATTGTCCATGAAAAAACAGTCATTTTGACCTAAATTAATTCGGGTTAAGATACATTAAGATACAAAATCTAATCAACTACAAGTCATAGAAGAATAAGATATTTTAGATCGAACTTATAATAATAGACCTTGGAAAGGGATTCAAATTTGTTTTAAACGATACTCGTTATTATGTCAATATAAATTGTACATGTAAATAGATATAATTATATTAATGGAGAACTACTAGTATTGTTTTACTGTGAAATCTTCTATGTTGTTATTGGCGTTCTAATTCTTCTCACATACAAGCTTGTCTATAGTGTGGGCATTTTTGTAACTTTGATAGCAATTTTTTCCATATCTCATATTAGAATCATTGTAAATGGTTGACAATTTCATATCTGAATAATTTTCGTTATCTGGAATGATACTTTGGACGATGGATCTTGATTGTTTCTGTGGGGCTTCTTTCTCCTGTATATGGATCACTCACGGGGTAAAAAATGGAAAATTGTCGAAACTAATTTGACTTTTGTAGTCCGAATTATATACTTTAAAGGATTTGATTCACAAACTAGTTATTCTGCAATAAACATTGCTGTTTCATATCTTTTCAAAATAAGATTGAAAATCGTAAATGTTTATGTAAAATTCTATTTCCAATAACATCGCTAACCAACATTGATATAAAAAAAATTAAAAAAACAATGCAATGACCAGTATACTTCTGACAGATACTTGGTTCTCCTTGAAAAGTACTGGGTCATAATATATCTTTATTGCAGTCCCGACTAATCTGAAGATATTTATTTAGAGTTAAATGATCAGTAATGCACAATTATATATGTGTATCAATCTATATGTTTTAATACGACTACAAAAAATTTAACAAAATTGGTCTTATATTGCTTAAACGTCGTCGTCGTCAGCGTTGCCGAAGACAGATGGTTTTAGGATAATAACTTTTGTATAAGTAAAAAAAAATCAAATAAATTTCAACACAAGGTTTATAACCACAAAAGAAAGGTGGGATTGATTTTGGGTGTTATGGTCTCAATTGTTTAGGAACTAGGGGCCAAAAAGGGGGTCCAAATCAACATTTTTGTAGTTTCAAGTCATTAAGTGTATGAATGTCTCTGAATTTTAACCACAAGTTTCCATATAACAAAGGAATGGTTATGATTTGCTTGGAGGGGTGGATGGGGGAGGTGTTATGGATCAAATCGTTTAGGAATTAGAGGCAAAAAAGAGGGAAAAACAAGGGTTTCTTGGTTAATGGCCAATTGAGACAATTTGAAACCAGTGTAAAGAAGGTAATTCAAATATATTGAGGTAATCTAAACATGATTGATTACCTCCCTTACACTGATTTTAAACAATATGTAAAGAAATGTTTTTCTCATTTTTTTCTCAGATTTCAGAAATTAAAAAAAAAGTGGGGGATACATTTTCTTTTCTTTTTAGGTTTGGGGTCAATATGCAAAAAAGGGGGGTATTTTTTTCATTTTTGGAAGGGGGCAATTCGTAATAGCGTAGTGCAAAAGCAAAAAAATTAAGTATAAGATCAAATTAGATAACCAATTTTAAGTTCCTTGACTACAGTTATTCTTTGTCAGAAACCTATTATGTGTCAAATATTTAATTACATTCCAAATTCAGACCTATATCAAGTGTGTCCATTTTTGTCCCAATGTTTCAGGGTTGGACCGCTGCAGACGTTCCCAGCTGCGTTCCGCGAAGCAATTTAAACACTTAAAGTATATGCATATTAAGTTGTGAATATGATGAAACTGATTATCAAAAAAATGTTTAAAATGCCCTGGTGTGGAATACATTTTTGGTAAATTGATCATAATTCTTAATTTCCTTATTTCAATCAGTTTTAAATATTGTATACTGCCTTAATGATAACATGACTTTAATAACTGTTCAAATATGTTTTCTTGGCATTACCAACTATAGTTTCGGTGATTTCCGCTCAAATACTACGTAAATAAACTCATCATAGATACCAGGACTAAATTTAGTATATACGCCAGACGAAGTTTACCGAATCTGAACCACCACCATCTCATCATACACCAATCTCATCATACATCAATTACATCGTACATCAATTTCATAATACATCCAACATCATTATCACCATCACCGATCATCATCTTCATCAACAAAAAACGTATAATGTTGTGACCACTGCATATAATGTTGTGACCACTGCATATAATGTTGTGACCACTGCATATAATGTTGTGACCACTGCATATAATGTTGTGACTACTTCATATAGTGTTGTGACCACTGCATATAATGTTGTGACCACTGCGTATAATGTTTGGACCACTGCGTATAATGTTGTGAGCACTTCATATAATATTGTGATCACTGTATATAATGTTGTGAGCACTGCATATTATATTATAAGGCAGTCATGGCGTTCCAAACGGGTTATGCTGAATTGAAACATATATATTGATTTTTTTCAAATCTTGCACCTTTCTGGGGATATTAATCCAGGGAAGTGGAAGGATATCATGTTTACTGGAAGTGGTGCGGCCTAGTAAAAACAGTAAACAGAAAGTAGGGAAAAATGCTTTGACTTCAGGGTAACGTAACTTCGTATTCTTCGTGGCATGACCCAATTTATTTTCAATTAAATCACAGTTTCACATTAGTAAAGACATGATATGAACATTATTTTTTTTTTTATTTTTTGTAGCATTTTGTTTTTTATTTTATTTTTTAAAGACCAACTATTTTGCATGAAAGCCTATGGAACAGTCAATCACAAGACTGTAACCTGCTTACTACCGGATTGGAGATACCCTCGGGGACGAAACCTATACCAGCAGTGGCATCGATCCAGGGGTGTAAATAGTTATCAAAGGTACCAGGCTTTTAATTCAACACGCCATACTTTCTATGTTATCTCGGTTTTCCATTTTAAACTTTTTGTTGTGTCTGCATGTTGTTTGAATTTGTAGGAAAACGTAGTAAATTTGATCTTGGAAGTTTCAATTTCCTTATTTGGATATGGATTGTTTTATTTTAAATTTAGGTCCGCGCTGGAAGATGTTGTAAAGTCACGTGACCCTCGAATTATTATGTCTGGATTATTAATATCTTTTCAAAGGAGTCCATCGAACAAAGCACATGTGTATTGATCAGAGTGACGCTATCACTATTGGTTTTATTATTTACAGGTCCTTGATGTCCGATCATGCATACATTTTACGTACACATGTTAACTTGAGCATAAATTTGTATTTTAATCCATGTTTAGAAATTTGATTGTGAGATTTCAGTAATATTTTCGAACTTGGGAGCGAATTCTACGTCATTGAAAGAACGACACAAACAATGCTAGCTGTTATTATATTATTTTAATCAAACGTTTATCGATTGATTTCAGAAAAAAAACATGAATCAGAGCAGATTTTTGCAGGCCAGAATGAATTTCCATTCTAGAAGTTCGTACATAAGAAGGATTGCATTTTTACATTAAAATGTACAAGATAGAACTTCAAGGCGAAATAAATTTCCTCCGAACAAAAAAGAAAAAAAAAGTGTGTGTGTGGAGGATGGTTGACCTTGAATTGGTTGATAAAGTGAGATAAGATGCATGTAAAAATCATGATAGCTGCAAAGTATGAGGCTATAATTAGTTAATTTTGTTCATTTTTTCGTTTCAGTTGCATGGCCCCTGAAACAATGACGCGTGCCGTTTCGACGAAAACTTTCCAGTTATATTTAATGTCGCGACTTATATTTTGGTCTAATTCTTGTGATACAGCTTACAGTTTATGAATTACATAAACCAAACTACAAATTTATTTGGTAAAGGCAGATAACTGCTATAAGTTCTCACTGGGTCGCTTCAATACAGATAAGCCAAAAATTCCAGAGGATGTTACAAACAATTTATAAAAGAATATCTTTTTTGTGTTACGAAAGAGATGCACACAGATGGTAAACATTAAGTTGGGAGATAACTCTTACTAAGGAAATTGTTCGACTAAGCAGGGTGAAATTTAGAAGCACATACGCTTCCAGCATATGACTTTATATCTCTAGTATTTGACTCTCTTTCTTCTGCACTTGACTTTATATCTCCAATGAATGCCTTTTCATCTAAATCGCTATATATTAATATTCTTAGAGTAAACTCTTTTAATGCTAGAGTTTACATTGTTCATTTGTTAGCGCCGCAGTTTACCACTTGAACGCTGAAATTTTAACTTTTTTTCCTGGAGCCTGATCTTGTTTTTATACTGTTTTATTTAATATGTTCTAATGAATCGGAAATATAAATGTATAATGCCGTTTATTATTTCCGTTTTTTTTTATTAAATTAAATTGATAACTATGTGCTTGGTTGTCAATATATTCCTTGTTTCTGATCGACCATGGAGTTGACATATATTGTATATATCACCATTTTGCTGCTAAAAAGGAATGAATTTGTTCTTACCACTGCTACTTGTAATGCTGTTCAAAGGTAATTACAATTATAAAATAGTTGTGCAATTTTTATATTGTTTTTGGAAAATGAACTTGAGATATTTATAAGCTGCGTTTTTATCAATTTCATTTTTGACAGGTTATCAATAATCTCATCCTTTTGTTTTGCAACACATCTTTTTATATGATAGTACGACAGATGTTTTGTATTCGGTTGATGTTTTTGAGCTTTTGATTTTTGCCATTTTATAACGACGGTTCTATTTTAGTTTTCCTCTTTTTAAAATTTTCATTGATAACATATAAATAATGATATCGTGTTGTAAGCCACTCTTTTATTATTTAGGCTACTTTCCAAATATGTTCTCTTTGAAATTGAAAATTTTTCAAGCACAATGTTCAATCAAAATTAAACATCGAGGAGTGACAAAAAAAGCGAATTGAATACTCGAATGAAAATTGCACGATGAGATCGAGAGAAAAAGCCACCGTTGAGAATCAGAAATTACACACTTACAATTCAAAATTCCCCTCTAGTGATTAAAGTGCATATTACTAATAAATATTCAAATATTAATTTTAATTCAACAAAAATATCTTGGTCACCCAAACCCTTGTCACATAACAATATAAACAACTATTTTAATATAAATCAACTCATCATAGATACCAGGATTACAATTTTATATTTACGCCAGACTCGCGTTTCGTCTACAAAAGACTCATCATTGACGCTCGAATAAAAACATGTTAAAAAGGCCAAATAGAGTACGAAGTTGCAGAGCATTGTGGACCAAAAATTCCTAAAAGATTTGCCAAATACAGCTAAGGTAATCTATTCCTGAGGTAGAAAAGCCTTAGTTTTTCAAAGATTTTAAATTTTGTTAACAGTAAATTTATAATTATGATCATATCAATGATAACTCAAGTCAACACAGAAGTGCTGACTACTGGGCTGGTGATATCCTCGGGGAAATAAATCTCCATCAGCAGTGGCATCGACCCAGTGGTTGCAAATAAACTCATCATATATACTAGGAGTAAAATTTTATATTTACGCCAGATGCGCGTTTCGTCTACAAAAGACTCATCAGTGACGCTTGAATAAAAAAATGTTTAAAAGGCCAAATAGAGTACGAAGTTGAAGATATTAGACTATTAAAAATTCATATATGTGAATCGTAATGTTTCATATACAATATCTGCTAACATTAGCTAACAGAAATGTGTATAACATCGTCAACACAAAAAGAAGCGTTATTTTCGCAATTGTCAACGACGGTCAGTGCTGATGGACGCAAATCAATTGATATGCCAGCATGGTAAAACATACGATGGACAATGATCGAATGTTTATCCAGTCGGTTGCACTGCTTTCCAATCTTAAACACACCTAAAAGAGGTTTATGCTTGAGGTTATATTCACATCCTTGAAACATAGGTTATGAAGAAAAACAATCGTATCCGTTAATAAAACACTACATTTGTTATGAACATACTTCTTTTAAGACATAATTGGTCTATATTTTGGCCACAAAAGTTCATATGATGTCATATAACCATTTCAAAAATGAGAATTTACATATAAAATATTGTGATCGTTCTGCAAAATTATTCATACATTTTCACTTGAATTCGTACAATTATTTTCTTTCGACACATTATGGTTGTGTTTTCAATGTTTAATAGTACTACTGCTGTCCATAGAACTTTCATTATTGAAATATATTGCAGCGCTTTATCTGGTGGAAAACTAATCTATTTCCATGCAGAATTTTGCTGTGATAATTTTGAGAAGGAAGATGGAAGTTGCAAAGGTAAATTAGATTTGCCTCTTTTTTTTTTAAACGTAACTTACAGCAATACGTATTTATTATAGTCTGTTAAGATATTTGTTCAGTATTATCAAAGGTTGCAGAAATGATTAGGTAAATTTGATAATTCGAGACAAAAAGTCAACACAAACAGTAATCAATTATTTATAGTTCATTCCGTACAAATATTGTGCAACAGGTCTGGTAAAAAAGATATCATAATCGACATCAAAGATTATAATTAAAAAATCGCAAAACTCGAGATAGACAGACCGACTTTAACAAGGACCAATCCGGTTATATTGAAAAAGAGTTAAAAGTACAGCATTGAATAATTCTAGTATTCTACACCTGTAATAACAGTAAAATAGAGTAAAAAATAATAATGACAAATTTACCAATTTACAAATTAATGGCTTACAACTACACAATGAATATTTGAGAGGAATTTCATAGGTATCTTTAGTCCTTTTCTGTTGGTCTAGATGTATGTTTAAACCAAAATCATCTTTTAAATTGTCGTATTTAAAAAATACGATGGCTGTGCAACATATATCCGAATAACTCTATTGGTGATGTGTCATCTTTTTTTCGAAGATTAATTCCTTTAAAGTAAACAGTGCATTATATGTAATGTATGCACACCGATGTTGTAATTTGTTCTACTGCCGTACCTTACTGTTTATTTATTAACCACTCTCTCAAAACATTTGAAATAAATTCTTTGATTTCAGCAGGAAATGTCACGTTTGAATCCATTCTTTTATTTCTGATGTGTGTTGTTTTTCCACAATAGCTAGATATATAGTGGAGGGTTGAGGTCTCACAAAACGTGTTTAACCCTATAGACATTGTTAGACTTTGTGTGTCTTTTGATTTTACTTAATCGATATGTTTTGTAGTTTAGTAAAACATTAATTATCACTGTACAAATAAGGGGCAAGCTGAAGTACGCTTCTGGGTGCGGGATTGTCTTGCTATATTGCAGATTTATTGGTGGTCTTCGGCTGCTTTCTTCTCTACGTTTGGGTGATTGTCCCTTCGACATATTCCCGATACGCATTTTCAATTTTAAGTATTAGTTGTTTTTTCTCTCTGTGCTTACGCCAAAGGCACGGTTAGTAATTGTTAAAGGTACCAGCCTTATAATTTGATACACCAAACGCGCGTTTCGTCTACATAAACTCATCAATGACGCTCAGATCAATATAGTTATAAATAACCAATACGCCAAAAATAAAGAGCATTGAGGACCAAATATTACAAAAAGTTTGCTTAATACGGCTAACGTAATTTATGCCTGGGATTAAAAAAACTTTATAATTTTGAAAAACTCTTTTTAAAACAGGAAAATTATAAAGATTTAAACAATATAATTGACATGCATGTGCAAATTACTGGGCTGGTGATACCCCTGGGGACGAAAAGTTGGTAAAAACTATAAAAAAAAGTAAAAATAAGAAACCTCGAGGATATTCAAAATGTCCCTTATCAAACGACAAAATCAAAAGCTCAATCACATGAAACAAATCAATATCAAGTGTCATATTTCCGACTTGGTTCAGACACTTTCATCTATAGAAAATGATAGATTAAACCTGGTTTTATATCTACCTAAACCTCTCATTACGTTGACAACAATGTGTGACTAAAACTAACAGAATGACTTTGCTTTTAAATACAAACGTATATACTTTCTTATCATTTGCATTGTAGCATGTAATATCGGTTTTGTTTCACAGAAAGGTGGAACATGTTATCCGTGTCCACATCCAACATATGGATATCGATGTGCAAGCTTATGTGAATGCAAAGAAAGTCAACGGTATTAATAGAAAAGACATAACAAAATTGTAAATTCATAGATAAATTAACCTCATGTGAGACATTTTAGAAATGTCTTTATTAGTTTGACAAATCGAAATTGAGGCAAAAGATGGGAAAAACGAGAGCGTGTGTTACTTATGCTATCAATACAATGTTTAACTTCCTTGTACACTTTTCAAGGTTAAGTTTATTCCGTAAAAACACAATTTGAAATAAAAATTACGTTACAAAACAAGATAGAAATGAAAGTAAGATCACTTCAACATGAAAAAAAACGTATCCACTGCCATTAGGAAAAGAAATGAAACATAGAAGTAGATCTTTATGCAACTGGTATGACAAATAGAAAACTATTATCACAGTTTCATTGTTCTTTAAAAAAAAGCACCGTGACCTAACAGCAACTCATAAGTTTTCCAGTATCATGAGTATCGTTATTTTTTAAAAAAATGATAAAAACGAAAAAGTGACAATACGTATCAGCAAACGACACTGCACTATGGAACTATATCACCAGAAAAGTGACAAGAAAATTGCCATTTTTGTTGTAAAATGTATGTCACGAAAAAAGTTAGAAAAACGTTCTGATATGAAAACACATTTTTATGAACGATTATGTCTTGGGGTTATATTTAAGTAATTTCCTTACTACATGTATAAACAACAACAAAATAATCACTTTAATTTATTTCGCTTTATATTATTTCCACAGATGCAACAATGTAGATGGATGTACAGATTTAATGGACAAACCTAGCACATCTGAGAAATTGCAAACATCAATTTCCCGAAAACAAGGCAATTATGTCAATTGCAATATTTAGAACTAGTGTTTCCTTAACTTACAAATACTACGTTTACATGTATAGTCGCAGTCTGCTGAAATTCGTAGCGGTTATCTGGAAAAATAATCTAAACTATCAGTCACGTTCACTCGTGATAAAGTTTTTCACATTCCATTCATAAATCTCCTAAAGTAAAACCACTAATGACCTACCTTTTAAGTTATTACACTGTGATAATCCTGACCTTCACATTTTCCAAGACGATTTAAAATGGTGGAATCCGCCATTGGGTTTACCGGGTGTGTTTCCGTGGAGTTCAATTTCATAAAATTTGCATTAAGCGCGGGAAACTTATCACATCAATGAAAAGAACTTTACAGGAAACTCCGAAAGTGACTGTGTCATATTTAATTTAAGGATCCTCATAGAAAGGAAGATGGCGGAATTACAATGGAAAACATTCTGGAAAATGTGAAGGTCAGGATTATTGCAATGCAATCACTTTAAAAGGTAGGTCAGTAGTGGGTTTTCTTTTGATTTATGAATGGAATGTGAAAAACTATATCTCGAGTGAACGCGATTTATAGTTTAGATTACTTTTACCGATAACTGCTACGAATTTCCGCTGAAGGCGACTATAATAAACTATCTAAGGAATCTTGTGTTTCTATCCTTTTGGTCTTTATGTATATTAGGTTGCCATATGTCGTTTACGTGTAACTAGTATTTGCATACGCTTGTTTCCAACTATCATTAAAGTGGGTACATTTATTTACATCGTCAATTTAACATGATGATTACATTAAGTCAAAGTACGGTCATCAACTCGAAGTATTAACGCACATCGTAAAGCATGCTATAAGTGCCACAAACATACTTGTTTAAAACAATTCCAATGGGAAAACAAACGTATTACTAAGAAACAGTCACATGAGGTTTTATATTATTTCTTTTTATTGGATCGTTGCTTCATTGACACCTTGAAATTACACAAAGCAAACAATCAAAGACCAGGTTTCACTCTTTCCAGGGATAATGTATATATGACGCAACATAATTCAGTGACTTAATGTGTAACCTCTTATTGTAAAAGCATATCAGTTTAAACTTAAACAAACATACTTTCTTTATGTTGATGTCTTTGTTCTACGTTGAGGTACTACAATTTGAATTAATGGTTTGATTTTATAATCTGATTATATGAGTTTTTGTTAACAACAGCGTGATTTTTAAGGAATTGGAGCATCGACGGTGTAGTTGTAATATAACTGTTGTTTTCCTAATATATTAACACAAGTTGCAATCATAGACATAGGAGCTGCGCTCGACTCGAAAAGGGTATTCAAAATCCATCCATCAATCACTCAATATAATTAAGAATATAATAATGAACTTGAAAGAAATGATATGTGGATATGAATATTATGGTTCTTTAATGTGTTTCAATGAAGAAAAAAATGTATTTCAAAACAGAACAAAATATGTAAGAACAATAATGTGTCCAAAGTACACGGATGCCCCACTCGCACTATAATTTTCATGTTCAATGGACTTTAAAGAAATCTTATTTGGCATTAAAATCCAAAAGATCATGCCATAGGGAACATGCGTACTAAGTTTCAATTTGATTGGAATTCAGCTTCATCAAAAACTACCTTGACCAAAAAATTTAACCTGAAGCGGTACAGACGGATGGACGAACGGGCGGACGGACGGACAGACGAACGGACGCATAGACCAGAAAACATAATGCCCCTCTACTATCGTAGGTGGGGCAAAACAACATAGTATAATACTTGTGTTTTTAACCATAGAGTTTTTGTTTTGTGTGATTGGACGTACTTGTGTAGTAATATTATTTTATTATTTATGTTCAGACAACATTCAAACGACACCTGCATGGACTTCAGAAGATGTTGCTCCTACATCTCCGTTGGAGATAACAACTACCATCAAAGAAGAAGGTTTAGGTGATTATTTTTTTACGTTTTTTTTTAAAGTATTTGCTCAATTTAAAAACAAATCACTAGTTCTAATATAACGTTCTTCAACCGCTTTGAATACAAACCCGTGGTCAAATATGAATACATTATTTTTGTTGTTCCGATCATACTACTACGTCCTATGTTTTCTTGATGAATGAGCTACCCGACGTCATTGAACAATAACGTAAGAATATAAGCCTTTAACAGAAAGATGCACGATTGTGTAATCAAAAATCATTACAAGAAACATAAACAAGGGATGATAATATGTGTGATAGCCTAGGTATATGTAGAATAATCATTAAATGCATTCAAACCTATCCAAATACGTCATGTTACATAGCTTAGCATGTCTCTAGGTCAGTTTGTCCCATTTTTTACGTCAATTTAATAGTTCGTTTTATTTTAAGGAAACGGGAAATATTTGGCCTCATCTAAAGTGCTCCGATCTAAAAGAATTGCTGTATTTGTCCCAGTAGAATAGAAATAATTCATAGCCACATGAATGTCTATGTTGAGTTCTACAATTTCAATATCTTCTTTTTGTAAATAGTCTAAAAGTAGAAACATGTACTGGTCAGTTCAGGTTGTTCCAATTAAGTTAATGAAAAAAATGAAATGCGTAAAGATCAGTATTAAAACATAAAAATGATCATATATTCATTTCGATAGGTAAAATCATGGATTAACAAAGAAATGCTATTTTTGAACACTTTTATTCCTTATATGTTCAAAGTCATACGCAACAGACACTTTTTTGTGTCATTAAAAATATCAGGAAAAAATGTTGTTAATGGATATAATCTGGATCATAGTTGCATAAACATTGATTAGTCATGGTACTATGATCTCACACTGATGTTATAAAATTTATCGTACACATTATTTTGTTCCAGATGCACATTTCTTCCAGAGATGTTTATTTAATGAGTAACGGGTCCAGAAAATCTGAAAATCAAGATTTATCAATAGTTCTAAATAGTTTAAAGCAAATATAATAATAAGAGCGACATTTGCGAATATCAATAAAACACTTTCTGTACTTTATAACCAGTATGGTTGTGTAACCTTCGGTGCCTTTTGGCGACGACAGCGCAATTGGTATGTTGAGCAAAAAGGAAAATGTATAACAAAGTTTTGGAAAGAATATAAACATGGTATATTAAGGAAAGTATTTCCCATAAAGATATTTCACGCACTATTACATGTTTTGAATTATTCATGCTATACATGTACATGTTATATTGTAAGTGAATATTTGATGTTCATAGGGAAAATACAATTTAAAAAATATCATGAGAGTTATTTTATTTGTTTGCATTTAATTTAAAATGCGTAACGCCAATTTACAAGTTTTGTCCAAAGAAAATATTTTTCAATATTTGTAATCCTTTTGTATTTGAGAATTCAAGGGTTCAAACACTGTTGTATATCTCACCATCTACTATTCCACTTTGGATATGTCGTTCAGTTTTTTTATTTTGAAT